>BDSI01000004.1:0-362162 GCA_003117195.1 Eudorina sp. 2006-703-Eu-15 | reverse complement strand
CCCCATAACTCGGGCAGCCGCCCTGCGTTGCGACAGCGTCCCGTAACTCGGGCAGCCGCCCTGCGTCGGGACAGCGTCCCCATAACTCGGGCAGCCGCCCTGCGTTGCGACAGCGTCCCCGATAACTCGGGCAGCCGCCCTGCGTCTGCGACAGCGTCCCCCATAACTCGGGCAGCCGCCCTGCGTTGCGACAGCGTCCCCGTAACTCGGGCAGCCGCCCTGCGTTGCGACAGCGTCCCAGTAACTCGGCAGCCGCCCTGCGTTGCGACAGCGTCCCCATAACTCGGGCAGCCGCCCTGCGTTGCGACAGCGTCCCCTAACTCGGGCAGCCGCCCTGCGTTGCGACAGCGTCCCGTAACTCGGCAGCCGCCCTGCGTTGCGACAGCGTCCCCATAACTCGGGCAGCCGCCCTGCGTTGCGACAGCGTCCCCGTAACTCGGGCAGCCGCCCTGCGTCGGGACAGCGTCCCCATAACTCGGGCAGCCGCCCTGCGTTGCGACAGCGTCCCCATAACTCGGGCAGCCGCCCTGCGTCGGACAGCGTCCCATAACTCGGCAGCCGCCCTGCGTTGCGACAGCGTCCCCATAACTCGGGCAGCCGCCCTGCGTTGGCGACAGCGTCCCCGTAACTCGGGCAGCCGCCTGCGTCGGGACAGCGTCCCCATAACTCGGGCAGCCGCCCTGCGTTGCGACAGCGTCCCCGTAACTCGGGCAGCCGCCCTGCGTTGCGACAGCGTCCCCGTAACTCGGGCAGCCGCCCTGCGTCGGGACAGCGTCCCCGTAACTCGGGCAGCCGCCCTGCGTTGCGACAGCGTCCCCATAACTCGGCAGCCGCCTGCGTTGCGACAGCGTCCCCTAACTCGGGCAGCCGCCCTGCGTTGCGACAGCGTCCCCATAACTCGGGCAGCCGCCCTGCGTTGCGACAGCGTCCCCTAACTCGGGCAGCCGCCCTGCGTCGGACAGCGTCCCCATAACTCGGGCAGCCGCCCTGCGTTGCGACAGCGTCCCCATAACTCGGGCAGCCGCCCTGCGTTGCGACAGCGTCCCCGTAACTCGGGCAGCCGCCCTGCGTCGGGACAGCGTCCCCATAACTCGGGCAGCCGCCCTGCGTTGCGACAGCGTCCCCATAACTCGGGCAGCCGCCCTGCGTTGCGACAGCGTCCCCGTAACTCGGGCAGCCGCCCTGCGTCGGGACAGCGTCCCCATAACTCGGCAGCCGCCCTGCGTTGCGACAGCGTCCCCATAACTCGGGCAGCCGCCCTGCGTTGCGACAGCGTCCCCGTAACTCGGGCAGCCGCCCTGCGTTGCGACAGCGTCCCCGTAACTCGGGCAGCCGCCCTGCGTTGCGACAGCGTCCCCATAACTCGGGCAGCCGCCCTGCGTCGGGACAGCGTCCCCATAACTCGGGCAGCCGCCCTGCGTTGCGACAGCGTCCCCGTAACTCGGGCAGCCGCCCTGCGTCGGGACAGCGTCCCCATAACTCGGGCAGCCGCCCTGCGTCGACAGCGTCCCCTAACTCGGGCAGCCGCCCTGCGTGCGACAGCGTCCCCATAACTCGGGCAGCCGCCCTGCGTTGCGACAGCGTCCCCGTAACTCGGGCAGCCGCCCTGCGTCGGGACAGCGTCCCCATAACTCGGGCAGCCGCCCTGCGTTGCGACAGCGTCCCCATAACTCGGGCAGCCGCCCTGCGTTGCGACAGCGTCCCCGTAACTCGGGCAGCCGCCCTGCGTCGCGACAGCGTCCCCTAACTCGGGCAGCCGCCCTGCGTTGCGACAGCGTCCCCGTAACTCGGGCAGCCGCCCTGCGTTGCGACAGCGTCCCCATAACTCGGGCAGCCGCCCTGCGTTGCGACAGCGTACTCCGCCCTGCTCGACAGCGTAACTCAGGCAGCCGCCCTGCGTTGCGACAGCGTCCCCGTAACTCGGGCAGCCGCCCTGCGTCGGGACAGCGTCCCCATAACTCGGGCAGCCGCCCTGCGTTGCGACAGCGTCCCCGTAACTCGGGCAGCCGCCCTGCGTTGCGACAGCGTCCCCATAACTCGGGCAGCCGCCCTGCGTTGCGACAGCGTCCCCGTAACTCGGGCAGCCGCCCTGCGTCGGGACAGCGTCCCCGTAACTCGGGCAGCCGCCCTGCGTTGCGACAGCGTCCCCGTAACTCGGGCAGCCGCCCTGCGTCGGGACAGCGTCCCCATAACTCGGGCAGCCGCCCTGCGTCGGGACAGCGTCCCCTTAACCTGGCGGCGTTGGGGAGCGTCCTGCCCGCTGCGCGGTCGTCACCGCCACACTGCCGCCCCAAGCCCCGACCACTGCGACCCCGCCATCCTGGGTCCCGACCACGGCGGTTCATGCGGCGGAGCTCAGCGGCGGGGAACCTTGCGCTGCGTATTCTCGGAAGCAGCCGGCTGGCTGCACCGCCCGGCGTTCCGTTCCACCACAGTCGCCGGCACCACCCGCCCAAGAAGGCGGCACGGGAGCCGCCCGGCCCTGTGCCGGGGTCGCATGCGCCACCTAGGCTGGCTCAGGCACCATTGCCCGGCACCGGGCCACGGCCACCTACCACCCCGCGGGCTGAATGAGCAGCCGCCTTGGTCCCGCACCAGCCACTCTCGGGGATGGGCAGGCGCCGCCGTTGCTCCCTTGCCTCCCTCGCAAATGCCGGCCCGCTCGTCACTGGTGCCCCCACCAGCCCCCTTTCGAGGTGGCCGACACCAATGTTCCGTGCGCCCCGGTCATGGGGGCCAATAAGCCCCACGCTGCCACGGCCACGGCCGTTCTTGCCGCCCAGATGAATCGCCAGCTGACCCGGCCCATGGTAGCATCGCCCGGCCTGGCACCGCGGATAAGGTGGTCCGCCCCGCACGGGACACATATACCGCAGTGGCGGAAGCCTTCAGTGTGCTACGGTAATCGTTGTGGAAGCATGCTGCCCCGAAACATGAGCCCCACAGGCAGCCAGCACGGCCTCGGCTAATCTAAGCCCATCACCACCGTCATCCAAACCCTCAGCACCCGTGCTACCGTCAGGAGCACTAATGCGCCAGCTGGGTCGTCGCAGGGTTTCGCAACCCGACCGCAGCCCCGCACGATTGCTGACGTCTCCGCACAGCCCAGCGCCATCACCCGCTTTAGCGCCGCAGCCCTGCATGATTGCTGGGGGCTCTGCACAGCACAGCGCCGTCGGCCGCCTTCACAAAGCAGTCCCGCACGATTGTTGACGGCTCCGCGCAGCCCAGCGTCGTCACCCGCCTTAGCATCGCAGCCCCGCATCATTGCTGGCGGCTCCGCACCGCCCAGCGTCATCATCCGCTTTAGCGCCGCAGCCCTGTAAGATTGTTGACGGCTCCGCGCAGCCCAGCGTCGTCACCCGCCTTAGCATCGCAGCCCCGCAAAGGTCAGCGCCACCAACACCGACCGCCATCTGATCCCCGTAGTTGGGGCGCTGCCTTTCAGCCCCAACAACGCGGAGATGCCGCCGCTGAGCCCCACAATTACGCTACAAGCGATGCTGGTCCAGGCGCCGCCGTCGCTTGAGTTCCACTGCGGCGGCCAACACCATTATGCTCAAAGCTCAGTTCCGCCGTCACGCGAGCTGCGCAGCCCACCAGAGCGATAAGGCCGCCGCCGCTCGGGCCTCGCAGCCCCTGCTACCGCTGCCCCTCCGGCGCCTCAGCCCGAAAGCCCCGCAATAGGCTGGCCAACACGGTGCAGTCCAGCACCACCTCCACCTCGGAACCTCACAGGTGGAGCCATGGCGCCAACACTGTCGTGGCCGGCGCCGTGCAGCTCTCTACGGCCGTCGCCAGCATAGCCTAGCCCAGTGCGGCCGGCACGTAGGCCCTAATGCCCTGTAGGACCCGCAATGCCGACACTGCTGTCGGCGCGACGTGCTGCCGGTGCCCGAGCATCACAGGCTGCGCCGCCGCCGCTGGCGCTACGTAAAGGCAACGCTGAGGTCGCCACAGCCCGCGATGGCCCGAGTTTCCCTACCCCCGCAGCTATCGCCGGCGCCCGGCGCAGTATTCATTAGTCTAGCCTTCCGCGGCCGACATGGTTGCCACCGAGCCGCTCAGCCTGAGCGGCCTTGCTTGGCATTGAGGCCGTAGCCCGGCCGGCCGAGGTGTCCGCAGGCCTGCGCCGCTGCCGCTAGCACCGCGCAGCCCTAGCCTCACAGCTCCGCATCGTCCGACCCGAATAGCCGGACCGCGCCCTCGTGACCTAGCAACTCCGCCGGCGTCGCCGCTGTGCAAGCCCGCGGCGGGTTCGGCAACCAGGCTTAACCCCGAACCACTGTGCCTGAGTGCAACAACCCTACACCGCCGCCTTCACCACCACGAACGGCGCGAGAAGGCCCAAACACCGTCGCAGAGCAACGCACATCACACCACGGTATGCCGGTCGCACCTCGCGTGTAATTGCAATATCCGTACCGCCGTCAGCGCAATGCGCTGGGGCGGATCTGTCGAGATCCAACAGCCCTACGCCTTGCCTGGAGCTCTATTTAGCCCATTTACTCAATCAGGCTGCCCTGTAACCACTATATGCAAATGTGAAACGGCGAGTTCGGTCGATTGGGGATGGCTCGACAACCGATCCGACATATGAGCTGTCGCCTTGGGGCGATGTGGCATGGAGGCACCCCTGTCTCCACCTATTACTTCCGCCTTCGGCGGTGTGTTATGGGCAGGCCGGTTCGAATCGAACTGGAATGGAAGGAGCCCCGCGGCGGGGCAACCGGCCACATTTACTCCCGTACACGTACGGCTGACGAGCATTTGCACTTCACCAACAGCTCCTTGTTGCCCAGCTCTTCGGCGGCCATCATGCCGACCAGATACACCTCAACCTTCAGCTCAAGGTCAGCCACAGACGCCATGCTGACCGAGACGGCATCCACCGAAACAGAAAAAGGGAATAATTTGGGGGTTTCATCATCTATATACAAGGTGTTGTACAAGTCGTCTCCGTCCCGGAACCTGTCGGCGCAGTCATGTAATTGCCTCGTGACACGATTGCGCATTGATAGACAAATTGCGTAAAAATTCTCGCATTCAGTTCTGTTTGCTCATAGATGGTGATTACACAGAAATTTTTCTTACCCTACATAAAAATTTCACTGTTTCTATACTTTCCGCAACCCTTGCAGTCGCCGCCACGGTGCAGGTGGCAACTTGCGGCAACAACTTATCTTAGAAAACGCAAGTAACTATAACTCTGCAAGTCCAAGAGTCAACCTGTGCTGCGCTCTGTCTCTCGAAGCACGCAGAGCACGATAACATGATACGGCATGGGCAGGAGCATTCACAAAAGATAACCTTCAATTCCCACATTTCAGTGCATCAACTTAACAGTAACAGTCTGAGAGAGCCAGGGCTGTCAAGGACAGCCAAATTCCAGTACTCAAATTTCCCGTTATGACGAGTACCAGCGCTGCCGACCCTTTGCGTCCTCCTTCGAAACCTTTTTGATGCGATGGATGATTGGGATGGATGATGTAATATTTTAGACCCTCGCATGGCAACATCTCAAGCTTGTACCGGAAATGGGCGGAGCGCTGGGCAAGTCTCTTTTGAAAGCTTTACGAAGTTGGTCGAAACCCTCCTGAGAACTCCACACAAGAATGGGAAGAAGGTGCGGCAGTGGGCTGCCCAAACTCAGAGAAAACCCGTTGGGACCCGCTGGGGCGGGCTGCAACACGACCCCTCGGGACCCGACATAGCAGTCCGGCCTTCACCTGCAGTGCCCTGGGTGTCGTAAAAAATGCTTGGAAGCATGCGATGTCGTGTCGCGTTTGTATCTCGAGGACCTCGCTGCGCGTAACAGCTCTCTTGGGTTCGGTTCCGCTAACCACAGGTCAAGGTCCTGCGGCGCTTTTGCGACCAGCAGGTGCCTCGCAGTGATGGCAACGACCTGTTCCACTTCTACCGCCTGCTCTTGCCGGTGGGGCCGTACCGTCGGGGCGCCCAGCACGGCGGGCGGGACATACGGGACGCTCGGCATTTGCGTCAGCTGTGACGCAAATGCCGTCAGCTGTGACCATCGGTGACCGGCGGTCCGGCACGCAACGCATCACCCCCGAGCCTTGTGCCCAGAGCGACCTAGACCAGCATTACCGACATGCCACTTACATCACCCACACTACTTACCCAACCATGTTTGCTTTGGTCGTCACGCCGCATGTAGAGCGCCCAAGTGGAGAAGGAGCGGGGGAATTACCAGCTCAAGGTGGGCGGGCCGGGGCGAGCCGACTTGGGGAAGGTCGGGGGCGAGGCAGGCTTGGCCAAGGATTATGTGTGGTTCGTCGTGAGGCGATGCTGCGCTGCCATGTGATGGGCGTCAACCTGTCATTGTGCCCGGGAAGGGCCGTATGCCTGTCTGGGGGGGGTTGCATTCGGATTTGTTGTATGCCCGGCATGCAGACTGGGTTGCGTTTGCGTGCCGGCCAGTACACAGGGAAAGACAACGCACGGGAGCGGGATCACGCCGTAACCCCGCACGCCGCACCCCGGGCAGCCCGGGGCGAGGGGGTATAGGAAATTGGTAGACATATTTATCCTGCGCGAGGGGGTCTGCACAAGTGTGTGCAGGTTGGCGCAGGGCCACGCGCAGCACCGTGATCCATGCAGTCACCCAGCCATCCAGCCATTCGCTCATTTATCCATGCAATCAGCCCCCTCAGTCGCCTCATGTTTTTGCCGAGTAGCTCCCAGAGCTCCTTGACATCAGGCAACAGATCTCCGGTACCGTACCCGGCCGCTGGGGCCGTTTGAGCTCCTCCCCTCCCTCGATCTGGGTTGCGGGGCAGTCGCCACCTGGGTTGCGGCACATGCGCCACCTAGAGTGCGGGGCAGCCGCGCTGGGGAGCATCGCAGGGCCCCCGCTGCCAGGGCCCCCGCAGCCAGGGCCCCCGCTGCCAGGGGCCCCGCTGCCAGGGCCCCCGCTGCCGGGGAGAGGATACCGGGATTGGTGAAACCAGCCCCGCCGCGGGGCCCAATGCACAAGCCAAAGGCGGGCCGGATCCTCCGTAGCCGCCCTGCCCGCCTGCAGTGCCCCGCGACTCAACCCAACGTTGCAACGGCTGTGCTCTGATGCCGTGCTGTGCTCTGATGTCGTACAGGAGGCCAAGCTCGCAGCGGCGCTGGCGGGCGCGGTGGGTGCCAGCGCGGCGGACGTGGAGCGGGCCAAACAGTGGCGTTCGCTCAACTCAACTCGGAGCGGCGTCTTCCACGAGGTCATGTACGAGGTACGGCACAACAGGTGCCGTACTCTGCCGCAAGACGTCTGGGGGCCTGCACTTCAGTGGCACCGACCGCATCACATCGCCGGATCGCGTGCGCCCACCTCCGCCGGATGCAACCCAGGTCTCCCCTCAGCCTCATGCGACTCGGATCTTCACCTCGACCTGCCAGCGGTCCCCAACCCACTCCCTCCAATCTCAATCTCCCCCTCCCATTTACCAGTATCCTATACCCCTCTCCAGTATGTATACCAAGTTCCTACACTCCATCCCATACCCCGCGCTGCTCCTGCCGCTGCCTCCCCCTCAGGTGCTGTTCCGCAAGTACCTCCGGGACCCGCAGCTGTCGTACCCACAGCAGACGCCCCTGACGCTGGAAGAGGTGTGGGCTGAGAGGGGAGGCAGGGGGGAGGGTATAGAAAACCTGGTAGGCATATACAGGGGGAGGAGGGGAAGAATTCGTGCGCCGCAGCCCCCCAAACACTCTGTCACACGTTACACGTTACACACATGCGCGCCGGCCCCAGCGCCGAACTCCCGTCCTGCAGTCTTCGCCCTCGCCGCGGCCCCCGCGACCCCACGGCGGCCTGGCCCCCGGTGGGCCCCTCCCTGGAGCGCAGGTCAATGTCATGCTGGACGAGCTGGTGCGCCGGGCCGGGGACAGCTCTGGTCAGCAGGCGCTGCTGCGGGCGCTGCTGCAGCGCTGCTCTCCCGAGGCGGCCAGGTGCCTGGTGCTCATCATCATGAGGGACCTCAAGGTGGGCACCGGGGAGGGTGGGTGGGTGTATGGGTGGGTGCTGGGTGGTTCGGTGCCTAGGTGACTGGTGATGGGAAGGGGGGTATAGGAAATCAGTAGACATTGCAAATTGCGGGAAGGGGAAGGGGAAGGGGAAGGGGAAGGGGAAGGGGAAGGGGAAGGGGAAGGGGAAGGGGAAGGGGAAGGGGAAGGGGAAGGGGAAGGGGGGGGGGGGGGGGGGGGGGAAGGGGAAGGGGAAGGGGAAGGGGAAGGGGAAGGGGGGGAAGGGGAAGGGGAAGGGGAAGGGGAAGGGGAAGGGGAAGGGGAAGGGGAAGGGGGGAAGGGGAAGGGGAAGGGGAAGGGGAAGGGGAAGGGGAAGGGGAAGGGGAAGGGGAAGGGGAAGGGGGGAGGGGTGATGGGGAGGAGGGCGGTGATGGGAAGGGGGAACGGCCAGCACCACGCTGAGAAGCACACACGGCCGCTCCCATTTTGTAACCCCGTGCGCTGCCTCCCCCCTGCCTGAACAGGCAACGCAGGAAAGCACATGCACTTGCGTCCCCCTCCCCTCTCGCAGCAGCTCAGTATGAACATGTCTACCAATTTCCCGTTAACCCCTCCCCTTCGCTCTTCTGGCGCAGATCGGCATGTTGCCATAACCCCCTCCCCAGTTTCCGATACCCTTCCCCTCTGCCTCGTATCACAAGTACACGACACACACGACACACACACCCGCTCATCATGCACATGGACGATCGATCTGGACTCGTCGTTTCTCGCGGTGCGGTCTTCTGATGCACACACGCACTGACATGTCCTCCCTCACCCGCCCGGCGCCCGCCCGCCCGCCCGCCCGCCCGCAGATCGGCATGTCCGCGGACACGGTCCTGGCGGCCTACCACCCGGACGCCCCCGACCTGCTCAACACCTGCATGGACCTGCGCCGGGTGCTGCTGGACCTGGTGGACCCCGCCACCCGGGTCAAGAAGAGGGTGCGCGGGGTGGTGGGCGGGTGTTTAAAAAGGGACAGCCCAGACACACCCAGCCCGGCGACAGCCCGGGGGGGGGGGACGTGCGGGGGGGGGCCGGGAAGCGCAGGAGCTGACCCGCCTCGTGTGGGACCAGGCGTGTGTGGTACACTCGCGCCAAGAGTTAGACTTTAAGTCCTCTTCCCTTGAGATCCGAAGTGACTGCCTATTTGACGACGGACGGAGGGACGGACGGAGGGACGGATGGATCGAATGACTGGCTGGCTGGCTGACTGACCCGTGGGTCGGCAGGATGTCGTCCCCGGGCAACCCGCCAAGCCTCAGCTGGCGGACCGATGCGACGGCGGGGTGGCGGTGGCGGCCCGGCGGATGCGCGGCAGGCGGTTCGTCGTGGAGGTCAAATTCGACGGCGAGCGCATGCAGGTGGGGAGGGGGATAAATTGAGAAAATAAATCAACCCGAAGAACGAACCCGGGCAAACCCAGCATAACTCAGTATACTTACGTGGTGCGGTACCTGGGGAGGGGGAGCAGAGCTGCAGCTGTAGCTGTGGCTGTGGCTGTGGCTGTGGCTGTGGCTGTAGCTGCAGCAGGGGACCGGGCGTTCCAGTGCATGGCGCCGCATCAGGTTTGCTCGGGGGAAGGGGAAGGGGAAGGGGAAGGGGAAGGGAAGGGGAAGGGGAAGGGGAAGGGGAAGGGGAAGGGAAGGGGAAGGGGAAGGGAAGGGGAAGGGGAAGGGGAAGGGGAAGGGGAAGGGAAGGGAAGGGGAAGGGGAAGGGGAAGGGGAAGGGGAAGGGGAAGGGGAAGGGGAAGGGGAAGGGGAAGGGGAAGGCGAAGGCGAAGGCGAAGGCGAAGGGGAAGGCGAAGGCGAAGGCGAAGGCGAAGGCGCACCGCGTCCGACGTTCGAGCTCATGATGGCGCCGCCGAGGCGCTTGAGTTCCTTACCGGTATCCGGCGGTCGAATTCACTGCCCCAGGCCCCTGCTCCTCACACGACGCGAAACAGGCAACGCGAGGAAGCGCTTCCCTTACCTTCCGCTCTCCGCACCCCCAAACTCTTAGCCCCTTCCTCCCGGGGATGTTTGCTGTTTACGGTGTGCTCCCCCCCCGCCCCTACCCCGCCAGGTCCACCGCACGGGCCCCGACACCTTCAACTTCTTCAGCCGGCGGGGCCTGGACCACGGCTCCAAGCGGGACTTCACGGTGCTGGGTCCCGCCCTGGCGGAGCTGATGACGCAGGAGCGCATGGTCCTGGACGGGGAGATGGTCGTGTGGAACAAGACCCGGTGCGCAGGGGGACGGGTCGGGTCGGGTCGGGTTGGCAATCGGGTCGGGTCGGGTCGGGGGGACGGGTCGGGTCGGGTCGGGTCTGGGACAGCGCTGTGCTGTACTGTGCTGCTCATTCTGCGCTTGTAGTGTTGGTTACTACACCCCGTTGTACTGTGCGGTTCTTGTGTGGCGGTTGTGCTGCGACTGGTGGCTTCGGAGCATCCAGCCAGCGGGACTCCCGCCATGCCCAACAGGTGCCCTCGAGGCCCATGTCCGGGGGCCCCTGCCTGCATGGCGCCCAGCAAGCCACAGCGGCCCTTCATAACCGTCGGTCCATCCGGTGCCGTACCCCTGCCGCTCATCGCTCGTCGCCCCCCTCCTTGTGGGCAACCCTGGCCCCTGAGCCCCGTTCCCCCTCCCGCCTCATCCCCGCCACCGGATCCTTGCCCTGGCAGTCAGAGCAGTCCAACGCTGTCCACCAACTCTCTGTATCCTCCGTCTCATCGCCCCCCCTGGCCCCCCTTTCCCGCCCCCCCTGCCCCCCTTTCCCGCCGCCATACCCGGCCCCCGCCGCAGCCAGGTGTTCGAGCCGTTCGGGGGCCTCACCAGCGCCATAGACGCCATCAACCGGGGCGCAGGGCCCACGGAGCGAATCAAAATGAAGGTCCGGGACATGCTCCTGATTGGTGCCGGCTTGTTGGGCGGTGGGGTCAGCCTGGTTGAGTTGGCCGGGGGTTCAATCTGGTTTGCGGCGCGGGGGGTTGCGGGTTGCAGGCAGTCGCGGGCCTGAAGCGGTTGCAGGCAGTCGCGGGCCTAAACCCTCCGAGTTGATCCCCGCTGAGTCCTTCTTTCCCGGGTATGGGTCCGGCAATCAAGGCCCGGCAACCAAGGCCTGGGCGACCGCCAAGGGCCAAGGCTCCTGTTCAGATACCGCTCGGGGGCCGCGTGACATCACTTATGATAACACCGTGTCTGCAAGTGTCTTTCCCCGTATGTTGCTTCTGCTCCGACATTCGGCTTAGTTCGGTTCGGAATGTCCTCCCCATGTTGTCCCCGCCTGGCCCCGTGGCCTCACACTCTCCTGCACCTCGTCCCGAGCCACATACACCCTCAACCCGCAAGGCCAGCGCAGTTTGTGTCGCTCCACCAGCTCGCGGCACCCCCCCCCTCCCCATGCCCCTCCCCCTTCCCCGCCGCTCCCTATCCGCAGATGGGCACCTCCATCAACACCACCGACCCCGACTACGTCTTCCCCACCGCCGCCGACGTGGAGGTCATCTACGTGGCGTTTGACGTGCTGTTCATCGACGGGGGCTCCGTGCTGGACAAGCCGCTGGGGGTGAGGGGTCGAGAGCTGGAGTAGCCGCTGGGGATGAGGGGTCGAGAGCCGCTGCCGTGGGAGTAGCCGCTGCACGTCGCGTGCTGTGGGAGGGTCTCGGGCGGGTGGGCCGTGCTGGAGACGGGGTTGGCATGGGATGGGCATGGGGTGGACCACCGCTCGACCACCACCCATTGCCTGCCCAAGGCGACCCTCACCACCCTCTCCATCACAATTCTGTTTTCACCAAGCCCCTCGCCCATGGCCCATCCCCACTCCCGGGTGTGGCAGGAGCGGCAGCAGCTGCTGCGGCGGGCGCTGCGCAGCTGCCCGCCCGAGGGCCTCCCGGTGGGCCCCTCCCGGGTCATTCGCTTCCGGGCGCTGCCGCTGCTGCCGGGGACGCCCATGCTGGGTGCGTGGGCGCGTGGGTTGGTGGGCCGGTGGTTCGGTGGGTCGGTCGATGGGCCGGTCGGTGGGCCGGTCGGTGGGCCGGTCGGTGGGCCGGTGGGTCGGTCGGTGGGCCGGTGGGCCGGTTGGCCGGTCGGTTGGCCGGTGGGTTGGTGGGCCGGTCGGTTGAGCGATTCGAGCCGGCGACTGGCGGACGCGGACGCGGTGGCGGTGGCGGTGGGAGTTTGCGCTCCGCGATGTCGGGGCTGCCGCAGTTTGAAAGAAGGAAAACGCTGGGCGGGGGCGAAGAGGCGCCGCAGAGGGGAGCGGCGACCGCTTCGTGAGCAGGGTTCACACAGGCGATCGGGCGCCGGTTTGGGGAGAGGGTGGAGGGGCCGACACCCTGGCGGCGGGTTTATTTGCCAGCGGATGGGGCTGGGAGCCAGCTGAAGAACTGCGCCTGACTTCCTGGCTGGCTGGCTGCCTGGCTGGCTGCCTGGCTGGGCAGCAAGAAAGGCAGTAAGTAACGGGTGCCTGGGCGTGCGGGGCCGCCGTGATGCGGTCGGTAGGATAGCAGGTAGGATAGCAGGTACGGTACCTCCTCCGCTGCCGCCTGTTGGTGGAGGACCCGGACCCGGCCGCGGGTCCCCTCAGCTGCTGTCCTCCTCCGCTGCCGCCCATGAACACGAGCCCTCCCTGATTCAGGCGGACGCCACACACACACACACACACACACAACACACACGTCCGCGTGCGCAATTAGGGTCCTCGCAAGTCGTGTCTCTCGGTTTATTTTAACACAACACACACACACAGACACACATATGTCATTACCCCACCGGCCGCTGGCACACTGGCGTCCCTTCCGTACACTGCCGTACTGCACCCATGCCGCGTTCGTACGCGTCCCTGCCTACAAATCCCTCCTTCCGCGATTCTCACCCGTAGCCGCGCCACCACCATCGTGACCTGTTTGCTTTCATCCTGTTTGCTTTCACCTTGTCTAGTTACTGTATTTTGTCTTGCTCCCTTCCGCTTTGCCTCACAACTTGCTTCCTTCCGCGTTCCCGCATGATGGACGACCGACGCTGCTTCCGTGGGGACCGTCACCATATATTCGTCATAAATTTTACAGGTCGGTAACCAATCCGTTTGCGTGCGTCGTGCGTCTCCGTATTTAGTATTTGCGGTATGATTTGCCTTGCGGTGGTGGCGCGGCTGCCTTGTCCGCGCGCCTGCATCTGGTAACTTTTTCCTCGCAGGTTCTATGGTAAGTATATTGCCACCTGGGATCGGGCGGGCGGGCGGGTTGCAATTCTAAACACACACAGACGCACACATCGGGTAGCCATCGGGTCGCGCCCCATCCCCATCCGGTCACGTGCTGCCGCGGCAACCCCCATCCCCACACGTGAACCCCCTTCCCTCCCTCCCGCTTCCCTCGCCCTCACGACGGTGGGTGGTGACGGCCACGGCCCGGGACGCCGGGACCCGGGACGCCGCAGGCGGCGAGGCGTACAGCAAGGAAGGCACGACCGAGGAGGACATCAAGGACGTGTACGAACGGGCGTTAGCCAAGCAGGTACGACCGAGTAACGGTGTGAACCTCCTCGTTAAGAGATCCGGTCGGGCAGGAGGCGGGAGAGAATCCCTGCGCATGCCTCTTAGACCGGTAACCCACGTGACTCATCGTCGTACCCCGTACATCGTAAACTGCACGCCGTACCCCGCGGACACGACGTTTGTGTGGGGGGCTGCAGGAGGAGGGCATCGTGGTCAAGGCGCTGGATTCACCGTACAGGCTCAACGACCGCTCCGGAACCTGGCTCAAAGTCAAGCCTGACTACGTGGACAGCTCCGAATTCGACGCGGTGGGTGGGCGTGGGTCGGTGTTGGTCGGTGGATTTGGGGACCGGCATGTGTCGGCATGTGTCGGCATGGGTCACCGACCCATGGGGTCGGTGCGGACACCCACCCCTTCCCCTTCCCTCCCCTTCCCTCCCCTTCCCCCGGCGCAACTGCTGCCCCACAGGTGGTCATTGGTGCCATGTGGGGCACGGGCGGCCGGTGAGGAAGCGGGCGGGGGGGTAGTGTACGGGTAATGAGTTTTGCTGTACCTACCTGCCTGCCCCCCTCCCTGCCTCCCTGCCTCCCTGCCTCCCTGCCTGCCTGCCTGCCTGCCTTCCTGCCTGCCTGCCTCCCTGCCTGCCTGCCTCCCTGATATTCACTCTCAGCCATCCCTGCAGGTTGTCCGGTCTACCCATTTGAAAACACACTACCACCACCGTCACCATCCGGCTTCCACCGCCAGGCCACCCCTCCCGATGTGGGGCCCCATCCCTCACATCTCCACCTCTAAATGCCCCTGCTCACCTTCGCCGCGTACCCCCTCTCCTTACTTCCACCCTTAGCGCTAACCACACTGCTCCTTCCCACACTTCCCACACCTTCCCACCCCTTCCCACCCCTTCCACCCCCTCCCCCAACCCCCACCCCCACCCCGCCTCAGTCGCGGCGGCCGGCTGAGTGAGTACCTGCTCGCCCTGGCGGACACCCCCCGGGTGCCGGGAGCCGAGCCGTCCACCTTCGTCAGCTTCTGCAGGTGACTCCCCCGGGGCCCCACATCAAACCCCACACAGACCCGCTCGCCCACCTCCACCAGCCGGCCGGCAGCTCCCCGGTGAACACAGATATGCATCCCGCCTGGCCTTTCTTTGTTTCCGCACGCCCGCGCGCTACACCCGTCCTTCTCGCCCCTGCCCTCGCCCTTCCCCATTCTGCCCCTTCCACCTCTCATCCCGCCGTGCCGCGGCGGCCATGCGTTTGTGTCGTCGTCGTCATCACTCTTGTTGTTTGTGTGATGGTATTGGTGATGGTGGTGGTGGTGGTTTGGCTGCAGGGTGGGCACCGGCCTGAACGCGGAGCAGAACGACCTGGTGCGGGAGCGGCTGCGGCCGCTGCTGGTGGACCTGGCCCGGGTCAGCGGCCGCCCCGGTGCTACCGCCTCACGGGACACGCGCGCGAGAGACCGGACGTGTGGGTGCGGGACCCGCTGCGGAGCGTGGTGCTCACCGTCAAGGCGGACGGTGGGGAGGGGAGGGAGGGGGCGGGAAGGGAAGGGGAGGGGGCGGGAGGGGAGGGGAGGGGGCGGGAGGGGGCAGGAGGGGAGGAAAGGGGAGGAAAGGGGAGGAAAGGGGACGTGGGGCGGGTGTAGAGGGTTGAGTGGTGTAGAGGGTTGGGCAGGTGTGTGGGAGAGAGAATTCATTCCAGGGGTTGAGGGTTTTACCGTGTATCCATGTTGTTCAACCCGCACGCCAAACCTCACCCTCATCGCCCATCTCCCAACTTCCCTTCCACCTCCACCTCCGCCCCGCCCCGCAGTTCGCACCATCACCAGCGACACCTTCGCCAGCCGTTACTCGCTGCGCTTCCCCCGCGTGGTTGCCGTACGGGAAGACCGCAGCGCGCTTGACGCCACCACGCTGGCCGAGCTGGAGAAGATGGTTCTGGAGCGGGGTGAGCGGGGTACGGCATGCGTGTACGGTATGATGTAATGGCACCCCGGGGGGCCCACCGAAGCCCGTCCTGCCGAGTCCCCTCACACCCCTCACCACGCCCCGCACCACACCACACCACATCTGCATTGGTTGCCCTGCTCGCGGCTTGCATACGGCCTCTCCCGCACACCGTCTAGCTTCTCACCAGCGTCTCATCCCGCTCCCGTACGAGGTCTCCCTGACCCCATCCCGCCGCCCCGAACCCCACGAGTCCCCTAACACCTTAACCTCCCAGACCCCCTCGACCCGCTGGACCTCCTAGACCCCCTTGGCGCTTGCCCACTCCTCCCTCCGCAGCCCGAGCCATCCGGGAGGGGGACGAGGGGCAGCAGGTCGCGACAGGGGGCCACGGCCGGCGCGGCCGCGACGGCGGGGCCGGCGGCGCCGGGCCCTCCTCGCGCCGCCGGGCGGGTGGTTCCGGAGCATCCGCCCCCCGCATCGCAGTGGCGAGGGTGCCCCTGGAGCTCCGACCCGTGGACGTGTCCCACGTGAGTGGGCTGGCCTGTGTATGTGTGTGTGTGTGTGTGCGGGTTGCCGTACTGTAACTCCTCGTTTCACTCCCTCTGCTTCCACATCCCACCCCTGCGTCCCCCCCTGGAGCCCCCGCGGCGCCGCACTTGGCTCCGCCTACCCACCCCCGCCACCCGGGACCTGCAGCGGCCCGGGTTCGTTGGTCACTTGTTCAGGGCGGGTCGTTCGTCGCCCGGGGACCGACCTCTGGGACCGACCCCTGGGACCGACCCCTGGGAGCGACCTCTGGGACCGACCCCGGGGACCGACCCCTGGGACCCCTACCAAGGAATCCCCAGCAGCCAACACCCGTCACCGATATGCGACCGGCGCTGCCCGCCGGGTCGTTGTTCGCTGCTCTGCTCGCATCTGAGCTACCTCCACCAATTTTCAATTGCAATCTGCGGTTCTGTACCAGTGCGGTCAGCCTCCCCACTCCCTTTTCGTCAATAAAGACAGCCTCTCCACTCTCTTTTTGTCAATAAAGACAGCCTCCCCACTCCCTGCGCCCGTCTCCCCCTCTCTTGTCGCTCTGGCAGCAGCGCAGTTTGAAAATGTCTACCAATTTCCTATACCCCCCCTCGTCCTCCCCTCCCGCCAGGTGGATGTGGAGGTGGATGTGCTGGGGGACCGCTATGTGCTGCTGCGGGACCTGCCGCCCGAGCAGCGCAGGCAGCTGGCGGCCCTGGTGAAGCGACTGGGGGGCGTGGAGACACAAAACTACGTGAGTGGCTGGCTGGGGGCTGAGGGCTGGGGGATGGGGGATGGTCGGGTGGGTGGCTGCGTAGGTGGCTGAACGGTTGGCTGGGCGCGAGGGTGGGTGGGTGGGTGTGTTTACGAAAGACGTAAACCCGCGCGCCCGAACCCAGGTGCAAGTACACTTACCACATAGGGGGGGTTATGTGCACACGCCTGTGTTCGGTCGGGTGGACGCGGGACCCAGGTAAGCAGACCCGCCCGCCCCCCACCGCATCCCCGCTTGGTTGGGTGGCATGGGCCGGGTCGGGTTGGGCGGCGCTATGGCTCAGTGGCACACACACCACAACCAGGGTCTCTTACCTAAACACACAATACAACCCCCGGGGGCTCGCCGGGCTCCAGCCTCCCTCCCTCCCTCCCTCCGGGCGCCCGCGCCCCACTCAGCCCCCTGTCTGCCAGCTTCCCGTGTACCCTACCTTCAACGTCTCCCCAATCGTGTGTAACTGTGGCCCGGAAATCTCACCCTTCGGTCCCCTGGCAGGTCCCCTCCGGGCCGCACGCGACTTCCTACGTGGTGGTGGGACGCTGTGACCCCGCCCGCCTCCGCGCCGACCCCTCCCTGGGCCCCATCGCGGCCCGGGCGGACCTGCTGCGCCCCGAGTGGCTGCGGGAGGTGGGGGAGCAGCGGGTGCTGGGGGAGCCCCCCCGGCCCTCCCTGGCTTGGAGCATCAGCGAGCAGGTGAAGGGGGGAGGGAGGAGGAGGAGGAGGGGGGAGGGAGGAGGAGGGAGGAGGAGGGAGTTAAATTGAAAAAAAGAAATAAACCCGAAGAACGACCCCAGGCACACCCAGCAGAACTCAGTATACTTACGTTGTGCGGTACCTGCATAGCAATGGAAAGATAGACACCGCGCGCGGGCGCGTGGCGGCGCGGCCGCGCTGCCGCTGGTGCAGTAACAAGCAAAATGCGAACCCGACCCAACCCGGAAGGGACAGAAAAGTTACCAACCTGTGGTGGTAGAAGGAGGTAGCCGCGCCGCGAGCGTTGTACGAGGTCATGGCGATGCACAGAGGGAAGCCGAGGAATTGGGTGAGTGGGCGCGGCGTGAGAGGGGCAACAACAGTACGTACGAGGAGGGAGGAGGAGGGAGGAAGGGGGAGGGAGGAGGAGGGAGGAGGGAGGAAGGGGGAGGGAGGAGGAGGGAGGAGGAGGAGGGGTTGAGAAAAAAAACCAAACCCAGAAGCGCACACGCAGGTGAGGGACGGGGAGGGGGTGGGGATGGCGGAAGGGGTAGGTGGGCGGTGGCAGCGGCTAACGACGGAGTGAAAAGCGGGCGCGGTGGGCCGAGGAGGTTGGAAGGGGAGGTGATGCTGTGGAAAAATGGAGTAGAATATCCCGCCTGCCCACGCCACCTACCCCTTCCACCACTCCCCCCCCCCCATCTCACCCCTAAGCCCTTTCTGATATTAGACTGACGTGACCATAAGGCTGACGTGACCGCTGCCGGGATCGCTTTGGGGCTGTTGAGGAGCCCCTGACTTGGGTGGGTGGAGGTGCATGCCCCCATGTCAGAGTCTGCGTGCAATCACTCCAGGGTCACTCCAGGGTCACTCCACCTCTTTCCAAGTTTCCATATTATACCTCAATCGGGATGTGCGGCATGAGGCTGCTGGGGGCGTTTGAGGATAGGTGTAATGTAGCCGTTACAAGGTGGACCCGTATTACAAGGTGTATTGGGGATCGGCGCAGGGGATGCCCGACCCCTACTGAGTACTGACCCGGTGCGGCCCCGCGGCCCGCCGTGAGCCCACAGTCCCGTGAGCAGTACAGCGCCGTGATGGACCCGTACGGCGATCCGTACTTTGAGATCCTTGGCGAGGAGGACCTGGAGGCGGTGCTGTCCCGCCACGTTACCCCGGCCCAGCTGGCAGAGGCCAGGGCGCGGCTGGAGGAGGCGGCGGCCATGCCGGCACGGGCGCGGCGGCGGGCGAGGCAGCAGGACGCGCGGCGGCAGCCGGATGGGCGAACCAGTTGAGTGGAATGGACCAACGTCACGGGGGGGGAGAGCCTGTGCGGGATGTGAGGGTTGTGGGGCTCGGTAGGAGGCCGCCACCTTCTTCCTTGCAATGTAGGCCAGGGACATTGAGGCCAGGGGCAGGGGTAGGGGCACATGGCCTCCTTACTTGCTCGTGCAAGGCCGTGCTCGTGCAAGGCCGTGGGTGGGCCGGACCGGTAGGGATTTTCCCCCTTTCTGAAAAGGCTTTTCCAGCTGCCGTACGGACCACGAAGAGCGGGTGTTCGGGGTGATCTGTGATAACGGGTAGGTCCAGGGTTTCGGCAAGCACACACGCCCGCAGCCCATACGGCCTGCCGCCCGCAACCCATCCAACCCGCCGCCATGTGCCCCCGGCCTCGCCCTCCCTGCCCGCGCCTGCCAGCGCTGTACGAGACCACCGACGACGTCGTACGGAGGATCCGGGACGAGATCCACGACATCGGTGAGAAGCCGCCGCCCGGGTCCATGTTTCTGGGCCTTACGCTCCTGTTCCTGGAGATGCACGACATTGCGCCGCCGCCACCGCCGCCGACTCGTACGGCAGCGCCACTGGGGCTTCTGACCGGAGTGGCGGACTGCGAGGCGCGCGCACATGCCTGGTCGGTGACCGACCCACGGGACCGCGTCGAGGCCCTCAAGGCCGCTGTTGTACGGCACGGCGGCGTCGTGGTGGACGCGTGGAACGAGCGCGTGACGCACCTCGTCCTGTACGACGGCGTGGACGAGCGGGACGAGCACATACGGCGGCTGCTGGACGCGGAGCGGGCAGCGCTGGGTATGCCACCGCTGCCGGCTGTAGCAACAACAACACCAGTAACAGGTGGTGGTAGCATGCGCAGTCGCGGTGCCGTTGCTGCAGCCGGCAGCGCAGCAGCAGCAGCAGCTGCCGCAGCTACAGCCGCCGCCAAGGTGTTCAGCCCGGAGGAGGTGATCGAGGCGTTAATAGGGGTGGCGGAATGCGGAGACGATGAGGACGCGGCGGCGGAGGCGGCTGAGGAGGAGGAGGAGGAAACGGCGGCAGCCCGCGGCGGCTGCGGCGGAGGCAGCGGAGGCGGCGGTGGTGGTAGTGGGGGATCTGACGGCGCGGATGACCACGGCGAGGCGCAGGACCCGGAGGCGGCGGCCGCCGCCCGGCGGCTGTCTCGGGATCAGGCGAGGTGCCTGTCGCTCATACGCGCGGCGCTGGAGCGGCCACGGGGGATGGTGGAGGCGGTGGGTGCCGTACAGTTGGTGGACTGGAGGTGAGTCGGGGGGATGGGACTGGGAAGTGAGTCTGAGGGTTCCGGAGCGGCACGGCCAGGCGGGGGGTGATAGTGGAGGTGTCCACGCACTGCGCGCGAGTGCCGCGAGGGGATTTCTGTCGGTCTGTCGCGTACGATAAACCCACCTGCCTGCGTGCCTGCCTGCCTGCCTCACGGCGAGTTAGGGCTCACTTTGCATGCGTGTACAACGGTTTAGCCCCCCTGGCAGCAGCGCAGTTTGAATGTGTCTACCAATTTCCTATACCCAACCCCTTGTACGAAATCTACTGATTTCTTATACACTGCCCTCCCTTCCCCCGGCAGGTGGGTCCGGGACTCCCTGCAGCGGGCAGCGGACGTGGCCGCCGCCGCCGCGGCCCGTCGCGCCGCCGCGGCGGCACGGCGCGGCGGGGCACGTCACGGGGATGAAGAGGAGGAGGAGGAAGTGGAAGCGGAGGAAGAGGAGGAAGGGGAGCGGGCGGTGGGCACCCTGTCGGAGCTGGACTACCCGCCCCGCATCCGACCGCCGCAGGAGTGGGCGCCGCCGCATCAGCAGCAACAGCGAGAGCAGCAGCAACAACAACACCTGCGTGAAGGCCAGGCAGAGGCGGGTGCCGCTGACGGCAAGGGCGGCGCCGGTGCCGCCACCGCCGCCGCCACGTCGCGCGAGAAAGGCAGCGATGGCGACGGCGGACCCCTGGCGGCGTCCTTGCCGCCGCCGGCGGCCCCGCGGCATCCGTGGGCAGCGGCGGGCGGCACTGCGACGCTGGGCAGCATCTGGCGCTCGGTGCTGGACTGGGACAGCGACGAGGAGGAGAAGGAGGACGCGGCCGCCGGCGCCGGCGCTGCCGCCGGCACGGCCGCCGCCACCGCCGCCGCCACCGTCAATGGCCCCAGCGGTGCTGGCGATGCTGTCGCCATCACGCCGCCGCCGTCAGAAACCTTGGTTCCTGCCACGTCTTCCCAAGCGGCCGCACCCGCGACGGCGGCGGAGGCGGAGGCAGAGGCGACGCAGGTGGCGCTGCCGCCGCCGGATGAATTCATTCGGTTGTGGCCCTGGGAGCGGTTCCATATCACCTTGCCGGGACCGGAGGAATTGGCCAAGCTGGGCACGCACCGCCGCCGTCGCCATCGCGGCAGCGCAGATGGTACGACGACAACAACCACCACCGGCGGCGGCGGCGGTGGCCGCACGGGCTCGGCCGACGGGCGCAGCAGCGACGGGCAGGGCAGCGACGGCGTCAGCGCGCCTGTTGCCCGCGGCGGCGCTGGCGGCGGGGGCAGCGGCGGTGGTCCGTCACGTGGCCGGCAGCGGCAGGCATCGCCGGCGATGACGCAGCCGGGGTCAGGGGATGCGAGCCGTGGCGGCGCCGCCGCCGCCGCCGCCGCCGCCGCAGGCGGCCGTCGGAAAGCAGCGCGTGCGGCACAAACCGGTGCGGGTGGGAGAACAAATCAACAGGCGCGATCACAGGGGCGGACGGCGCAGCGGCGGCGGCGCGGCGCGGCCGCACGGGTCGCTGAGGAGCCGGAAGAGGCAGGGGCGGGGCATGAGGCTGACGGCGAGGCGGAGGAGGAGGCGGATGGCGACCATGGACTCAGAGAGGCCGACGGCACCGACGGCGACGCCGGGGCCATCGCCACTGCCGCGGTCGCGGCTGACGCGTCCTCGCCGGCCGTCGCCAAGGCATCCCGCGGGCGGACCGCACGCGGCGGCAAATACCGCGCCGCCGCCGCTGCCGCCGGCGGCGGCGGCGAAACGCCAGTACGTCGCGGCCGTAAGCGAGCGGCGGCGGCGCCCACCGCTGCCGTCGATGGCAGTGGAGATGGCGGCGGCGAAGATGACGACGTAGGCGACCTTGACGGCGCCGCCGCGGGGAAGGACGGTGGAGGGGGACGGGCAGCGGCGAAGCGCCCGCGGCGCGCC
This sequence comes from Eudorina sp. 2006-703-Eu-15, assembly GCA_003117195.1. Lineage (NCBI taxonomy): Eukaryota > Viridiplantae > Chlorophyta > Chlorophyceae > Chlamydomonadales > Volvocaceae > Eudorina > Eudorina sp. 2006-703-Eu-15. The sequence continues at coordinate 340,250 of BDSI01000004.1, read as the reverse complement.
GCGGCGGCGGCGGCCGCCGCCGCCATGGCGGCGACGTTGGCGACGGAGGAACAATGTGACACTTGGTCGCCGGCAGCGGCGGCGGCGCCGCCAGACTCTGGCTGCCACCGCCGACGACGACAGGTCCACGGCGCGGACTCCGAAGAAGTCGACGATGAGAAGGGTGAAGGAGCGCAGGGGCTGGCCGACGGGGCGGGCCAGAAGGAGCAACCGCCGAAGCGACCCATGGGTGAATGGGAGCAGTTGACCGTTGGAATGCCGGTGGATCAGCGGGCGGATGCGGCTGCCTCGCGCGGCGGCGAGGTGCGCCCAGTGGCGGCGGCGGCGGCGGCGGACGTTGGGATGGGAGCCTCCGGCCGCAATGCTGCTGTGTCGTCCGCCACCGCCTTGCCTACCACCGCCACCGCCACCACCGCCGCCGCCACCGCCATGGCTCCTGCTACCGCCAATCGGCCTACCACAGATGCCGTAGCACCCGCCGTAGATGCAGGACCGCTGCGAAAGCGCCGCCTGAAGGACCTCGTCGGGGCACCGTACGGCAGTCCGGCCCGCCCGCAGGTGCCTGCTGGCGGCGGCGCCTCCAACCACGCGACGATTGACATCACCGCCGCCGCCGCCACCGGGGGGCCAGCAGTTCCTCCAGGGCTTCCGGGGCTGAGACCCGCGGTCGGGCCCGGGGTTGGGATGCGGCTACTCGCTGGGCTGGACTCGGAGAGTGAGGGCAGCAAGGGTGGAGTCGGGGAGATGGGAGGAGGGGAGGACGAGGGTCCGGCCCAGGGGACTGCGGCGGCGGCGACGCCGCCGCCACCGCACACCCTAGCCCCTGCTCCAGCGCTAGCGCCGGCCTTGGCAGCCCCGCCGGTGCCGACGGCGGTCGACGGCACCAAACTGAAGGAGGCGCTGGCGGCGGCAGGCGGTGGAGGGCGCGGGCCGGCGGTGGGCGCGGTGGCGGGGCGGCCAGCGGGCTTCATGGCGGGGCTGCTGAACCGACTGATGGACGACAGCGACGACGACGAGGGCTGAGGGAAGGCGAAAGTCCGGCGCGGCGGGTGCGGGTGCGGGTGTGGGTGTGGGTGTGGGTGCCTCCCCACACGCGATGAGCAGTTGATCTCCGAGGTTGCGGGCATGCGGGGTAAGACACGAGTTGGTACGTCAGACACTCGTGAGCTGCGGCAGGACGGTATCCGCGTGCTGGCTCCCCTGTGTGCCACCACAGGCACAGCGCTACTGATCCGTATGTGTACAAAAAGGGTTCGGCTTCGCAAGGCGCCACGTTTCTGGTGACGAGGAACTAGAACTGGGGGTTGGAGAGGGGCGAGTTGCCCTTCTCGTAAGTCGTAACACATGGGGTGTGCCAGTGGGGACATGTCCATGACAAGGGTTCTCCAGGTCACCCGCTCCCTCCCCAGCGCAAACCCAGGGCACCTCCGGCCCGCACTTCAGGCGGGCACAGCTGCTTCGTCCAGGCGTTCGGCAGAAGGGCCCAGATGTCGATCCCGTATACCGTGAAAGAGGAAAAGATGGTTTTGTACGGATACCAGAACCGTTAGATTTAGGCAACGGCAAACTCCAGTTCCATAATCACTCGACGCTTCCGAGGGGCCTGTGGGAGCTTCTTGCACTCCTGTTGGCAAAATGGCAACACCAATGCAGCGCGCAGTCCTGATTGTTGGGGCGGCTTCGGGTCTCGGCTTCAGCGGATACTATTTCTCGCAACTTCAAGAAGTACAAAAATTTGAGAAGGATAAGAAAGACATTGAGAAAGTCGTTGACACGGAGCGGAAGCGCGTGGCAGCGACGTCAAAGGCGCAGGTGGAGCAGGAAACTCGCATCTCCGAGACGGAGGGTCATGTGCGCGAGCGACAGAAGGCGATCAAGGAGCTGGAGCTTAAGCTAGATGCAGCTCGTAAGGAGGTGCTGCAGCTGGAGCAGCAACTGAAGGGCAAGACCGAGGAGGTGTTGTCGAAACAGAAGGAGCTGCAGAGCGCGCATTCGCGCCTGGCGGAACTTCGCGCGGAAGCGGAGCGCGCGAAGCAGTCCGTGACTTTGGGAGAGCAGTCGCTTTCGCTCGCCAATCAGAAAATTGCGCAGGCGAAACTCCTGACGAACCCGCTAAACCACCCGAAGATCAAGGCGTTGCTCGGCAAGTAGATGGTGGAACCGTCTGGCTTGGTTGATTATTTGTGGGCTTACGTTTCGGCATACCTGATTAAGGCCCTCGGGTCAATGGAGTCTGGACCTCGTGCCTTCGTCGATTGAGGAAGGTAGGAGTCTGATGTCATACATGATGATACGATATGCATATTAGATGAGATTATCCGGAGGCACGTGATGCGCAGCGCACATGTGCGCCGGAAGGTCTCGCAACAACGTTCCCGGTCAAGCAGGATACGAAAGGTATTTGAGCGTTGCGTGAGGGACGCAACACTGCGAAGGCTCGAAGGCTCAGTAGTTGCCTCCAGCCTAATAAGCGCGTGCGCAGCGCACATGGCTGCATTCTCTTGGAGGTCGCGGTCCGCCCTGCCCGGGGACAGCTGGGGTCCCCGTCACGGGCTGATCCCCTTGTGCCCGGTTCGATCGGGCGGACGAGGAAGGCGGGGGGAGCCGCTTTGGGTCCACGTGACTCCGGAACGAGCCGCACTGGGTTGTTGTCATGTGAAGGCACGTGCTGCTGGCGGGGCCGACCTGTGCTACGTGTCGGCAGTTGGGCGGCCAGCTGGGTGGCCGCGCTCCCTGTCCCCCGCCTCCTCAGAGGCCAGTTGGGTGCCGCGCTTTCCGGGCTGCGGTGCGGCTGGGAGGGGCGGTCGAGCAATGAGCCGTGGGCGCGCATCTTCGCAGCCGGGCGGGGGATGGAGATCGCTTGTCGGGGGTAGCAATGAGGGTCCTGGAGGGTTCCGGAGCCGGGGGGACTGATTCCTCCGCATCGTTACATGATATGGATACGGAACCGTGTACCGACTGTCGGCATGTTGGCGCTGGTGTGAGGGTTCGGGTAGGCGTTGATGCGACATGTGACGGCCGCTCATAGGGCGCATGAGGCGCCCAGCCGGCACCATTGTGTGTCACTCTGTGCGGAGATGTGACAAGGGGGCGGACCCTGCGGGTTCTTGGTCCTGGGGGCGGCTTCAGATGCCCCCCGTGGCTCGTGGGACATGGTCTCTGAAAAGACCTCGGTGGCAGTCCTGCGGCTCTCCAGGGCGCCACCGGTGGGGCATGGCTCACTGTGGCCTGTGCGGAGCAAGGGCCTCATTGCCCGCATGCTTGTCCTTATCCCGCGGTTCCTGTGGCTTGGCGACTGGAGTGGGTGTACCGGAGACGGCCGCGTGTGGGGGCGGTGTAGGGCGTCACAGGAGGACGGGGGGGCGGTGAAGGGCGTCACAGGAGGCGTTGTAGGGCGTCACAGGAGGACGGGGGGGGGGCGGTGTAGGGCGTCACAGAAGGACGGGGGGGGGGCGGTGTAGGGCGTCACAGAAGGACGGGGGCGGGGTGCGGTGTAGGGTATCACAGGAGGACGGGGGGGGGGCCGGTGGCACACGCCGCCCTGGCGGTTGCGGAGGGTGGCTCATCGACCGGACTTCCTCGCCGGCGGCGTCGCAGCAGCCGTGCCGCTAAGGCGGCTGCATGCCGCCATCCCCTTCCCGAGAGGGGAGTTGTCAAAACTTGGCCCCGCGTCAGAAGGTTTGGTTCGGGGGCGGCTGTTGGGTGACACGTCCGGTTTATGTTGTTTTTCACAACCAGGCGTTCGAAGCACAAGCCGAGGTTGGGTGCGCCCCGATTGGGGTGAGGTCAGCTGGCCAGCGGTGCGGACGTGACGTCGTTTGTGCGGCACCCGCCGGCGGCCCTATTGCCGTGGATGGCGCAGTGCCGAAGCCCCCCAGTGCGCTGAGCCAGGGGGAAACCGAGGGTTCCCCGGGGGCGGCACAGGACACTGTAAAACACAGGGCTGCTGGGCAGCGGGTGACCCATCTCAGGCTAGGCTGGCGATCGACGTTGCAGCCGTGCACCGCTCCCGATATCCCGATACGGTACCGGTACCGGTAGGAAGGGGCCTTCGCGAGGGGGCGAGGGGGAGGGGGACAACTTCTACGCAATCGGTGATTGTTTCGCGATATCGCTGTCTTTATTGACATTGAGGGGGAGGGGGGGCTATCGGTCACCCCACTCAAGCCTTATGCTTGGTCAGCCAGCCAGCCAGCCAGCCTGCCTGCCATGACGGTTAAGCAGCCAGCCACACAGACCGCGCTCTCTGTAGTCGCGATCTCAGCAGCCTCTGCGGTGCCTCTGCGCGGCTGCAGCTGCAGTCGCGGCTGACTGTCCCACCGCCCACAGCCCTTCACCGGCGCGGTGCCCGCCAGGCGAGCAAGCGAGTCCGCACCGGCCGACAACACCAGTCCCAACCAAACCCTCGCACACGCCGCCTTACTCCATTCTCCATACTGCCCTAGGGACTGCTCCAGGGGCATCTAGGCCCCTCACGCTTCGTGCAACGGTGCACACCGCTCGCAGCCCGCCACCTGGCCACACCTATACACACGCTCGCCGCATTCCACCACGTATTCCACAGTCACGTTTGCGACACATCAAACACACACACGTTTGCATGTCACGCACTCCTGCTCTGCCTGCCAACACACACACCCCAGATGCGCACGCACGCACGCACGCAGGTCCGCATGGTCGGCTAGGGTTTGCGCTCCAAGGGCCGAAACAAGGAACCGGTGGTGGTGCAGGTTGAGCCAAGGTCTCGACCACCAAGCCCGAGGGCTCTGAGGGCCTCCACAATCCGCCCAGCTCATCACGGCCACGACGGCTCACCCTCCTGCTGCAGCCCTCACCCTCACCCTCACCCCGAGAAGCCAACACGTCGGACCTACAGCCCCTTTATTAATGATGCTACAGCCCGCTGCAGCACCCGGGTGTGGGGGATTCCCCTCGCTGCGCAGCGCCGCCTCTCCGGCTGCAGGGCTGCAGCCCCCTCCAGGCTTCCCCCCCTGCTACCCGCCCTCCTTCACCCTCCTCCCGATGTGAGGGCGTCATCCAATCGACCCCCCCCCCGACACCAATTGACGTGGCCGCATCGCCAGCCCGCTGTAGCTGCAGCTGTAGCTGCCTGTGCCTGACACCTCCTCCCCCCACGCGCTACGATGCACGCTTTCGAGAATCAATCATGTGAATGCCACCCCGTCATGCCCCGGTAACATGGCATGGCACAACCCATGCACATCACGCCGTCTCAACATCACCATCATCAGGACGCAATCAGAAGCAGCCGCAGCAGCAGCAGCAGCAGCCGCTGCTGCTGCAGGCGCTTCCGCTGCGAGGCGATGCCATCACCCCTCCCTCTAGGGTGTCAGCCATTGCCATCGCCATGTTTATACACTGTGCCCCCCTTGGCTTGCCCTTGCCGTCCACACGGCCGACCAGATTGCGGAGACCAGATTGCGCTGGTTGCATCCAGCGATGGGCGGGGGGACAGCCCTCTGCGACAGCAGACCCGCGGGCCGCTGACCTCCCTCCCTAGAGCGCTGCTGCTGCGCCTCCTCCTCCTCCTCCTCCTCCCCGCGATTCCGATGCATGACGAGAATAGAAAGTCGCCTTTCGGCTTCAGCTCTAAACAAACAAGTTCTTCCCGCCCGCCGGTCCGGATCAAGACTGCCTGCCGCGGCCCTCGCGCTTTCTTCCCGCCCCTCCCACTCCCCTCCGACCCGACCCGACTGGAATGCTGGCGACTCCACCCCCCCTCCACCCCCCCTCCACCCCATCCCTCCCTGGACGGACCATCCGGAACCCGATCACGACGAAGACGAGATGATCACGTGGAGGCCTGATGGGTCATGAGAGGGCGATCACGAAAAGGTGTAGACGATAGCCTTGCCATCATCTCCCGAGCACACCAGTTTGTCGTACGAGGCCTCCATGCAGCGTACGGCAGCGCGGTTGGCGCCCAGCGCGTACAGCGTGCGGCCGGTCTGCGTTTCGCCGCGGCGGATGGTAACGGGGGTGGTAAAAGGGGGAAGGGCGGTATTCCGTAGTGGGGCCGTGGGTTTAGGGAAGAGACCCCCCGACCGAAACCGGGGCCGTGTGTTTAACAAGACGCCCACCCATAACCGCCCAGGTCCGGATACTTACCAACACCTGCGTATTGTTTAGTGTTTCGCGTTGTCCACATAGGCGGCTAGTGCAGGGAGGGTTCGAGTTCGCCGCTGCCACTGCAGTTCCAACGCAAACACTATAGGCTTTTCGCCGCTACCCGCCTTCTGACCTCCCACGGGGCCACGGCCCCCAGCCACGTAGCGCGTCCTGGAAACCCGCAACCCTCCTCCTCCTTCCCATCGCCATCCCAGCACCCACCAGCACATCGATGAAGTGCATGGAGCCGTCGCCGCAACCCACCACCGCCGTACCGCCCGCCGCCGTCATGCTGTACGGGAAGTTGGTCAGCCGTACGGTCGCCGCCAGAGCGAAACCCAGGCGGGGATCCAGCACCCTCGCGGTGCCGTCCGCCCCCGCCGTCACCAACCGCCCCCCCACGGCGGGGCCGCCCGCTATGATGTCCCCGACCGCACCGTGACCCTGGTGTGGGAGGGCGGAACGGGGGTGTGGAGCAAGGGACGTGGGGTGGGGTACGGGGTACGGGGCAGTGAGCAGCAGGAGGATTCATGGGTGATGGGGAGGGGGGAGCAGGCCCAGGAGGGGCAGCGTGGCTGCCGTGCCGGCATTGACGGCGGCATCTTGAGGGCATCTCGGAGGCCCCCGCAGGCCCCCCCAGGCACGAGACCGAGTGCCCTGCCAGGCCGGCCCGCGGGCCCGGGTCGTCGCCGTCGACGCGCGCGCATGTGCGCAGTCACTACCAACCTCCGCAACGAACCCAACCGCCACAACAACAACCACAAGATCAACCGCGCACCTGCTCGTTGACGTGCAGTTGCACCTTGGCCACATTTGACCTGCGTGCAGCGGTTGTGGCGGTTGGTGGTTGGTCGTTCATTGGTGGCGCGCCTTATCAAGAGCAACCTTTTATGCAATCTCCTTTCTGCAGAGCCAGCAAGATCCGCCCGACTTGAGATCCTCCCCGGCAGTTTTTCACGTCCCCCAGTGCCCCACTCCGCAGACGCGGAACCGCCACTAGGGCCTCACAAACTGCAAAAGGCCCACCAAGGAACAGCCGCCGCTGACCCCAACCCCCCTGCTGCTTCCCCCGCCCGCCCCCTCCCGCCCGCGCAGTCCTCCGTCCGCTTCCGTCCCGCTCCTTCAGCCCCTACCCGTCCCGCCCCTCCGCCCGCTTACGCCGCCGACAGACTGACCCCACCCTCCTCCTGCCCCTCGACGCCCTCCCAGATCCCCTTCCCTCAAGCCCCCGCGGGGGAGCGGGGTGAGGGGAGCGGGGTAAGGGGGTAAGGGAGGCGACTCACTTGGCCCTGGGGTCCCACACCCGCACCACGCCGTCCTGGCCGCCCGTCGCGAAGCAGCCCGTCCCCTCCGCCGCGCCCCCCGCCGCGGAGTCGTCGAACCAGGCCAGCGCCGTCACGTGCCCCTGGTGCACGTTCTTCATGCGCCAGGAGACGCCCCCCACTGAGGTGTCCCACAGCAACACGTGGCCGCTGCGGTCGCCTGCACGCGCAGGCGGAAGAGGGGGACAGGGGTAACAGGGGGTGGGCGAGGGGTATAGGAAATTGGTAGACATATGGAAAGCGCGCTGCCGCCAGAGCAGCAAGTCCGGTGAAGAAGTCAACTTGATGGCGAGGGGGGGGTCGGCGGGCTGTTGAGGTACGCCCCCTCCCTCGTAACACGGTACAGCCGGGTGAAAATGTGCCGTACCCTGACACAGCACTATGGAGCGGGTTCAATCGCACATTGTAAGAGGGCAAGACCCGCGCGCCTTTCGCCCCCTCCGTTCAGTTCTGTCCGTCCGTCTGTCCGTCCGTCTGTCCGTCCGTCCGTTCCGTCCGACGACACTCACCCGACACGATGCGGCCGTCGGAGCCGACCTCCATCTCCAGCACGGGCGCATCGTGGCCCTGCGGCGGTCGTACATACACAGTTGGTTGAGGTAGTTGAGGCCGTTGACGGGTTGCGGTTGGTCGGGCCCGCAGCGCCTCTCTCGACGTGCACACTGCCACGCGGCCACTCTAGGCGCCCCCGTGAAGCTGGGCGCGTGTTCACACAGCCCTTCCGACCCCTCCCTGGTCCTCGACCTCCCAACCCATCAGATCTATCAGATCCATCAGATCCATCAGATCCCTTGCATGTGGCAGCCCTCCAAGGGGGGCGGGGGCGGCCCCTCACCTCCAACACGCCGGTCTCGTGCGGCCGCGCCCCCAGCTGCCAGAGCCGAATCGTCTTGTCGTACGAGGCGCTGGCAACAAGCCCTGAAGACCTGTCGTACTTGACCTGCACGTAGCACGGTCGCCATGGCCGGTGCCGGATCGGGGTTTCCACGGGGGCGGGTCCAGGGTTGGGGCCGCGGGGGTGGCGGCGGGAGAGGAGGGCGGAGGGGGGAGATGCAGCTGCCAACCCGGCATCGGAGCTCAGCGGGACCCCAACCCGATGAATCTGTTGCTTGAAACGGGGCTCCTTCCAAAAAGCAATGTTCATGTACCTGACAATGGCCTACACACCCAACGGAATACACACTACTCCGCGCATGGTGCCTGCAGCGTTACGGTCTGAGCCTTACAGTCAAACACGCTTCAGCTTCAGACCCGTCCTCCCCCCCAGGCGCCCCTCGTAGGACCTCTCCAGCGCCCCTCGCCAACGTCAGCGCCACCCAGTACGACAGGATGTACGACAAGGCTTTCGTACACTCACCTGCGAGATGGGCCCGAAGTGCGCCTCCGCCACCATGCCCTTGTTGCCTGCCGACGGCCACACCCACAACTTGCTGTCCATACCCCCCGACACGATCTTGCCGTCGGAGGCGTACGTCACACACGTGACCCATCTGTACGGCAGAGTACGGCATCATCACAATCATCGTCGTCAGGATACGATCGCTTCAGGATCTCACCCTCACCCTCACCCTCACCCACACCCTCGACCACCCGCCCAACCCCCCCTGCACGCCCTGGCGCCCGACCTCTCACCGCCCACAACCCCACCCAAAGTCTCACACACACCCCATCCCCCGGGCTCATGCAGGTGTTGTTTCCCCGAAACCCACATCCCGACACCCTCTCCCCTCTCCCCCCGGCCCCCACCACCAACTCACTCCGCATGGCCGCTGGTCTTGCTGTACAGCGTCCTCTTCTTGAGCCCCCGGACCGCGTCCAGTACGTACAGCGCATGGTCCGTGGATCCAATCACCACCTCGCTCCGAGACCAGTCGGCAGCGGAGCAGGTATTGGGTCGGTCCGACAAGTCGCACAACACCCCCGCCGGGTCCTGGGGGCCGCTCGTCCAACCGCCCGCCGCGCGGGCCGGGTAGCGAGATGCGGCGCCGGCGGCGGCGCCGCCGCCACCAGCGGTGACGCCGGTGCGCCGCACCGCGGCGGCGCCCGCCGGCACCCCGCCCGTCCCGCTGGTACGCAGCGCCGGCGGCGCCGCCGCCGTACTTGGTCCGTACGCTGTGGACGAGCTTCGGCGCGAGCCCGACGAGACGGCGGCCCGGGACGGTGAGGCGGCGGTGCGGCTGCGGGGACGGGGGCGGGTGCGGGGCCCAGGGCGGGGGCGGGAGGGGTGTCGAGCAGCGGGTGACGGCGATGCACCCACCATCGGTGGGACCCAACGACCAACGGCTGAAGGCGTGTCGGGGGTTCGGGTAACGTCAAGGCACCCGGTAGCAGGAACCTCGGGTACGGAAGGACGTACACACGCACGTGCGCTTTTCGTACTCGTACGGCGTTGCGTTCCCCGTCGGGTGGACGCCATATTCGGAGCCTGTCCGGTATCGTTTTTGCAGTGTGTGATGAGGAGGCTGTCCACGGTTGTCGCCGATGACCCGCGGGGTCCACTGCAACGTCGTCAATAATGATAATTGGACCGCCACCATGGATGCGGCCCCAACAGAGACCCACACACATCCACACATACACACGTCGGGTTCGCGGCTCAGCTTTTCTCCTTGCTAACACACGTCGGGTTGTCGGTAATTCGGGTTTCGGGTGCCGGGTATTTCTGGGTGTCATTTACTTCCATCGCGTACATCGCCAAACAAATACACACACACACACACACACGCACGAACACGTACGGCAACCCACCGGGCACCGGCGGAGGAGGGCGGCTGTGAGGGGGCGCCGTACGACCCGTACGACGGCTCCTCCAGCGCCGCATACACGTTCCGCTGGTGCGCTGCCAGGGAAGTCCCCGCCCGCGCAGCCGCCCCCGCGGCGCCCCCGGGTCGCCCCCCGGCTCCGCCTCCGCCCTCCTCCCCGACATTCATCGCGTGCAGCTCCTCCCAGGCCTTCTCAAACTCCTCCATGTACTTGTCGTTCATCACGTGGGAGCGCGCGGCGGAGTACTTGCCTGGGGGCCAGAGGGGCGGGGGCCGGGGGCCGGGGCGGGGGCGGGCCCGGCGGGGCGGGGGGTGTGAGGCGGAGTCAAGCCGGGGCGTTTGGGAGGGGGTATGATTGAAGGGATTAGGTGATTGAAGCCCACAAAGGGAGGAGCATGCGGGACGGGGCGCCGATGGTTTGCGTGACCGAGACTCGGAGGGACCGAGGGGGTTAGAAAGAGCAGCGGGGAGGGGATAGGTGTGCTGACTAGGTGGGCACTGGCGTGGGCGGCCACATGCGGTTGTTTAGTATGGTAGCGTATGGGCTTTCTGTCTATATTGTTTCAGCGGTGCAAGCGGTGCGCATCCCGCCTGTCGTCAGAGCGATGAAAGGCGCTGAGAGGCCGCTTCGCGCGAGCGAAGATCAAGGCCGGGGCCTGCCTGACGTCAGCGTCAGGCCAAGTGCCGTACATCAGCACCATCAGCAGCCGTAGACTAACTGAAACCTGTTACACAAGTGTCCCCTACAAGTCCTCACCGATGGCCTAATTAATGGCCGCTCATGTGTCATGTACATGCGTGGTTGGGCGGAGCTGACAAAATGCAGCGCAGCGATGTTGTGCTTTGGTGCGTCCTCGTACCGCGGGCAGCAACGGGCAACGAACATGCTGGGCCGATTGTCACTCCAGACGAATAGGCAAGCTGGTAAGCTTCAGATCAGCGCATCGATTATGATTCACACAACGCGCTTTAATGACCTGTCGCCGTTGCCGCGTACGGACGTGCGCGATGTTGGATAGAGGAGCGAACGCCCGGCCTTTTCATATAGCACGTGCGAGACGCATACCTGCTGGTGGCGGGTAACCGCCCCTGCCAGGAGGAGGTATGCGGCTCATTGTTGAGGGGTTTCCTTGCCGCAGATGAAACGCAACTGCAGGACTGGCCGCGACGAAGGTGTGCACTCTACTGTACAGATCGTCAAAACATTTACTTATGCGCAGCTAATGTCAGCGCTACCATACGGCTGTCGCTTGCGCAGTTGAAGGGCAGCCACGACCGGCATTAGTTGCCGGACTATTTCAATAGATATATGCAGACGATGTAAATAAAAGACGAGCGACGGACACAGTAATTGGAGGCCTTCCAGTAGGTTGAACCGACTTTGTCGTAAGTTTCCGTGCAACTAATCGGCCCGACTTGCAGTTCGAAAGATCGAAACCACTGGAATTTGAACGCCACAAGATAAGTATTTTTAGTGTACAGGTACATCCATCACGGGAATTTCCTGACGTGGGCGTCGCACGGTCGCATCAAACCTGCGACGTTTGTGCGATCACCTTTGCTCTAACGTCGTTCGATTTGCAACCATGACGGTGGCTCAAAAGCTCCAAGCGTTTTGGAATCACCCTGCTGGCCCCAAGACGAGTGAGTACGGTTCCGGTGTTCTCCTGCGGCTTCCCTTTGTGACTACCATATCCTCTGATACAAACAAATGGCGCTGCTACTGTCGCAGTCCACTTCTGGGCGCCTACCTTCAAATGGGGCATCTCGTTGGCGAACATCGCAGACCTCAACCGCCCTGCTGACAGAATCAGTCTGCCACAGCAGTGCGGTAAGCGTGACAACTTCTGTCGGGAACAGATGATTGATTCAATCATGTCCGGGAGCACGTGCTCGAGAATGCGTGTGCCGACAGTGAAAGCCCTTGCAGCGCCGAAAAGTCTTTCCGCCGTAGCCTTAATGATCGATATCGCTAGTATGGCATTGGTGCCTTGTTCTTCCCTGGTGCTGATATGGGATGCGAGATGCCGCGACGTCCTTGCGGTACAGCGATGACACTGCCTCCCACGTCTCCCACACGGCCTGGCCCCACCCCTGCGCAGCGATCACCGCCACGGGCGTCATCTGGTCCCGTTACAGCACCCAGATCACGCCAGTGAACTACAACCTGCTGGCAGTGAATGCCTTCATGGCGGTCACGGGCGCTTACCAGCTGTTCAGGAAGATCAGGCAAGGCTGCGACCACGATGGGGTTGGGCAGGGGCCGTCGCGTGTACGCATGTTGTGGCAGCCGCACAGTCCCAGCAGGGAGCCGGTAGCAGATTGCAGCAGCTGCTGATGGGGACTGGTAGCTGCCAAGTAGCCGTCCGTGCCCGGACACATGGGCCCGGTGCAGCGGCGGGTGCGATAGTCCGGGTGGGATGGGCGGGGCAACTCATCAGCAGGCCCACTGCCCTAGCGTTGACCCAAGCTCACCAGAATCGTAGATCGCCGCAGGGCTGGAGGACAGGGGGGGTTGTGAACCATGGGTGGCGCCCCGAGCGGCTGGGGCCGAGGGGTCGCGTCTGCATGGCGGTTGACACGGCTTCGTTAGGCGACCCGCAGGCACCCTTACACGACAATACACACACACGGGGCGGGTGTCTCGCTGAACACACACGGAATTTGAACCTTGCCCTGCCCCACGCACATCTCCCGCGCTCCCCTCCCGCCGCCACCCTCCGGAGCGCAGCTACGACATGGCGAACCCCGCCCCGGCCCCATAAGTCAGGCGCCTGGGCTTACTTGGCTTGGCGTGGGCAGCGCAGGGCGGCGGAAGCGGCCTGGCTGTGGCTCCCCACCTCCCCTGGGACGGGAGGTCGGCGCCACCCGCCACCGCTCAGCGCAGGCGCGCGGCGTCGGGGCGACGGCGGCCCCGCGGCGTGTTTCTCGGCGCAGGCGCGGTGGCTGCGGGTCAGGCTATTTGGGGATCAGGCTGTCTGCTGGGCCGCGGTCCGCTGCCTTTGTTGGTGGCTCACCCGGGCTGTGCTGGTGGCGATGTCCTGTGGGCCCCCATCCCTCCCTCCTTGCTTCTCGGGTTGCGTGGCCCTCCTCAGCCTGTCTCCCTGTGGGGCAGGCACCGTCTTGACGCTGGCCCGATGAGCACTGGCTGGGTGGCGGGGCCGGGCCGGGCTGCCGGCGGCCCTTCGGTCCGTCGGTGTCTCGAGGTTTCGAATCCCTGATTCTCGTGAGGGTGATTTCTCGCCCGCAGGCGCTGGTCGTGCTGGCCCCGCAGGCGCTGGTCGTGCTGGCTGCTGGGCCACTCCACCCGGGGCTCACACAGCTTATTATTATGCGTAGCGCGCTCTCTTGCCTCCAGTGTGTCATCATTGTGTCGGTGTTGCGTTCCGGACTGGTTATGACGGTGTGCCCTCGGGTCCGCGCATACACGCAGCCGGGTGTTGGGTGTTGGGGGAGTAGGTTTGGCCCGGGGGGCGTAGGCGGCGGCGCTGCCGAGGCCGAGGCGGGTACATACGCCGGCGGGAGGTCCGCGGGCGGCTGAAGCCTGGGGGTTGGCCCGCCGCATGGGTACACTGGGAACCGCAATCGTACGGAGATGTCGCGCACGTACGACGGATAGCGGGTCGCAGTCCTCCGCTCGCGGGCAGCTCAGTGCGCAGAGACCCATGGGTCGCTCTGTGAATCGTTTCCGGCGTGTCCGTTCCGCGCTCGCCGAGATCCGGCCGATGTCGCTGCTCATCCCGTGCGGTACCGGATCACCGACGGCACCTCCCGAAGTGCGCTCCGTCGCAGCGAGATGCGCCTCCGCGGCCTTGCATCGGCCTTCCATCGGCCGGGGTGCGCAGCGCGGGTGCGTCCCCGGGCGCTGCCAGGGGCCAGGCGATGTGCGGTGGTGCTGGTGCTGGTGCTGGCGCTCATTTTCGGAGTGCGGGCGCATCGTCATGTTCTGGCGGGGGGGGCATGGTGAGAGGCGCCCACGCTCTCCGGACGCTTGGACGCGCCGAGATGGCAGGAGGAGAGGGATAAGGAAGAATATATCTACCGGAAATTTGAAATAGATATAAAAAATGCCCGGCATATCGTGTGTGTTTGTGTGTGTGTGATTCGCCCAAGTCTGCGATGTGTTGTGGTGTAGACGTGTCCCCGTGTCACCCGGAGGCGATGCTGTCAACAGGTGGCGTGTAGGCCGAAATATTGGATCGAGGACATCGCGACGTGCCGCCGTCTGCCTCATCCTTCAGGGCGGCGGTCTATGTCCGTCGGTTCGGTGCGGTGCAGGGCGGGGCGGGGCGGGGCGAGGCCCGGCGGTGTTGTAAAGGCAGCAGCCGGGCCGCCAGCGCCGCGCGTCTTTTGAGCTTCATCGCCGGCGAAGGAGGTCGGGGCAGCTGGCCGCAGCCCGGTGACGCGAGGTTGCTTCCGCCGTGCGTGTGTACGGCCATGTAAGGTCACTGCGCGCTCTGTGCCACCAAGGGGGAAGGCCAGGAGCTACCGCGCGTCGGCCCCCGCCGCGTCATCACGTGTGGCCAGCCCCGAGTGCCGCGACATCTCAGAGTACGGCACATCTACGTTGCCGTACACATCTCTCTTACGAAAGGGACTCATGCAATCAGTGAGCCTCCGGCTGGCTGGCTGGCTGGCTGGAGTTCAGAACTCCTATTCTCCCAACCACCGGATGTGGTGGCTGTCAGGAACCCGAGTGCGGGGGGTAACTGGGGCAGCTGCCGTGCTCCGCTGCGAGGGTGGGCCTCGCAGCCCCACACAGCCACCCACTCGGGCTGGACCCTACCCTGCTAACGACTCGGCACAGGTCCCGTCAGGCAATGACGTACCGCCACGTTTCACTTACAAGTGGTCTGACCGGCAGCGGGCCGCGCGGGAAGGAAAGGGTGTGTCGGCGGTGGATGATATACGGATGTACGACGTCACTCTCCAACTTTGTGTGTCGTCATTCGAGAAAATATTGACAATGTACGGTTGCATGGGTCATCAGCAACGCCCGCAACAGCTTGGAGACAAGGCTACATCATTAAGAGGCAGCAGGTGTCGAAAAGATGAGTCTCAATGTACTTGTGCGCTCATGCACGTCCAAAGCCCCAGCTACCAAGCGCCACAGCAGGTATCATGTTGCAACCGCAGCAGCCGCAGCAGAGACATTAACTGCAACGCAGTGTTGAAAGCGTCATGACGGAGCATGTAAGGGAATGTGCCTGCCGTTGCCCGCGACGTGGGAAACCGCTAAAAATCGCCCGAGGATACCAGTTGAATACGAAAACGCACATGTTATTGTGTCCACACAACAAAATATTATTGCCCCCATCATCATCACTGTCATCATCATCACTGTTATCATGACAATCAGCATCCTCTTAAGATGTACGGCGAATCACAGCCGCGTTCATGACATTGGTTGACGACTACGCATCGCATGAGGACTGAGGACGCTCCTTATTCGGTTGGCGCATGCGTTGGACACCCGTCCGTCGTTCGCTAACGACCTTCCTCCCGCGCTGGATCCGCTTCGTGCGCCGACCCAGACAAAATCAAGGTGCTTTTGATGCAGCATGAAGCATCGATGCCGTATCAATACGGCGCATGACGTCACCTCAGTGCAGCACCCCCGCGTGGTCGCCGGAGAGTAGAGCCAACAAGTACGACGGTAACGGCGACGGAACTCAATTGTCGCTTGCGGCCTACAGCTGCCGCCGTACCTCACCGCCGGACCACCGCCGCTGCCGCGACTGCTACACCCAGCGACAGCGGCTCCAAGCGCACGACGGCACCCAAGAGCACAAGGCCCCGGATCTCTCGTTGATCTCCACCGAAAGATCTCACCGACGGCCCCTCTACTCAACAACACAGGGGGCCATCTTCCCTCACCTTCTCTCCAGCCCCAGGTCTGGGTCGTCGTGTTGGATTTGGATTCGGATTATTTCTTGGGCATTATATAACAGCTGCGTTACCAACGGTACCGCACCCAACGGCTCCGAAACCATGCCCGGCCGGGCCGGCCAACCATCGCAACAGAGGGTCCGCTCGGACCGTGTAGATCGTTGGCCCACGAGGTGGACGCAGGCGTGGCATTACGAAGGCGACTGAACACCAAGGCGACTGTCGATCCGTGTGTCGCCAGACCACCCGACGGCCCTCCTTTTACTTGTCGAGCCTAGGGGCGTGGGGCCAGGCGGTGGGGCCAGGCGACGATTGGTACGACAATGGGGCACAGGCGATGCCGCAAGGGGCCTCCAGGGATCTGGACCTGCTGCCGCCTCCAGCGCCTCAGCCGCCCGCCGACGTATCAAACACCCACCACGATTTCCGCCGGAGCCCGGACCGAGCCGCCAAGGGAGCCCCCGGACCGAGCGGCGGCGCCGCGAGGCCCCTTCACGCGGTATCCCGTGCCCGTACGGCCGTACCCGTACGTGTACACATCGTACACAACGCACATTCGGCACATACGGCATGTACGGCTTCTCGCTAAACACAGTCACTGATTGACTGACTGATCGGCTGGCTGCCGCTGAGGGGCGCACCACTCGCAACACCATCACATTGATCTGTCGTCCCCCCCTGGCCCCTCTTGCTTGGGTGCGACCCATGGGTCCGTCACCTCAGCAGTCGGAGCCATCACGCGTACTGGCCCCACCCACCATCGCCCTACCGCCACAATCCGCAGCAACCGCCGCCACGACGCTGCCGCGGGAGGTGGACAGCCGTTCGGAGCCCGATGAATAACTCGTCATCTCTCTCGCAATAGCACATTCCCGCTACCAGACCTCATACCTTGGATCGCCAAGGGTCCAGCTTGCAACGGTTATAGATAAAACATCTTGTACTTCACTGGCCTCCCTGTACGACAAGGAGAATATCTGGCCGCATCGAAGGCATCCGGGGCGGCCCCAAGGACCGTCGGGAGCCCCTGCCGCCGACAGCGTCCCCCGCAGCCGCCCCGCGCAGGTGCAGGTGCAGACGCAGGCGGGCGCTCGCGACACGTCTCAAGGATCCTCTCACTCCTCCGCCCCCTCGGCCCCTCGCCGGCTGGGGGTTGAAGTGGTGTACGCAGCCCCTCCCCCGATCCAGATCCCCCCCGGTGACCGTTTCGCTTTCCGGCAGCCCAGAGGCCACCTGGCCTCGCGAGGGACCGTCGTGACGTCCTTGGGCTGACTCCGCGCACGAGCTCCCCCACGGCTCGCCTCCAATCCAAAGACCACCGCAATAGACAGACACCCGCAGCACCAGCAGCACTACCAGCACCAGCAGCACCACCAGCATTACCAGCACTACCAGCACCATCGGTCGGAGTGGGGAAGCCCCCTCTACCCGCGCCCCGGCGATTGCGTAACCCAGGTGAGTGCTGGTCTGGTTCGACCGCCCGCGGCGCGCCTCGACTCCTTGCTTCTGATCGCCGCTGTGCACTTAAGATCGTTTTAGAGTCCGCCCGGAGGCATATGCTGCGTGCAAGCAGGGCCCAGGAGGCAGTGCGGCGCGCCAACACACCCACAACCAATTCACAGATTACAACGGGGTCTATGGGTCGGACGGCTCTACGCGCTGAGCACCTCCGCAATCCGCATTTCCCCCGCCCCCGCCGGACATCGGCACCCGCCAGACGTCCCAGGGCTGGGTTAGGGAGGGCTGCGAGCCGCAGCGTGTGTGTCGTACACATGTACGGCAGTGGGTTGAAGTACGGCCCGAAGTCAGGACCACAACCCTTACGGTATCGCTCGATCAAGGGGAGGTATACGGCACGGTCGCGTGGGAGCCTGGGGGATGTGGCAGGGGTAAACATCCGTGCGTGCCTGTGTTTTGCGGCGCCATGCGGGCACGTCGGCGAATTCGCACGTGCACCTGTGCGAATGCATGATCATTACTCATGGACGGTGGCGAACGGTGGCGAGCGCCGAGGTGCGGCGCCGGAAGCGCCCACCTGTACGGTGAGTACGGTTACCGTACACTGCTCTCGTACGACGATCCTTGCTCACAAGGGTGGGCAAGGCGGTAGTAAAACACGAAATGCCACCCCAAAGGGCACGAAGCAGCGGCCGGAACGGAACCCAATCCGCGCATCTACCCAACGGATCTCGTCAGAGCTGACGCCCAACACGGCTTCAAGTACGACCAACCGATCAAAACCCATCCACAGGTATGAAGACATGACAAATGCCTAAACGTATATGACATTTCAACGGGCTTAGCCTGCGCGGCCCAGCCCTCAACCCCTCGCAGCCCCGCCTGCAAGAAATGCGCCCCTCTCTCTGCTCCTGAAGGACTCCTAAACCCTAGAACCCTCGGGGGCCGGGGGAAGGCCGCTTCTCCCCGCGACGGCACCGGCCCGTGGTGCAGTGCAGACTTCATGATGATCGCGCGCAAGGGGACGTAACGGGTAACACGGATAACACCCCGCCGCCTGTGTGTTTAGAGAAGAGACCCGCCCGACCCAAACCAAGACCAAAACACTTACCGCCGCCTGTGTGTGTACGTGTGTGATTAGACACGTCTTTGCAAATTGGCCCCATGGAACAGGTTCCACTTGTGCGGCGGCACACCTTCCGTCGACGAGTGACGACATCCATCCCGCACCGCCACGTCACGTCGTACGTATCGCAGTCTCACGATAACATTGCCGTGCATACCCCACCCAACCGCTCCGCTTACAGCCCTGCCGCCAGCCCATGCGAATGTGCCGTACATGTCGTACATGCGCGCGTGTGCCGCATAAACTGAGGTGCGAATGAAAGCTGAATCACACCTTCCCACTTATCAGGGCTCTGACAATCCTGGCGCTTGACCGGCGTCGTAGATGACATCTGCGCAGTAACCCCACCCCGCAACGACCTCGACGCACACCACCTGTCCGAAATGTGTTGGACGCTGGACCCCCCGAGCCAGTTATTGCTTATTGCTACTCTGTTCCTGCGACCCACGGGCCTGTGGTCGGCGGGATGCCGTACAAACATCGACGTGCCCGCACCACGCATCTTAACCGCATCGATTGTCGATCGTCGGCATCGTGGACCCACACCTGCGATGTGGTCCAGAAGATGAGGTCCGGACGATGAGGGGGACCCATATCCCTCGGGGTCCTGTTCGTGACGATTTGAATTCCTCGGGGGCGAAAGGGGCGAAGGAGCGCGGGACCCGCCCCTCACCACCCTGCCCCGCCATTCACCTCACCTTTCCCACGTCACCACCACCACCACCACCACCACCACCACCACCACCGCCACCACCACTACCACCAACACCACTACCACGACGATTACAGGATGCCAAACCCACGCTCCGCACAAGCCTTGACCCTGTCCCTAGTCCAACGGCTGGAACCCAACCCCAATGCATCCCAGCACCTCTCCCGCCCTCCCGCAGACACCCCATGCCCCCATCGGCGCCCGGGTCGTGGAAATACGCACCACGTCCTTCGGGCCAGGAACGGGTCAACCACAAAACAAAAAAACGACACAAGGGACAGGTAATAAAAGAGCGCCGCGGCCGCTCACATTGTCGCTCTCCTTGCAAAGTCCTGCACCTCCCTCGGTCCCCTCTGTTCTGTTTCAAGCTGCCGATGTGAAGGAGTCTGGATCCCGCGGGCAGCTGTGTCCTGCAGCTGTGTCGTCGGCGCTGCCGCGCGCTCCCTTACCTCACGACGGCGGCGAGGGCCGTCCGAACCAGCCGGAGAACTGCGAGGACGACACCGAAGGGCCGAGGGCCAAGGGAGCAGCGGTACCTGACTTGCGAACAGCCAGAGACAGTACGACAGTACGACACCACGACGCCGGCGGGGCATCCGGTCAACAACCCTCGCCCCTGCCCACCCTCCACCCATGCCGCCCCCACCAAGCGGCGGCTGCCGCCCCGGCAGTGACGCCGGCGGCGCCACCCCGGCGGCGGCGCTGGCTGCATGCTGTGGCAGCTAGCCCCGGTTGCCCTCCTTTGTCACCCCCTGCTGTGCTGTGCTGTGCTGTGCTGTGCTGTGCGCTACTCGAGACCCCGGTCTACAACCCGGCGACCCGGCTGCCCGACTGGGCACTTACCACTGACTTGTACGGCAACCGCTTGCGGCCGGAAGCTGAGTCGCTGCCGCTGTCGCGGCTGCCGTGGCTGCCGCCTGCGCCGCCGCCTCCGCCGCAGGAGCCCGGGCTGGAAGCACCTGCCGTCGCCGTCGCCGTCGCCGCGGCCGTTACATCATTGGACGGAGGCGCCGTCGCCTTCTTCAGACCCTCCAGACGCCCCGGCGCGACCGCCTCGCCTGCGCTGACACGGGGGCAGCCTCCCGAAGCCGCCACCGCGGGTGCATGGGCATGAGCAGGAGCTGGCGCAGGAATGGGGGCAGGCGCAGGCGGAGGCGCAGCCGGCGGGACGCCACCGGCGACGGGAGGCGGCGGAGGCGCTTGCGCCGGCTCGCCTTGCTTCGCCGCGTTGCCACTGCTCCTGAGAGCCATGCGCTCAATCTCCGCGCCCAGCATGGCGACGGTGGAGGCGTCGCGCCCGGAGCTCATCACCGCCGCCGCCGCGGCGGCGGCGGCGGCGCCGCCGCCGCGTCCCAGCGTCGGCGGCTCATGCTGCCCCGAAGCCTGGAGGGCGGCCCCCACAGCGGCGGCCAGACCGCCGCCCCGCCAGGTGATGTGTGTGTATCTGGTGGAGCAGGCGGCGACAGCGGCGACGGCGGCGGCGCTGCTTCCGTCGACAGCGGCGGCCGCCACGGGGTCAGCCGTGGTGACTGAAGCGCTGCCGTACTGTCCCTTGACGCTGCCACACGCGGCGTGGTCCACGAGGGCAGTCATGATGGCGGCGCTGCCCGTCGGCAGTAGGGCCGCCAAGTGGACCGGCGTGACGCCCTCGTGACCTGGCAGTAGCGACAGTGGCAGTAGCGACAGTTGCAGTAGCGGCGGCGGCAGTAGCGACAGTTGCAGTAGCGGCGGCGGCAGTAGCGACAGTGGCAGTAGCGACAGTTGCAGTGGCGGCGGCGGCAGTAGCGACAGTTGCAGTAGCGGCGGCGGCAGTAGCGACAGTGGCAGTAGCGACAGTTGCAGTAGCGGCGGCGGCAGTAGCGACAGTTGCAGTAGCGACAGTTGCAGTAGCGGCGGCGACAGTAGCGACAGTTGCAGGACCGCCAGTGGCAGTAGCGGCAGCGGCAGTGAGCAGTTAGTATCCCCATGTTGTTGGGTTAATCACCGCAAGGCCGCAGTTTCAGCAAGGTACCAGGTGCCGGAGCTCCCTCCCTCTTCAACCGCGGAAGTCCCGCTTCTGAAGTGGTCGGCAGTGTCATGGGGCACCACCGCTAACACCTGTGTAATACACTGTACGATAGCCTGACTCATCCAGACTTGACGGGTACGGCAGTCGTTCGGTGTGTGTGTTTATGTAAGCTGCTCGGGGACAACCCCCCTGACACCCGCGTCCTCCCCTCATCACACCGCAAGAGGCCTCGCATACGAATGTACGACATGCTCCACACACCACGTACCGCGCTGTAGCACGTCGAACGGCGCGCCCGCCGTACGGCTGACCCGCAGAAGCAGCTCCACCGTCTCGACGCTTCCCGACCGGACCGCGTGGTGCAGCAGCCCCAACCCGGTTTCGGAGCGCACTTGCTCCCCCAAAAACGTCAAGTACAGCGCCAGGCGATTCAGATACATCACCAGACCTGGCTCCGACAGGGCTGTAGCAGCCGCCGCCGCCGCCGCCGCAGCAGCAGCAGCAGCAGCAGCAGCAGCACCGCCCGGCGGCACGCCAGCGACGCCACTGGCAGTGGCAGCAGCAGTGCCAGTAGCAGCAGCAGTAGCAGCACCCGTGTACGCGCCGGTGTCGGCGGCGTCGACAACCTGGGTGTCCATGTCACTGTACGGGTCCGCCAGTACGGCCTCCACCAGCTCTCCAGGGAGGCCCCAGCCGCACAAGATGAAGCGGAGCACCAATCGGACGCTGTTGCGGAAGCCCCGGTTGCAGAAGAACACCAGCAGTGCCCTGGCGCGGGGCCCCAGCTCCTCCTGCTGTTGCTGCCGCCAGCGCTCCACTACAGCCTCGCGCCTGGCCGTGGCGGTGGCGGCGCCAGGGGCGTCGGCGGCGGCGGCGGCCGATAGCGCCTCGACAGCAGTTTCCTCGACTGCCGACAGCTGCGGCAGCGGCTGTAGATGCGATGGCTGTGGGTGGTGCTGCTGCAGCCTGGCGGCGGTGACGGCGGTGGCCACTCTCCTCGCGGCGTGCGCCGATCGCCTGTTCTCGCCCCCGCTGTCGGCGCCCAAGAAAGGGTGCGTCTCAGTGTTAAGAGCCACCGCCGCCGGCGCGCCGTGGCCTCCGGAGGCAGTAGCCGCTGGCGCCTGCTCCCTGGAGATGTCCGTACCGGCGCCAAATCCGAGAAACCGCGCCGCCTGGGTCGCCGTAGGCTCCATCAGGGGCGGCTGCGGCTGCTGTTGCTGCGACGGCGACTGTGACGGCGACGGCGGCTCCGACCTCTCGCCGCCCGCCGCCGCAGTAGCAGCAGCAGCAGCAGCAGCAGCAGCAGCAGCAGCAGCAGCAGCAGCAGCAGCAGCAGCAACAGCAGCAGCAGCAGCAGCAGCAGCAGCAGCAGCACGTGTCAGGTTACGCGGCTGGGATCCGGATCGGCAGTAGTGCTCGCCCGGGTCCTTAAACGGCTGTAGCAAGTCCGTCATCGTGCCGTTCCCCATCATGCAGTGGTACGCCGCCTCCGCCTCGCGGAGCGCCGCGCCCGCCAGTGTACGACGGGCGGGGCCGGGCTCGGACAGCAGATGCAGCCCGGCCCCGACCGCGGGATCGTCCAGCAGGCCGTCGATAAGGCCCGGGGGGCCCCCCCGCACGCCGATGCTACACGCCGCGACAGGGACACGTAGGCCGCCGCGCAGCGGCGGCGCCGTCGCCGCCGGCCCTGCCGCGGCGGCGACCGCCGCCACCGCCGCCGCAAGCGACCCTTGGGTCTGGATGGCGGCCAGGGCGGGCACACGAACTGCATCACGGATCGAGTCGGGCAAGCCGGTCAGCAGATGCTCGTGCTCCGAAGCCACCGCCGGCGGCGCTGCCACCGCCGCCGCTGCGCCACTGCTGACGCCGGCGGCGGCCCCGCCCGCGCCGTCGGCGACGGGGCTGCACACGCCGGAACGCGGAACCGATTCTGCTGCTCCGGAACCCCATGTGGCGGTCGATTCGTACGATAACACCGCGGGCTCCGTTTCTGCACGGTGTAGGGTCAGGCGGTACAAGTAGGCTTAAGAGGCGATGACCAATATTGGAATGGTACGACAGTGTACCGCCATGTACGAACAATTAAACCTTCGGTGAAAGATCGACGCGGGAGACTGAGCGGAGCTACCGTACACCCAATGGTGGGCCCGATGGTGGGCTTTGGGGCACGGCCTTCCCACCATGTCACTCACCGCCGCCGCCGCCGCCGCCGCGATGGCAGTTTTGACCCTCCGCTGATGCCGTCAGCGTCCCACCGTTGCCGCTAACATCCGCGCCCTCCCCCTCCTCCTGATGTACGGCGTCCAGCGCCACCTGTGCGGCGGCGCGCTCCACCGCCGAGATGAGGTCGTCGTCGATGGCGGCACTACTGCCGTACATTTTTTGCATTTCCACAGCCGCCGCCGCCGCCGCCGCTGCTGCCGCCAAGTTGCTTGCAGGCGGCGGTGCCGTCATGCGCCCCTCCATCGCCACCTCAAGGGCCTCCAGGACCAGCCCGAAGTCAACCAGCATATTCCGAACAGACCTGCAGTTGACCATTGACCATGAACAGATTAACAGAATAACATATTAACAGATTAACAGGCAGACAGACAGTTGACCGTCGACCATGAACAGATTAACAGAATAACATATTAACAGATTAACAGGCAGACAGACATATAGCCAGACAGACACTTGATGAGCCAGTTAGCCAGTCAGCCGTTGAGCCAGTCGGTCAGCGAGTCAGTCAATGAGTCAGCCATCACTTAGTGAAACCCTAAACCCTAGACACACAAAGACATGCAGGCAGACAGTAGAAAGAGGCCCCAGATCATGTACGACAACTGCTTTGGTTACCGTATCTCTTGACGAGAGCGGATCGTGTGATAAGGCCTTCGGCGGAGGAATGCCCCTCACACACGCCATTGTCGCGGATATCACAAACGCCATTACCACTCATCCCGCGCTGTACGACGTTCTGGACGGTCGCCGTACTGCTTGCTGCGCTGCCCTGCCGTCCCCACGTCCATCCATTCGCGTGTCAGTGTCGTACCTGGACACGCCGTAATCCTCACACAGCGAGTTGATCTCGGCGGCCGCGCCCGCCGCCGCCGCCGGCAGCACCACCACCGGCCACCATTCGCTGAGGACCCCGGACGTCACCGCCGCGCCGCCGCCGCCGCCGTCGCCGCCGCCGCTGCCGTCACCGTCAAAGCCCGCGCCATTCGCCTCCACCTCCACGATCGCCAGCCCTGCCCGCGCAACCGACTCAACGAAAAGCACGAGCACATCCGGCTCGCCAGCAAGCACGCTTGCCGTAGCAGATGAGTACGAACAGTACGACGGCTGGTCTGTGTCCTCGCCGTCGCCAATGTCACTGACGAGAGTCCCCACGGAGGCCCCGGCGCCGCCGACACTGCCGCCGCCGTCAGTACGGCGGACGGCGCCGCGGCCGACGCGCACGGGAAGCAGCAGCCCGCCCGGGGTCCGGGCGCCGTGCTGCCCGGCATGGTCGTCGTCGGCGGCCGCGGGGCTGTCAGCGGCGGCGGCGCCCATCGCTGCATCCAGGACGCAAGACGTCAGCGGCGGCGCCGCCGAGCATGAATCGGCCCGCGGCGGCAGAGCCTCCAGGAGCGGCGGCGCCGAGGCGTTCACCGCCCTTTCACCAGCGGCGGACGCTGACAGGTTCCAGGTGTGGTTGGCGTGGCCAGCTGCCAGCCACTCCGAGCCGATGCGGCGCCCGTCGGTGTCGACGATAGTGGCGGCGGCGGCGGCGGCGCCGCCGCCGCCGCCACAACCGGCTCGCTCCGCCGTCGCGTTACTCGGGGCTCCGATGCAATCCCGCGCGGCCTGACCGCAGCGCCCGTTCATGGCGACACAGCTGCTGCAGCCGCAGCCGCTGCAGCCCATCCCGCCGTTGCAGACGTGAAGCTGCGCGGCGGCGGCACTGCCGCCCGCCCCGGCGGCGCCGGTGGGGCTGGCAGCAGACGCGGCCGCGGCCGCGGCGACGGCGGCGAGGGCAACGCGAGTACTGCCGCGGGTTACTCCCTCTCCTTGCGCCTCGACTCCCTCATTGCTGCCCCACTCCAAGTCCTCGACATCTGCCGTACCAGGCTCTGCCGTCGGCGCACAGCTGCCGTACAGGTCATTGCCGTCATGAGACAAGTTTGCCCGACAGCCGCCGCCGGCGGGCGCCGCCACAGGTACGTGCGCAAGCAACCGGTTCCGCGAGCCCCCCGCGGCGTCTGCGCCGCGCGGCCGCGGCAGCACCCGACCCTGCTCAACCATCGCCGCCGACATCAGTTGCCGTACATCCTGTGCGGTACGGCGGTGCGGTGTCTCGACGTCCACGTAGAACGGCTCCGTCTCGTACGACATCACCATTGCCTCCTGCACCGCGAGCTCAACGGACGCGTGGGTCTCGGCGCCCGCCGCCGCCGCCGCCGCCGCCGGGTTGGCGACGGCGGCTCCGCCGCCGCCGCCGCTGGCGGACAGGCCCCCCGAACCGTCGCTGGAGTCGGGCCCCGAGTCGAACGGGCTGGTCTGCACGGAGGAGCGCGCGGTTAGGCCCATGCCTCCGAAACCACTGCCGACAACGCTGTCGGACCTGCCGTCCCCCAGCTCCAGCTCCGGCATCACGTCCAGGTGTCGGCCCTGGAAACGCACGTGGAATGTCATACCGGACAGGCTCAGGCCGCGGCCCAGCACCTCCAGCGTGAAATCGCCACCTGCGATGTGATGTGAGGTGTCCGGTGTCAGGAGGGAGGGGGTGTCACGCAATCGGTGATTGGCTCGCGATTTCGCTGTCTTTATTGACAAAAAGGGGAGTGTCAGGAATCACGGAAATGGGCAGGGACAGCTGCTTCGAGGTTCGGACGGCACCTCGTTGGGAGGAGGCGTCCTTGGGAGGCGTCCTTACAAGGCGCGAGGACACAAGGCATGGGAGCCCTCATAACCTCTGCGACCCAAAGTCAGCACCATCCCTACCCAAATCTGAACCATTCCGGCCGAGATCATAACCCTCCGCGAACCAAAGTCGACACAATCCCGACCCAAATCCGCACCACCTACCCGCAACCACAGCAAGGGGTGCCACACCCAGGACTTCTGGGCCGACCCATGGGTCACTTGCGCCTCCGGCGTTCCCTCCGGGATTGTTCACGGACGACGGGGCAAAGCCCGGCGGCGCCACCAGGGCCCGATGCCGGAGCTGTGCCTGGCGGTCGTGAATCGCCAAGAGCTGCGAGGAACAGCATCGACAGCACAACGAAACGCATTTGGGGCCCATATGGGTGCGGGTGTGGGTGTGGGTGTGGGCCCGGGCAGATCATGGTTTATCCGTCCACCTGGTTACCCTCCCTCCTCTCCCTCCCACCCTCCCTCCTCTCCCTCCCACCCTCCCTCCTCTCCCTCCCACCCACCCTCCCTCCTCTCCCTCCCACCCACCCTCCCTCCTCTCCCTCCCACCCTCCCTCCTCTCCCTCCCACCCTCCCTCCTCTCCCACCCACCCTCCCTCCTCTCCCTCCCACCCTCCCTCCTCTCCTTCCCACCCTCCCTCCTCTCCCTCCCACCCACCCTCCCTCCTCTCCCTCCCACCCACCCTCCCTCCTCTCCCTCCCACCCTCCCTCCTCTCCCTCCCACCCTCCCTCCTCTCCCTCCCACCCTCCCTCCTCTCCCACCCACCCTCCCTCCTCTCCCTCCCACCCTCCCTCCTCTCCCTCCCACCCTCCCTCCTCTCCCTCCCACCCTCCCTCCTCTCCCTCCCACCCTCCCTCCTCTCCCTCCCACCCTCCCTCCTCTCCCTCCCACCCTCCCTCCTCTCCCTCCTTCCGCGTCCTCCCCATCCTCCCTCCTTCCTTCCGCATCCTGTTCCTCCTGATCCCCCTCACCGTGTCGCCGAACTGCACGTGCAGCCTGCCGCTGTGTCCCATGTCCGGCTGCGCCATGACAGCCCGCACGATCCGCTCAGCAGCGACCCGTGGGTCCGCATCCTCCAGGCCAACCAGCCGCGCCGCCAGCCGCCTCCGGTCGCTGAGCAGCAGGTCCAGCACCAAATGGATACAGCCCGACCGGATGGAGCCCTGGGGCGATAAGGGAGGGCTTACAAACCGGGAGGAAAACACGCACACTGCACGGCCACAGCACGGTCACAGCACGGTCACAGCACGTATGGTTCGGGCGGGTTTCTCGCTAGAACACCGCACGCACACCGCACGGAGCGGGCGCACCTGCAGCACGCTGGCGTCAGTATCGGAGAGGAGGTCGGCCAGGTGCTCCGCCAGGTGGGGCGACAGGTCCTCGGGGCGGCGCTGGTAGATCTTGATGTTCAGCCGCTCCATGACGCTGCCGGGGGGCTGGTAGCCGGCGTGCGGCCCACCTTGCGCTGGGGCCCGGGGGCGCGAGGGGTGCAGCAGCCGAAAGGTGTGCGTCGTGTGTGTGTTAAGAGGCGCGAATCGGGGGGTTTCTGAGAGAGCGCCGCGCTGCCACCAGCGGGCCCCACCAGCGGGTGTGTGTGTGTGTGTGTGAGGGCGCGGCCACAGACCGGGGTGCGGGCGGCAGACGGCGGTTTACGCAGTGTGGGCGTCCGTCCAGCGAAATCCCCGGAGTGGCCGGAGCCCGTCGCTATCCCTGACCCCCCCTACCCTACCTTGCACACAGCCTGCAAGCTCTACCTCCCCGCTCGACCGTTCGCATCGCACGTGGTTGGCAATGGCCTCGTTTTGCCCCCCCCACCAAACACACACACACAAGTTTGGACTTCGCTGGACTTCGCTTCTCGCGGCTCAGTTCTCTTTAACACACAAGTTTGGGTTGGGCGGGTCTCTCCTCTCGGACACACACACACACACACACACACACACACACACACACACACACACACACACACACACCCCGCCGCTTACCCAGCATGGTCTGTGCGGCCTCCTTGAGCCCCCG
This sequence comes from Eudorina sp. 2006-703-Eu-15, assembly GCA_003117195.1. NCBI lineage: Eukaryota > Viridiplantae > Chlorophyta > Chlorophyceae > Chlamydomonadales > Volvocaceae > Eudorina > Eudorina sp. 2006-703-Eu-15. The sequence continues at coordinate 311,924 of BDSI01000004.1, read as the reverse complement.
GGGTGCTGCCGCGCCGCCGAACCCCGCCTGCGGCGACGGCTGCAGCTGCAGCACCGTCGGCTGCTGCCGCTGCTGGCGGAACTGCAGCAGCAGGTTCGGCTGCTGCTGCGACGGCGGTTGCGGCTGCAGCACCAAATCCGCTGTCGTACCCAGGTCGAAGGGCCGCATCCCTGCACCCGACAGACAAAGCGGCTGGTGCTGGCGATGCTGCTGCTGCTGCTGCTGCAGCGGCTCGTCGGCCGACAACCTCTGGAAACCAGCCAACGGACCTCCCCAGCCCCTCAAGATGCTACTGCCGCGGGCGCCATCACCGAGCTGTGGCCGTCCTAGCGTCAGCACCCCGTTCTGCAGCAGTAGCTGCTGCTGCTGTACATGTGGTTGCGGCGGCGGTTGGGACAAGATGGCCGGGCCGAGGCTCGTCACCCCGCCGTCGATGCCTCCGTCGCCGCCCGCCATGGCGCTGGTTCCCGTACTGCCGAACTCCGGCAGTAGGCCCTCCAACTGCAGCCCGCCGCCGCCGCCAGCAGCGGCGGCTGCGCCGCCGCCGTCCACTGCCACAGCAGTCATGGAGTCCGTCAGCCCACCGCCCGGTGAGCCGCTGGCAGCGCCGGCGCCGCGCATGTCGCTGCCGCTGCCGCTGACGTTGTCCGCTCTGGGCCCCGAAGCTCCTGTGAGGCCGCCACTCCCCGTCGATAGGGCCAGCGGGTTGCAGCCCCCGGCCGCCATGAGCATGTCGCTGCTGCCCTGTCCGCCCAGCGGAGGGCCCTGCAGGGGCCCCACTCCCCGGAGCCCCAGACCCAGACCCAGGCCGCTGGCGGCGGCGCCGTTGAAGGCGCTCCACGATGGCGCGTCGATGTCCAGTCGCAATACCTGCGCCGGTTGTTGCAGTCCTCCGACTCCGCCGCTGCCGTACTGCTGGAACTGGCAGTGGTGGTGGTTGAGGCGGGGCTGCTGCTGCTGCTGGCTTGGCAGGCCCAGGCCAAGGGCGTGGTCGTGGTGGCTCAGGCCGAGACCCGCTGCGGCCGACAGGGTCGCCTGGTGATGTGGGGCGTCTTGATCCGTCAGGAGCGTCTGCGGGCGGGCCGCGGGGAGGGCGTGTGAGCACCTGCTGCTGGGAGCCGTACCTGCTGCTGAGATCCGTGCCTGCTGCTCAGTGTCGTGCTTAATGCCCAGCGTCGTACTTAATGCTCCGTGTCGTACTTACTGTTGCGAGCCATGAAAAAGAATTGGCGGGCGCGAGAGCACAGGACCCGTGCGGCCCGTGTGTAGTTGGCACAATGGCACACTGGTAGTGCCGGTGGTGGTGGGCATGTCCGCGCATCCTTGGCCCCCCCCGCTGCATCTCACCTCCGATGCGATTTTCAGCAGCTCCATCTCCAACGGATCCACCGGATGCCCGCCTCCCAGCGGCGTCAGCCGATCCAAGCCGCCCGCACCAACGCCGCCGCCGCCGCCGCCCATCAGCCAGTTGCTCCGGCCACGGGGCTTCCAGGCCTCCGACATGATCAGGTCAGGGCCTTCCAGCGCAATCCCGTTGCTGGCGCCGCCACCTCCGTACCCTGAGCCCGTCCGGTCCAGCATCACGATTGGCGCAGCGGCATGCGTCGCGTCCTCACCCGACTGCCGCAGCAACAGCATGTGGCGCTGCAGCCGACTCAAGCTCTCCGCGCCCAGGTCCCCGGCCGAGACCGCCACCGGCTGGGGCTGCTGCTGCTGCTGCCCACCGACGGCGGCCAGCCGCAGCATTTGCTGCTGCTGCTCCTGGGCATGCTGCAGCTGCAACTGACCCAACAACGCCTGACGCAGCTGTTGCTGTTGTTGCTGTTGTTGCTGTTGTTGCTGTTGTTGCTGTTGTTGCTGTTGTTGCTGCTGCTGCATTTGCTGCTCGTGCAAGGTCCCTTTGCTGCCACTCTGCTCACCAGCCTGCTGCAGCAGTAGCAACGGTTGCTGTTGCTGCTGCTGGTGTTGCTGCTGCTGCACTATGTGGGCTGAGTCGCTCGGCACCTGCGGCCCCACGTCACCGCGCCCGGCATCTCCCGCCGCGCCGTTCAGCTGTTGGAGGTGCAGGTCTAGGGGATCCGCTGCAAGGCCATGTGCCGCTGCCCTGCTGCGCACCGCGGCGGACGCCTGGAGCAGACTGCCCGCGCGCCCGCTGCCGCTGCTGCTGCCGCCGCTGAGCGCCTCGGGCGACCTCCGGGCATCGACGCCGGCGGCGGCGCCGTTGCCGTACAAGATGCGCATGTCGTCCCGGGGTGCCACGTGCTCCGCGCCTCCAGGGACTGCTGAGTACGGCACCTGGGCAGGTACACAGTCACAGGCATGCGCGCACACACGGACTTCCGAAATAACAAGACGCACACACAAAAATCGACAGCGCTCTTCCGACACCACAGCCTTCGGACAATGGGTACATTATATACGCATACGGGCAGATTGTTGGGCGCCACTCGGCCCATGCATGTCACGTACTCCTGTTCTGCCTGCCTTAGTAACACACCTGGCGACTCAGACACTCGCGGACAACATACAAAGCACCCGTGGCGGTCTGTGTCATTGGAAACGGCGATGCAAGTCGCAGTCACGGGAGGCTCCAGAAGAAGGCCACGGAGCATGGGCTCCTCCTCCCCCCGACGCAACCGCGCCGCGCCCTTGTCCCCTTTTCGAATCGTGCCATCCCTCCCGTCCCGTCCAGCCCCGCATCAACGGCCTGCCCCTCCGCGGCCCTCCAGTCCCACCTGCTGCTGCTGCTGCTGCATGTCCTCCAGCTTGAGCCCTTGACCGTCCACGTGCAAGGGGAGCTGCTGCTGCTGCTGCTGTTGTTGCTGCGCAAGGACGGCCCGTGGGTCATCTGCCGAGAGGTCGCGCACGTCGATGGGCGGCGCACGTGGTCGGCCGCGCTTGCGGCGGATCTGGGTCAGGTCGGCGCCCGTCGGCGTGCGAGCCTTTGCCTTGAGCTTGTCCTGGAGTCGGGAGGAGTCGAGTGGGTCGGGGGTGAGTTGGGCGGGGTTAGTTTGGGTGAGGTCAGTTTGAAAGCGCTGGATGGGTTGGATGGGTTCACGGACCCGGCCGGTCCGCGACGATAACGTCCATGCGTCCGTACTGCCTTGCAAGCCGTCGCCGCAGCAGCCAGACCCGTACACTGCAGTCAGCGCAGCGCACCCCAGCAAGGCCAAACCTCCCTGCCTTCCTTGGTCCCATTCTACTCGTTCACCACCAGGTAGGCGCCCACGGCGCGGAGCTCACCGTGTCCTTGGAAATCTTTAGAGCCCCGCTGTCCCTGAAGAGCGGGCACGGCAAGGGGGGTTGAAGCACAGCTTGCAGCGGGCATACAGTTGCCTGATGCCGTATTGTACGGCATCTGGGGACAGAGGGCTGCGTGGGGGCGGCCGCAGCGTGAGCACACGGGGTTCATCCACCGATGGCCGCGACACCCGCTGGATCCCTGGATTCCGTTGGTTTGAACCTTCTCCGAGTTTGAATTCGGAATTGAAGCAAAGCGGTGCCGCTGCAGCCACCCTCCCGCCCGGGCTCCCCCCCAACTCACGAGACGCCGGGCAATGCCTCCAGGGGCACGGGCATGTTGCGGCGTTTGTAGAACCGCGTGAGCAGGGCTCGTCGACAGCTCCTGAAGGTTCGTTGAGGTTTGGAAACGTTAAGAGACGGTGCACGATGGTAGCGATTGTGCAGTATTGATAGCAGCCGGCCCAGAAATGCAGGCACGGGCTCGGTGTGCATGATTCTTTTACTTTGGGTGGTGGTCGAATGCGGCAACATCGGCACTCCTCTGAGTGCAGGTTACATCGCATCCCACAATGGCGTCATACCGCAGGACATTGTGGTCGAAATTGCGGCCAGTCCGTTGAACAGAAACCCGGATTTTACGGTCCCTGCCTCTCTGATCACGCATGACGCCTCTTTGCAACGCAACGCCCAGGAGCCGCTGATGGCCCCGCTGCAGCTGCTGCGGCGGCTCCGGCAGAAGCGCCCGAGTGCCCATCTCTCCCCGGCTGTGAAGCGCGACACGCACCGCTTGCTGCCCTCGAACTCCTCCAAGCCATGGAACCGGCCGCACTGCGAGGGAGGATCCAAGACGTCGAGCGGCACGGCGGAAACCGAAGCTGAACAGAGCACGGAGCATCCATGCTGCAACAGGTCGGTCGGGCCGCTCACCCTTCCTGGGCTTGCATCAACGTTGCAGAACAATAAAACACACTGCAGTGCCCGCGGCGCGATGATCCGCAGCATGGCGTGAACCCATGTCCACGCGTGCGCCTGTGCAGCCCTCCAGCGCCGCACACCAGGCCACGCCCTGGCCACCCAAGTGAGCTCACAAGGCAGGGCGTCCCCGTCGCTCCCCCTCCCCGCCCCCGGCCCACCTGCTGGCAGAAGCGACTGGGCTTGCCCTCGATGCAGAGCGAAAGAGTCTTCAAATGCCGCTCGCAGATGCGGAAGCGCCGGTAATAGGCCTTGCAGTTGGTCAGGTCCGCGGGACAGTCCTTCACCTGTGGTCCGCGGGGCCGGCCAGGACACGGATATGCGGCGTCTGACACCTGACCCCTTGGTCGGGTTGGAAAGCGTGGCCCCGCGCCGGTTCGAGACACGACGGACCCCGGGTGCGTCGGAGTGCTGGCATGGGCCGCAGGGCCTTCTCCCCTCTGCCGCCCCCCGGGTGCATCTGTTCCGGGAAGAAAAGGAGGCCCGCTTGGATTCGGTGTTCGCGGTTCCCCCGAGGCAGCTGTGGCGTGTGCGGTGAGTCTGCCTTCCAGGAGCGAGTCTAGGTAGTCTCAACCAGAGGACCGGACCAGACCAAACCGGACCAGACCGGAGATGCACCGTAGGGCGCCAGCATCCGGACTACCCTGTTGCTGCCGGCCCAGGGCACCCGCTGCCCTGTCCTGCCCTGCCATGTACGCTATGCAGATGCAATCAGCCAGTTGAGTCCACCACTCAGAGAAGAACAAAGCGCCCAGGCGCGTGGCACATGTGGCGGCGTGCGCAGGTGCGACGGCCGGCAGATGAGTTGCGGCAGCTGAGTTGCGGCCTGTTCTGTCGCAAGCTCCACCCCAGGAGGCCGCTCAGTGCTGACGAGGTACTTGTCCCATCCCGGGGACTGTCCCTCGCAGGCACAGCGTTGCTTGGGTTTGTGTGTAGGTAGGTGGGTAGGTAGGTTTACCCGGGGCTGAAAACGTAGGTGTGTATGGCCTTACGCATCGTGCCACGCGCAGGTTTTTTGGTACGGGCAGGTTTTGGTACGGGCAGGTACAGGCCCGTTGGGGCGTCTGCAGCCCTTCGTATTAAGATGCTCCTACCTACCGGCTCCTTCAACCCCATTCGCCGACAGAACGGGGCGACCAAGCGGCTTGGCATGCGCAGGAATGAGCCGAAAACGCGTGGTAGGAAGAGGGCGCGGCGGAGGAGCCGTGCAGGAATGGCTTGACGGCAGCCCTCGTCATGCATGCACCACCAACAGCTTGGAAATCGCCACGGCCGCACCCCTAAATCTTCTGTTGCGGAAGGTAGATTCCAGAAACGCGCAGAACATACCATGCAGGTCTCGTGCTGGCCGGACGACAACTCCATCTGCGTATCCCCTGGGGCCGGTTCGCTGGAATTTTCTCTATGTTGTCCATCCTCATTCTCGCCGGCGCTCGGGATTCCTTCTGCGCCTGACCAGGAGGTGTATTTACTACAACCGCAAGACGACTCTCACATGCAAGTAAACTAGTAATTTCATTCAATCATAAGCGAAATTTCCTCACCTAGGCGGAGTGCGACCAATCTTCGGCTGTCCCAGGCATAATCTTCCACCTGCCAGTCGCTCAGCGCCGACGGGTCTGCTGCTTCGTCTATATGCGGGACGTCCATCACGATACCTTAACTACAAAGGTCACGGCGTCGTTCAGTGGCCAGCTTACAGTATCACAGAATCCGGAGGTTCTCTTATTAAAGAAACAATCACCGCCATAAAGACATGCGTCTTATGCAAAATCATTTGATAGCTTGCGGGGAACAGAATGTTGTAAGACCACAAGTTTAGACAAACCGATTTATGTCCCACTACGAATAAAATCACTTAAACGCCGCCGTGCTCCATGCACATTTTTCCTATGTTTAAATACCACCTATTTGCAAGTAAGTCAAGGTAGATCAATGAATAATGGTTAGCCAACGACGACGTACTCCACTAACTACGGCCCGACCTCATCCAAGGTCACGAATGAAATGAGCCAATATGATGTTCAAAGTGGTATCGAATTCACTGAGTACGCATGTATCTTTCCCTTTCCTCACGCATCGCGGCTTCCGATTCTGTACTCTCCGGTAGCCATTCTCATCCCGAATGCGTTCACCTGACGCCTTTAATTTATGTATGACTGGATGTACATATACGTCTTTCAAGGAGCTTAGGGCCGTACATTGTCCGTAGACAGTGCGCGCATGTTGTGGCAGAACGAATGCGTTGAAGTTACTGCACATGGTGTCACATGATGGCTAAGCCTGCCTGAGGAAAAATGGAGCGAGCCTCTGAAGGCCTCAGGTCGACTGGAACCCGCCGTTGGACGGGGTCTTTCCGTAAACACCACGGGCCCAAAGCAAACCAGGCCTTCCGGGCCTTCATACATGTTGAGGGCTTTTCGCATGACAGGGCTTTTCGCATGAAATAGGGTGAATTAGTGCGGCGGGGAATTAGCGCTAATTTGCACTAATTCGGGCCTGTACGGCGGAACTAATTCACTGTACAGCGCTGAATTCCCGAGTACTGTGCGGTAAGTAGTAACCGGTCAGTAACAAACTGGTCTGCCTTTCTCTTTCTTGCTTACATTCTAGAGCAATCATTTATTTGCAGTTTGACCATATGCTTGCACAAGCCGTGAGGAAATGAGTAACAAAAACAGCCAAGCTAAAGCACCCATTGAATCAATAAACCTTACCTATTGGAGTTCCCTTAAAAAAGACAATAGTATTCAGTTCAAGCTTCAACACGGTAAAGTTTACCTCACACATGTCACTGGCGCGAAATGGTCCAAACAAGAGATCATTCTGGGGGTGGGCCGCGCGTTGATCGACGCATCTGTAAAAGTCAGTTCAGTAGGCTTCGGCCGTATGGCCGATGAGTGCTGCAGCTATTGCTGCGACTCGGCTGCCTCGCCCTCGTCCGCGCGGGCTTCGCAACACCAGGGCACGCTGGTTAATGACTCCATAGTCTTCTTCGACCTAGACAAGTTTAGCGTAACGAAGGATACGCGGCCGACGTGTCCTCACTGCGTAAAAGGCAAGGTTAATCTCGACGGCTGGGCGCCCCCGAGACCGATGAGGGGTTTGAACGGCACGGTGTACGTGTTTTCCCGGCGCTATGAATGCAAAGGTGGGACATCCTGGTCGCTGGCATTGACAGGGTTTTGGGTGTCGTGGTAAGCTGTGGGGTTAAAGTTCTGCTCGGGGTTTTCCCATCCAGCACAGCGTGCCATGGACATTATGAGTGGACGCAGACGAATACGTAGGCAGGTAGATGGCGGCGATAACGGCACTCACCTGTCTGGGTGCTCTGTGCAGGGAACCATGACTCGGGGGCAACAAGTCCTTCCTGCTGACGGATCCGGAGGTTCTCGCGTCCTTGCCCATCAGCAACAGCCTCGGCGGTATCCTGACTCACAAAGGCGGTATGACCACACCGCTGCTGGATTTGCTCATGGCGGGGATGCAGAAGGGCAGCAGCATATCCTCCATCGTGGCTACCCGGAACGAGATATCGCGCCAAGGATACCTTCAGCAGCAAGCCGAGTACTTAAGCTACGCGGCACGCGCCTACAAGGGCAGCGGTGGTAGCGGTGGGAGCGGCGGTGGAAGCGGTGGCAGCAGCGATGGCCAGCAGACTCTCAGGTCTGTGTGGAGAAAGCAGCAGGCAAGTGATGTGTTCTTTTTGTGGGGGAGGGGGGATGCCACGGACTACGGCATGTACGACTATGCGGCTATGGGGGATGTCAACAGCCTGTGCAAGCAGCTGGGCATGGTCCTGCTGTACCCCGAGGCGGAATTAAAGCTGTCAAGCACCGCGGAGGAGATGCACTTTGATTGGCGGAAGGTCTTGCCTGGTACGTGATGAGAATGTACATATCCATTTCCCCAAGAGACTTGCATTCTACAGTTTATAACCTACTTTTCTTTCCGTCTCTTGCAGCGACACCTCCAGCCGGTGCGCCGGTCACACCGGAGGCGGTCGCCTGTGCTGGTCCGGTGTACGAGCTCATCACGGCCAAGACGTCGAGCACAGCGCGCCTGCTGCTTCAGCGATCTGATGTGCGCGAGTAGGTTCACTGAATCTCTTCCACATGAACCGTTGTTTGTTAGTCGGGGTAGGATGTTTTTGTTCCAGAATTCACCGTGGTGAACTTGACAGTTGCACTCATGTCGGTCGTCTTATCCGTGTACCTTGCTTGCAGAACTTTGCTCCCTCTCTGTGACACGGATTAAGTGAAGGCCGTGTTCCAGGCTATGGACCAACTTACAAAGCATGGCTGGTGGCTGAAAGAACCCCTGCAGAAGGACCTGCCCGAAGATTGCGAGCGCGGTACATGTGGTTGCAGTCTTCGTGTAGTGAACGGCAGTTTAGCATGACAGCACCTTATCGATTACTGTTTCGCTTCTTGCAGGGAAGCAGATCACACGCCTCCCTCAGCAGCTCGTCGTCGGTGATCAGAGCCACGTATGGGCGGGCCTGGCCAGCGGCAATTTAACTGCTGCGGTCGCGGCATCATTGGGGCACCTTGCGGAGCAGCGCCCCGGCCTTGCTACCTCCAGCTCGCTGGGGTTCCCATGCCCTGACCCGCAGCAACGGGGCATCGGCCTGCCGCTGCGGGCCCTAGCCTCCCAGCAGCGGCAACCGGTCCAACAGCAGCAGCTGCGTGCAGCCCCAACACGGCCACCACTGCCGCCGCAGCATCAGCAGCTGGACCCCGCGCGTGCAGCCTCCACTCTGGCAGGGCAACCGACGCAAGGGCAGCAGCTGTCGGGTGGTGCCCAGCAGCCCGCACCGGCCTACAAAGACTTAACGTGGACGCCGCTGCCGCCGCAGCATCAGCAGCTGGACCCTGCGCGGTCAGCCTCCACTCTGGCAGGGCAACCGACGCAAGGGCAGCAGCTGTCGGGTGGTGCCCAGCAGCCCGCACCGGCCTACAAAGACTTAACGTGGACGCCGCTGCCGCCGCAGCATCAGCAGCTGGACCCTGCGCGTGCAGCCTCCACTCTGGCAGGGCAACCGACGCAAGGGCAGCAGCTGTCGGGTGGTGCCCAGCAGCCCGCACCGGCCTACAAAGACTTAACGTGGACGCCGCTGCCGCCGCAGCATCAGCAGCTGGACCCTGCGCGTGCAGCCTCCACTCTGGCAGGGCAACCGACGCAAGGGCAGCAGCTGTCGGGTGGTGCCCAGCAGCCCGCACTGGCCTGCAAAGACTTAACGTGGACGCCGCTGCCGCCGCAGCATCAGCAGCTGGACCCTGCGCGTGCAGCCTCCACTCTGGCAGGGCAACCGACGCAAGGGCAGCAGCTGTCGGGTGGTGCCCAGCAGCCCGCACCGGCCTACACAGACTTAACGTGGACGCCGCTGCCGCCGCAGCATCAGCAGCTGGACCCCCGCGTGCAGCCTCCACTCTGGCAGGGCAACCGACGCAAGGGCAGCAGCTGTCGGGTGATGCCCAGCAGCCCGCACCGGCCTACAAAGACTTAACGTGGACGCCGCTGCCGCCGCAGCATCAGCAGCTGGACCCTGCGCGTGCAGCCTCCACTCTGGCAGGGCAACCGACGCAAGGGCAGTGGTTTCCAACTGCTGGGTGGGTAGGGGCAGGAACGTGATTAAGTATTGCAGAGCATGTAAACAGCACGGCATCGACACTCGGATAGCTGGACACAAGTGCCCCTACAAGGATGGGAACCAACCCGCTAAGAAGCAGAAGTAACACATACACACGCTCGGCTCAGGGGCTGAGGGCCTGAGGAATAGGTGATTTTCGGGGGCGAGCATTTAGTAGGCTTTATGGTGGATGGTCATGAGTGGCCGATCTGGTGCAGAAGGGACCTGATTTGGTGTACAATACTGCGCGTGGTCCTGGGCATGACGTTTGCAGTATGGTGGTGAGTTGCGACACAGTAGTACGTAGTTGCTCGTGAGGTAGTGGTGCGTACGAACGTGCACGGTAAGGATGATGTACGTTCATTTACTAAGAGATAACAGGGGGCCAGCCCGTAGCCGACTATGCAGAGAGGAAGACATCTTTGGACTGGTCTTGTCACCGGGGCGTGATCTATCTAGTTTGTTCGGGCTGCCTGCCCCTGGTGTATTTGGGGGGGACGTTGCTGGATTAGTGGTGTAAGGGTCGTTTGGCCAGCGGCTGACAATTGTTGTGATCCAGCGTGGGGCTGCCTTACTGCGCTTTTGCGGCACTGCAGCACCAACACGGGTTTGCTGTAACAGTCCGTCTTGCAGGAAGAGAGCCAACCGCAGACCGCATCACATGAGGATTATACAGCAGGGTCCCGTACCGGAGTTGACATATCAAAGTAGCAGCTGTGGGAATGGCAGCGGCGTCATTCCACGTCTAGGCAACACCACTTTGTGGGGTGCGCGATACATAAAGCAAATAGTTTATGCAGTGTGTCTGGAACTAGCGTCCGAACAACTCCAAGTGCGATGGGGACGGGCACATGATCCATGGGGGTATGGATTGGGGAACCGATACGTGGCACATGATCCATGGGGGCGGCACACACACAGTGATGCAAAGGCCTGACAACCCCGAAAAACGCACGGCCTTGGTTCCATACCGCGTTCAAGGCGAGCTAAGCACTATAACATGCGCATGCTGATACAGCTATGACCCCAGGCACTTCCGATTACAAGGCGGTTTTTTTACGTTGGTAGGGAAGCATAAGGCTGCTCATTCTAACAGCCCCAGTGGGGCCCAGACACATTACCCAACGGTGGCTCTCGCCGCTCTCCCCTGGTCTGCCCATCGTCATCCCCGTTGCTTGTGAGATCGCATGCCAGGGCCTGAGACCGCGTGCCAGGGCCGGAGACCGCGTGCCAGGGCCTGAGACCTCGTGTCAGGCCCTGGGGTGCGGTCTCAGGAGCTGACACGCGGTATTAGGCCGTGGCAGGGGGTCTCAGGCCCTGAGGTGCGGTCTCAGGAGCTGACACGTGGTATTAGGCCGTGGCAGGGGGTCTCAGGCCCTGGGGTGCGGTCTCAGGAGCTGACACTCGGTAAGAGGCCGTGGCAGGGGGTCTCAGGCCCTGAGGTGCGGTCTCAGGAGCTGACACGCGGTATTAGGCCGTGGCAGGGGGTCTCAGGCCCTGGGGTGCGGTCTAAGGAGCTGACACGCGGTATTAGGCCGTGGCAGGGGGTCTCAGGCCCTGGTGCGCGGTCTCAGGAGCTGACACGCGGTATTAGGCCGTGGCAGGGGGTCTCAGGCCCTGGGGTGCGGTCTCAGGAGCTGACACGCGGTATAAGGCCGTGGCAGGGGGTCTCAGGCCCTGGGGTGCGGTCTCAGGAGCTGACACGCGGTATAAGGCCGTGGCAGGGGGTCTCAGGCCCTTGAGACCGCTTGCCAGGGCCTGAGACCACGAACCCGTCACCGACAACGACTGCAACGACTGGCAACGCGTTTCGCACTGCATAGTTTCTGCCACAAACCACAAAAAACGACTGATCCATCATTCATGTGGACGCTTCACATCGTTTTTCAGAAGTAAAGCTTTTGTGGGTTTTTATCCAAGCCCCGCTGACAGATGATAACATTTGACGAAGAGCATTGCGTTTCACTAATGTTGCTAATACCCGCTGTCAAAAGCAGCTAAGTTCTTGTATGTGGCGTTTCTCTTTCTCCCCTAAAGTCAAGATGTCTGTATTTTGGATCCCGAATGGTCTATGCCTCCGCCTGGGCACCCTAATGATACAAAAGATCTCCGCGTGCACGTAATTTAACTCTTTTTTCAATGGTGACCTCGCGGTCGCCTACTACCTCTGTTTAGGCTCAATATATGCTATTTGGTTAGGCTGCAAGATTCAGTAATTAGAGTTAGAAGGATGAATTTGAGTATGAAAATGAAGGTTTCGGCGACTCAAATTCGTGAAATTTTCTAAAAAAAGTCCAGCGGCCTACGGCCGCTGTAATTCCTTCTATACAGCCACCCTATAGCAGTAATTACTGGAGATACAGCACCCTAGAATTTGCGCAAATTGCCCAACATGCAAGAGCCCTCAAGAGGAGGCTGCTGTCAATAACGTCCCTACGGTCCAATGTTGATCAAGCCTTGCAAAGTATCCTGCATAGCGTCTGGGTCAAGTCTGAGAGCAACTCGGCTGGTAGAGTTGTAAAAGCAGCCAGTACTGCTGCTGGATTTTTGCAACAACAGCGAAGTACTGGCTGGTGATTCTGCTTCGCACGCACACAAGCATAGTTAAGGGCGTTTTCTGTGTCTACACAAAGGAAACTCACGTCGGCGCTGACTCTTTCATTATGTTCGTAGTCGATTTTCGTTTTCAATCGACCCTGATCGACCATGCAAGCAGGCATACACAAGTGCGGTATGCGGACGCCGCCATAAGCTCCCTCGGTCTGCAAGGCGGGGGGGGCGGGGGGCGGCTAACATGCTGTCCGTGTGGTCTTCATTCCGGGGTAGCATTGTAGCTGCAGGCAGGGGCACAGGAGGAGGGGTCTGTGTTGGGCACCCGTGTACTGTTGTCGTGATCAGGTCAAGAAAACTTGCAGCGGACGTGCCGTAAGGATGCGCCCAATGCGTGCATGGCCTTGTCCACTTTCAGCTCGGGTACAGTACGCTCTGGTTTTGGAAGCCGGGTCGAGATCGGGCCAATCGAGTCGAGATCAACATACGATGTAGCCGCGAAGGCTGATCACCGGCTGCAGCTGTGATGCATGCATGGATGAATCATGTTACCATAACCATGCATCGCTAACGTCACCGAGACCTACTCAGCGTACACTACGAAAGGGAAATCTCGCCACTCAGCGACTGAGGCGCACGGGACCAGCTGATCAAAAACCCTCCCCGGGCGCCCACTACGCAAGATGCGTGTGTGCAGGCTGCCAACCTGGTGAACGCGGTCCACAGTCACTGTCAAGCTGAAGCGACACCGTCCAAATTGGCCAGTCGCACGGCTGCCGTACGTTATTTGGTTTTGGGGCTGTACACTGAGGTCTATTATGTCCCAACTTGGCTGCCCATTGTTGCCGCTGCAGGTTTGCGGGTGATTATCCTGATTCCGTGTGGGTTCGTTGCTCGCACACGTCGGCAAGCGGCCCAGTCGGAAGACGGACAGATAGGCAGACGAAGCCGCACGGCCCCCTGGCCCCTGCCATGCGTTGTGGATCGGCCTGGCTACGTGCAACCGGCACACGACTATACGGCATGTGTACGGCGAATCGCCCACAGCGTAACACCCCGTTCAATCAGCAGGCCTTCTTCTTGTCGTTCTGAGATGACCCAGCATGTAACTCTTGCGCTAGCGATGACCTTCAGGAACGTCCGCAAGTTGCGATCTGTTGCGATCTAGAAGTGCGCTCGATTACAGCGTTCGCGCACCTGACCAGGCCTTACCGCCAGGTGAGCTTGCCTGACGACCCTGGAACTGGTTATAAACAACTACCTTAAGACACGTACCAAAGTTAACTCGACCGTACACGCAGTGCATTGTACATGGAAGGCTGTGCCACCACGACACGCCACGACCAGTCGTGAGCGGCAGCAAATATTGCGCAGGAGCAAACAAATTATTGCCACAGAGAATGGTTAGGTCCTGATAAAATTATTGATGATTGTCAATTTTACCGTCACAGGCAAGTTGTTTGACCTGCTACGAAACATTTGCGCACAGCCATCGCTTCCATCAATAATGTCGCCACGCTTGTCCTTGATCTTAAAATGTTTAGGATTGCACTCCGGGCCCCACGACGCGATTTCCTGCTGCTGGTCACGCCCTTGCAAGCTTTTCATTAAGCGTGTACGAATGGTTTTTTCGGCTGCAAATCATCTCCTGCCGGCCATGGACATGCCATTCGTACCAAAAATCCACGGATTTTCAAAATTCTGTTTCGGGATAAGCGAGATGGGTTGTATGCATGAAATGCGAGTTACAACGATGGCATTTCTGTACGTTGTCCCGTGAAAGGAGATTTACGACTTCACACTTCAGTACATGAAGGAATGGCAATGACGATGATAACGATAACGACATAAAAGACGCACCCAGCATCATTCATTCGCCCGGCCTGGCTGGCCTGACTGGCAAATATTTCAATGGCAGGCTTGATTGATCCCACTTAGTTGACAACGTTAGTAATATGCTATGCTCTATCTGCGTCATCTCATGGCCCGATCAGGCAGCGAGTTTGAATGCCACTGCTGCACATTATAGAATTCTTCCGTCGGTGGGATCTGTTCCTCCGGTTCCTCTATCTGCGCGCGAGGACGCGCGTTTTGGATAGGACAAGGGAATCCCAAATGAAGACCGGCGTCACAAGCCGGGGCTGAGGCTCTTATGAGCTATATGGGCCCGCAGGCGTGTTAACCAGCCCAAAGCTAAGTACCGTGTACTCAAAGTGGCTGAACGGTGTACGGAACGCCGTTTTAGGGTTTAGGGTTACGCCGGGTTACCTGAACGCCGTTTAAAAATCCGCAATCCGAATCTGGTTGTACCCTTGCTGTAGGTCGATAGAGCTGAAGAAGCCTTGCAGCTTATCCAGCAGATCATCCACACGTAGGAGAGGGTAACGGTTCTTCACCGTGATCGCATTCAACCCGCGGTAATCGATACACATGCGCAAACCACCATCCTTCTTACCGACGAAGAGGATCGGGGCCGAGTACGGCGATGTACTGGGGCGCATCATTCCCTTAGCAATCAGATCTGTCACCTGACACTTAAACTCATCCAACTCGAGCGGACTAAGGCGGTACATAGGGCGAGACACCGGTTGTGCGCCCGGCACCAGTGGAATGGTATGATCCACAGGACGGACCGGCGGCAGTCCCGGGATCTCCTGAAAGACGTCCGCATACTCACCCAATAAGGCATCAACCTCAGGGTCAGCAGCAGCAGGCGGAACCACGGCGTTCAGCAACAGCTTCGGACGAACTAACAGGGCATGAGCGCCACGACGGAGCTCACGTTTCGCAGCTTTGCGGCCAATACGAACAGGATCAGCGCGATTGCAAATGGCGGCGGCTGCAAAGTTGACGACTGGCGGTTGCTCTTCCCCCCCCCCCCAGCCCGACGCCATGCAAAGACAGGAGCGGCGCACGGCAGCACAGCCCATCCTTGCAAACCCGCAACGTGCGAGAGCCATAGTCCACGGCGGCCTGATGCTGCAGCAACGTAATTGAGCCCAGAATGTAGGATGCGGCGTCGGTGAAGGCATGCAGGTAACACGAACGGCGTGACGGTCAGGCGTACAGACCCAAGAGACAACCGGAGAGTGACCTGGCCAAGAATCGACTGCGAACCCCCATCAGCCAAGTGAACGCGCGACCACGCGCGTGGGCGAAGCGGGGCACGCACCTGACTTGCACTTCGGACGGGTCGGTTTCGGTTTGCGTAGCCGAGCTATAAGGCGACCTTGCCCACGAGGCACGCGAAACGCGACCGCAAGTAGGGCAATGCTCGCACCGTTCGTCGTCAGAGGTTTCTAACGACGTAGGCAGTGCGTCGCGCAATTCCTCAACCGAAAGGTGGCGCGACATGTACTTATAGAGAGTTGAAGGAGGCGTCCAGGAAGGAACGTCTCGATAACTGTTGTTGTATACTTGATAAAAGTCCATACTTGATGGTAGTAAGAACTACCGGTTGAGCGTCGGCGCGACTACTTAAAGTCGTCCGGATAAGGTTCCGTACATGAACCTGAGCTACCGCGTGGTAGGCCATCGAGGCAATTGAATATAAGACGTTCTTATATTCTCAACCGATATTGTGGACTCGGCGTCCTGGAACTCGGCGTCCTGGAACTCGGCGTTCCGCTACCAGCAGTGACCCAGGGTCACCAAGCTCCCACGTGGGGCCCCGCCTGCCGCGTAGGACTTAGTACGTGCACGTGCACTACAGACCGGAGGCAGTATATGACACCCGGTCGGGACTCGGGTACACCTTGTAACGATTACTTACTTTTGCTGAACAACAAGCGTCAAATAGCTCTGGTTTCCCCTTGGGAACGGAGGCACGCACACGAGGAGACCAGGAAGGGCAGACGGAGAAGAACATGAGCACATGTTGAGAATCCATGAAGCATGCCAACAACCGCAACACTAACACGCCAAAGCGATAGCCGCCGTGCCGCCCCGCGCCCAGTGCCCGCCACACGCATCCTGCTGACAACTTCTCAGAAGCAAAAGTCCCCGGACATCGAAGCCGCCGCGTGACCTGGCCCGGACGTTGCTTGCTGCTTCGTTCCCGCAGGGGCCCCAACCTGCAGCGCCGGTTTTACAGTATTAAAAACCCTGCACAGCGTTTTGAGAAGCCTTTGGCCGCGCCGTGTTACACAACCATTGGTAGGGCAGTGGCGACAGCGCCTTGCGTGCTGAAACCGTATGCGAGCTGCCAGCAGTGCCGAAGATCAGCTGCCTACTTCGACCCCGCCATCCGACTGAACTAATGAACCGACGTCAAGTTGCTGCTCAGTCCGTCGGCTGAGCAGCGGCATGTGTATGACACACATCCGTACGTACTTGGCTGGTTGGACACGTCGGCCACAACCCAGCTGACGCCCAGCAGCCAACACCTGTATGCCATCCAAGCCAAACGGTCACACCTACACCATTCGACGACTAAGCTACCAACCCACGATCCCACGTAAGCGACACCGTTGATCAGCGGATATGGACACGACCGCAATGGATATGAAACGGTAGAAGTGGTTAGAAAACCTCCGCGCGTTGTCCGAAGGCACCTCAGGTTTTGCAAGGCGTCGTCGCATAGTTCGACCTGATTTTGTCGGATTCAGTAGAAACAGCACAGCAGCCTGGGCCGACGCCTCCCATCCAAGCCATTCCAAGCAACCAGCGATATATGTGCGGACATGCGCTGAACTTACTGTTGCAGAAATATTCATACTTGAAGTCTTTTTATAGAGCATCATAGCCCCAATTAATCATAAGTAAACCAACAAAACCAACAATTTGCTCGACTGCGAATCAGGCGGTTGCAACGGCGTTTCACAACCGTCTCCTACTCAAACAACGAAGTTCAATATGGCCCATGATGAAATCCTTCTTGCCCCAAGGATGTATGATTAACATTAAGGACCTTGGTTGTCGGACGGGGCTGTTGTCGGCATTCTCGGGCGCTGTCGCACGCTGTGCAACTCGGCGAAAGCAGTGGAAGCCGTAGTTGCAGTTATTGTTATGCTCATACATCACAGTAGTATCATATGTAATGCTAGAAAACGAGTCTCGCCCAACAAACGAACACCACGAGACTACAACCTGGCTGTGGGCTTCCTGAGCCACGCCTTCAGCGCGACTAAAAATCGCGGCATCTACGTCAAATTATTCCTGATTTTGACAATTGCCGTCGGAACCACCGTTCTGGGTGCTGGAGCGGTACTGCGAGCGCGGCATCACTGCCTTCCGGCTGCCAACGTCGCGAGAGTTCTCGGGCACCACCCGGACTGCGTCGTGCTGATAGGTCCGGTCCTCACTTGTGTGGATGGGCACAAGCTCTTGGCACCGCTCCAAGTTTGCGTGCACTGTGGCCCCCCCTCCGCGCGCGGGGACTGTACTGACCCGCACTACTGCAGAACCCGCATTTGCCGCCAAGACATGAACAAGCTGTGCGCTGGCGCTCAGGCTGTTATATGTCTCACAGACAACGCCTTAAACCTTCGCGTCATCCGGGGACGGAACGGTGGTGTTTATGAGTTGTGGGACCCCGACTGAGAAACGTATGGTCAGAGGGCCGACACGCGCCGCTTTCAATGCAAGCCTCGTGACAATTACAGCAGGATTGACGCTGACGGTTGCGCTTCTGCAAATCCCCTGCCTCGCGCTTGATCTTCCGGCCTGCCTGCGCCTCACGCCGTACCTGCAGACGGGCCCACGTGCACGGAGGCGACGGTGCGTGATGGTGGGTGCAAGGACACCCGCATCCGCAACTTCACGCGGTGTGGCGCGGTGCTGTACAACGAGGTGGAGGACCCAGAGGGCCCTCAGCCGCAGCAGGCCCCGCAGCAGCCCCCGCAGCAGCCCCCGCAGCACCTTCACGAGGGGGAGAGCGGCCTAGGTACGGTGTGTCCAGCCTGCGGCGTCGACTCCGAGCATGTGCTACCTGCAGTACCACTTGCTTCTTGCTGCATCTTAAAAGCACTGCCGCCAGCCAGCGCAGCGCAGCGCGTCGGGTCACGCGCAGTTGCAGTACCGTGACGGCGCCGCGTGTGGGTCCCGGGTCCCTCCGGGCGAGGGTCCCTCCGCACGAACCGGTGTGCCCGCTGGACGGACCTCGCGAGCTATCTCGACCAGGAAGGAAGGGCCAGCTTCGCAATTTGAGGCGTTACCGCGCATTTGCCCATATGCCCGTACCCGAGCGCGCGGGCAGTGGAGGTGCCACCCAGCACTCCTATCCCGATGCTGCATGCATCCTCCCTGCCCCCCCATTGCCATCTCGCTATCAGCGTACCCGGTTGCTTGCGAGCTGAGAAGAGCTCGTCCAACGGGCTCGCCACATCCCGGCTACCTCCCCGCCACGTGATTCGGCGGTTCTGGCGCGGTCCTTGGTAGGGGTTCATGAGGGGTTCATGAGATGAGATGAGGCGCCTACGAGCTATCTGGGCCCGTTGGAACGCCCGGTCGGGACTCCGGGTCCACCGTGTAACGGTTACATTACATCACTTTTTCAACCGGCGCCCGGCCTCCAACTTCCGCTGCCGCCCGTCGTAGGCACCACCTTCTCACACTGCTCCTACACCGCCAAGCCCGCCGGCGCCGCGTGCTACCCGCAGCTTCAGCTGCTGGAGGCCAGTGGCGGCGCGGGTGGCAGCGGGAGCGGCGGCGTCACCGGTGGCGCCGGTGGGACCCCGGACACGGCGGTGACGGCGGCGGTGGCGGATGACGGCCGGCCTGTGTATGAGTGCGGCGGCGGCAGCCTGGCGGGCCTGTGCCTGCCCGCGGGCTCCCCAGCGGCTGAGCACCCGCAGTGCTCTGAGTTCGTTTGTGACCAGGGGCTGTGCGGGCCGCCGGTGAGCACTTGGGTGCGCGCAGGGATGGGGGAGAGAGAGAATGAGGAGGACATGGGGCGCGGGGAGAGGTCCTACTGTACATGGGCCGGACGCCGGAGGCACACCCGACCCATGGGTCGCGTCTGTCGGCCCCGTCGTGTCTGCCCCGGCCCGGGCTCCTATGGGTCGCGTCTTTCTTGGATTTGAATACATGTCGTGCAACCGTCGGATATCGCGCCCTTGGCGTCCTGTGCGGGTTGACGCCGTCGCGGGAGGTGTGGCCGTGCTGTCTGCTGCGGCTGCTGCTGCTGCGCTGCTAATTGTGGTTGTGGTAGATGTGTGTAGTGATGGTGGTGGTGGTGTTGATGGCGGTGGTGGTGGCGGTGGCGGTGCTACCGTGTATGGTGTCCCTTAACTTGCGCTGCAGGTGCCAATCAACGAGGGCGGTGAGTGCCTGCCGGCGGGACCCGGCCCGGGGCCCCCGCTGCCGCTGCCCTGCCACCGCCGCGCCTGCCGGTCGGGCCGCTGCGTCCTGGAGCCGCTGCCCGACGACACGCCGTGCGGACCCACGGGTCGCTGCTCCGAGCACGTTTGCCTGGGCGGCGCCTGCGTGCGCACCGCCGAGGAGGACGGCGTGCTGTGTGGCCCCAGCTCATCTTGCGGGATGCAGGTGGGGTGGGTGGGTGCCGCTGCCGCCCCGCAGTGGGGGAGAGCCCGTGCGCCGCACCCTCGTCGCTCCCTTTATTAACCGTCCCCGTCGTTCCCGGTACTTGGCTCGTCCACCTCCTGTTCCCCCCCGATGTGTCGTCGTCGTTCCTCCTCCCGGTTTGTCTTTTTCGTTCCTCCTCCCGCCCCCTACGTCCACCGCAAGGTGTGCATTGCTGGCGAGTGCGTGGAAGAGCGCCGGCCGGACGGCGAGCTGTGCTGGAGCGCCCCCGGCGAGTGCCCCCGGACGTGCGCGGGCGGCAAATGTGTGGCCTGCAGCTGCGGATCCGCGTACGCCTTCTGGGCGGGTGAGGCCCGAGGGCCGAGGGCCGAGGGGAAGGGCGTTGCCTGCATGGCTTGCGGATGTGAGGCGGATATGCGTCCGGGGGAAGGCGGGTGGGTTGCGCAGGAGCCTTTCTGGGGAAAGTGGCGAGGGGCGGGTGAATGCAATTTCCGCGCTGCCAGGCTGACACACACTGCTGCCAGGCTGACACACACTGCTGCCAGGCTGTACGCACACCCCCACCCGCGTGTCCTTGTCCTAAGAGGGATGAGGCCCTCACCCTTGCCTGGCATCTCCCGACCCAGCTTCCCAGCCTCCCAGCTTCCCAGCTGCTTCCCAGCTGCTTCCCGGCCCCCGGCCCTCAGGTCGGCAGCGACTGCCCGGCTTCCAGTGGACGCCCTTCCCCACCGACCTGCCGGAGAACAGGTGGGGGACTGGGGGCGGGTCGAGCTGCTCGCGGGGAGGGGGGCGTGGAGGGGGACGTCGTGGGGGGTGGGCGGGGGAGAAGGTGCAGGATATCCGGCAAAGGAGGCAGTGCGGTACGGTTTTGTGTGGCCCGTGGGAGCAGGAACTCAGCGATTGTGTTCACGCGCAGTGTGTGGTGAGGACGAGGCGCCGGCTGTCCCCGACCTCCCGCGGGGCCCGCGGCAACATGACCCATCAACATTGGACTATTGGAGTTGGTGGAGGGAACACGGGGGGGAACGCGCGCGGCTGCCAGGCAGAAGTCCGCTGCCGTACTACAAATCCGTGGCGGATAGGCGCCGTACGGCACATGGCGTCACGGGAAAGGGGGAAGCTCGGCCCACCGAGTTGGGGGTCGAGTTGGGGGTCCAGGAAGCTGCCGCGATATTTTCAGGCCGGGTGGGTCCGAGACCGGGCTTGTCAAGGCCCGCTCCATGCCGCCATCCGGACAAAGGTCGTACTTCACACGGCAATGATACCGTACCTCTACCGTACATGTTCGTACATGTGAGTTTGAATTGAATGTGTGTTCAGCTAAGAAACCCACCGGACCCGCCCAATGTGCGTGCGTGTTTCCTGATCGCGTGTGGGAGGCAGCTTCGGCGGCTACTTCAACTTGCTGGAAGAGGAGCTAGACATCCCGCCCGTACAATTGCCGTACAATCACTCCTCCCCAGCCGCCCGCCACGCCGAGGACTCGGCCATCCTGGTGTGCAGCGGCTGCCGCCTCAACATGAGGGTGCAGCCGGGAGCCAACATGGTTCAGGTACTGCGTGTACGGGTACGGCAAGTGTGACGTGCACCATCCGTGCGATGCGTGCGGCGCTCGCAGTGCTGCTGTGGCCCCTGTCTGCTGGCCGCCAGTGCGGCAGCGCATGACGTGGATACACAGGTTCGCTCGGTTCCTGAACAGGCCGCTACCGTATTTCCACGGCCTGATCCAACCCAACTCGTTCCTTGGCCCACGCCGCCTGTCCTAGCCGCCCCGCGCCCTGCGCCCCTGCCCCTCCCCTGGCCCCCTTCCTGGACACTGCAGGATGGCGCGCTGGTGACCGGGTCTGTGGGCCTCGCGACCAGGTGCGAATTCGGTTGGCTGTTTATATGCATTTTGGTTGGTTGGTTGGTTCGATGTTTGGTTGGCTGGTTGGTTAGGTGGTTCGACGGCGGGCGGGCCCGTCCAGCGGGCGACCATGTGTGGCCCCCCGCTGTGGGTTGGACGTCTGTCTGTTTGTGTATTGTGTTCCTCGGCGGGCAAGGCAGAGGCACAGAGGCGCGCGGGTGGGACCTCGCAGCTCAGAGGCCATCGAGGTTGAGGGCGTGGAGAGATCGACCGCCGCTCGGAGCGTCTCCCGACATTGCACCCACAGCCCGCGACTGCCCGACCGGCACCTGCCCCTCCCCGCCGTCCCTCCCCGCCGTCCCTCCCCGCCGCCCCTCCCCGCCGTCCCTCTCCGCCGCCCCTCCACGCCGCCCCTCTCCGCCGCCCCTCCACGCTGCCCCTCCCGCCGCAGCCCGGTCCGCGGCGGCACCTACATCACCCTGGACGTTGTCATGTTCCCCAATAGGACCCACCATCACCTGCTCGTGGGCTGGAACCCCTGGGCCTCCCTCAGTCCGCCGCCCCTGCACTCGCCGCACCGGTGCGTTCGGCAAGGATACCCCCTACGTAGGTGTCAGCCAGCCTGTGTGGACAGCAAGTCAGCCTGTGTCCGCGGTCAAACGTCACTGCCGCGTCCCAGTGGTGGTTGGTGAGCTGGCTGCCGCCTTCGGGGCCGGCCCTGAGGCGCCCTCGCCCGCAGCCGACCCACCCAGCCCTCCCCGCACCACCCAGCCCTCCCCGCACCACCCAGCCCTCCCCGCACCGCCTCCCATTCCATCCACCCCACCACCCCACGTGACCCGCCACGCCATTAATGGGAAACAGCCTCCCCCTGCTCTGCTGGTGTGGCAGGTGGGGCGGGACGCCCGCATCGCCACCCACAGCCGGATACTCGGTCGCTGCCGCGGGTGCGGCACCTGGCGCCTTCGGCGGCGCCGTGGGCTCCGCCGCCTCCTCGGACCCCCGCGTGGCGGTGCTGCACCACGGCCCGCTGCCGCACCCCACCACGCAGCACTCGGCTTGGGCGTACGTGCGGCGGCGGAGGGTGCGGTGGGCCTTCACCACCGTGGACCAGGTGCGTCGAACCTGTGTGCCTGTGCGTGTGTGTGTGCCTGTGCGTGTGTGTGCGTTCAGAAAGGAGGATAATACTTTCCCCTCTCATTACCTGATATTACCTCTCATTACCTCAATTTAACAGCGATATCTCTTGACTCACGCACACCATACGGCACCTCATAACTTTCCCCTCACGTGTGGGCAAGCCCTCTCCTGCCGCGCCCCCCCCTCCCCCACCCCTCCCTCTACCCCGTTCTTGCCCCATCCCCCCTCCCCGCCCCGGGGATGCGCAGTCTCGGTCGGTGTTCGTGGGGCTTCACGTGACGGTGGCCTCCTGCCTCCGGGCGCCGCCACTGAGCCCCTCCTCGAGCACCGGCCCCAGGCTGATGACCCCCGCCGCCTAGGACCTGACAGGGGCCGCCTAGGACCTGACAGGGGCCGCCTAGGACCTGACAGGGGCCGCCCAGGACCTGACAGGAGCCTGCTTGGGCTTGCCCTGGGCCCCTGGTATACACCATGGATCCCATTTCGGGGTCCGCTGTAACATTCACTCATTCATTCGAGGAGCAGACTGCGAACCTGCTGCAGCGCCGTCCACCGCATGGGGTATGGCGGGGGCTGAGAAGGTTTAGAGCTTGCTGGCGGCTGGCGGGTGGCGGCTCATATTCGCATCCAGCGGCGCCTTTCCCTCCCCCGCCACCTACCGTACCTGCACCTCCGGGGAAACTCTGAGGGGCCTCAGGGGTGAGGGAGCTCTGCGGTTACGGCAGGACACAGCGCATGTAGCCATGCTGCCAGCGACTGGGGCGGTGCTCGTCGTGACTCGTGTAACGGACGAGCGGGGTAGGGGCAGGGGCAGGGGCAGGGGCAGGGGCAGGGGCAGGGGCAGGGGCAGGGGCAGGGGCAGGGGCAGGGGCAGGGGCAGGGGCAGGGGCAGGGGCAGGGGCAGGGGCAGGGTTTCGGCGGCCCGGCAGCGGCTTGAGCGGGCTGGCAGCGTGGGCTGCTGAGTGCTGACGGCATGCCGCCAGGCTGATGGCTGTGTGGAGATGGAGGGCCCTGACCGGAGCGGAAGGGCACAGCGTAGAGAGGAGGGAGGGTCGTGTTGAGGGGGGGCGGGGCCGTGGCTGCTCAGGGGCTCAGGGACTCAGATGCGTCTGTGGTGACGGGCGGCCAACCTCCAACCGCACCTCGAAGACCGCCACCGCCCGTTCGACTCCTTAGGAGCTGTCAGGTTTTGTTTCCTTAGGAGCTGTCAGTGTACGGTGTAGGCACCTGTGATTTTGGCCAGACGACATCTCACGAGTGCTCTGTCTCTGTCTCTCAGACCGAGCACGGCGGCGTGCTTTGGGCCGTTGCCACCGGTGCCACTGACAGTTGGTCTGCTCTGCAGCGTGCATGGGGTATGACGTGCACGACGTACGACGCATGACGGCTGCTCTGTAAGGATCGCGACCGGTGCCTCGTCGAGACGCACCGCCGCACCACACAGCTGACAGTTGGCGGATAGGGCCCGCTTCCATGAACGAATGATCTTTACATCGGACCTCGAAAAAGATATATATCAGGTCAACGGCGCCCTGCCAGCAGAGCCCCCGACTGGCAGCACTACCAGTCTGCCACAGAGCACCGTGTCTCAACAAAGGTAATGTCCCAACCGCTGACCTGAAGAGTAACGGGGTAGGCCGCATAACAGCTACCGTACAGGGCCGCCGGGTCAGCCCCGGCTGCACTCCCTTCGCTGCTGCCAGCGAGGAACGATACCGTGTAACAAACAGATATGGGCACGGCGCAAGCTGCCCCGCAAGGGGGGGAGGGACGCCGGGTCGCGCCCCAAGCCCGCACAGCAACCCCCCCGTGGGGCCGCACTGCTCGCCGGCCAGAACACAGCTGCAGCCCTCCACTGCTTGCTGCGACCACTGTCCTGCACCCCGCAGCACGACTGCTCCAGTACCTCGGGACGCCAGGCGCTTCCCCTGGCCCCTACTACCCATCACACCAAGGAGTATGTGCGGGATGCAGAAGAAGAACGCGAGGACCGTAGAGTACCCCACATTAGAGTGGACCCGACAGCGCAAGCAGATCCTGGCGTCGCCGCCTTCCTCTGGTCAGTCCCTCCTTGGTCAGCCCTTCGGAGAACTTGACGTGTCACCACACTTCACATCTCAAACCCCACACGGCGGGGGCGGGGGTTGGAGGTGGTGTGGCCATTGCGGTCCCCACCCAGCTCCGCCGCCGCCGCACCTCAAGCGGCCATGCACGACATGAGACGAGGTCCCGTCGCTGGAGCCGCCCAGCGTCCCACCGCCCGCCCCGGCTCCTGAACTAGAGCTCCGGAACCCAGCGGCCAGGTCCCAGCAGGACTTCGGGGGAACCAGATGAAGTCCAGGGAGGCGGGCGCCGCACCAGCGGGAGAGCGCCGCCGCCCACAACAAACCGTCCCCACCGCCGCCACCACCACCGCCACCGCCACCATCCGCTCCGCGTGCGTCCGTGTGGGCCGCTGCCAGCTCTCGCGGAGGTCAGCGCCAGGCACGGTCATGGGCACAGGGGCCGCCCGCAGACTCCGTCCACCTGCCTCCCCATCCTCCGACGCTTGGTATTCCGGAGCTTGGTATTCGGTAATCGCGTCGTCAATTACCTTCCTTTTTGATTAAAAAACATGAGCCACCAGTGGATCTCCCCTTCCTGACTGCGAGCCACCAGTGGATCTCCTTCGTGACTTGCCGCCAGCAACGAGCACGTCCGCCGGCAGGGCAGCGAAGCCCAGCCGGATGCAGCCTCACGACCGGCCTCGCCTCGCCTCCTCCTTTCGACACGTCAAGACACTGTACCGGACTGAAGGCCCAACCTCTACCCATGATGTGGGTCTGCGTCGCCGCACGCCGCACTAATTCCCCCCCATCCGCATGTCCGAGTTTGCGTGCTGTGTGTTACTCACCGTCACCCACACCGCGGCGTGTCACTCCCCCTCTATGGGCCCATCGCCCGCCCCCCATAACACATTGACACACACACACACATTATCCCCCAACCCCCGCGCGCGTATGCGAAAACATACATACACATCTGGACTTCGCTTATCGCGGCTCCGTCTTCTTTCAGACAGCTTCACCCGCCGTACTGCCCAGCCCGAACTCAACCCCCCAAACCACTCCACACCGCACCGGCCCCTCAGCGGATCTAGATCTACCCCCCGTGACTGGGCCACCGCGCGGTGCCCTGCCGGTTCACGCCGCGGTCCTTCATGTCGCGCAACCAGCTGTCGTACACCGCCGCGTCGGACTGGTCGTCGCTCCAATTGAACTCTGCGTCGCCGATCACGACCGTGTCGCCGGGCCGCACCCCGCGAGCGCGCAGCGCGCGATTGATGCCGGACGCCTCCAGCACCCTCTGGAACCTCCGGGCGGCCTCGTAGTAGTCCCAGTTCGTCATCTGCGCGAAGCGCTCGATGCCCTCGCCCGCGACGTAGAACACGCGCTGGACGCCGCCGCCGCCTGCGGCGGCGGCGGCGCCGCCGGCGGCGGCAGCTGCCGGCAGCTCCTCCATCGACACCTCGAACTCGTCGATGCCTGGGCCGCTCCGCGTCGGCACCTCCGTCGCGTTGACCGCGTTCGTCTCGTACGACACCGGCGCGGGGCCGAGCTCGTCCAGCACCGACCGGACCGCGCGCACCACCTGCGGCACACCCTGACCGGTGGCGGCCGAGATCGGGAACAGCCGGTCGGCCGGCACGCCCAGCTCGGTCGTGAGCTGCTCGCGGACGAGCTCCCAGAAGTCGCCCGAGTCGGGCAGGTCGACCTTGTTGTACGCGACGATCTGCGGCTTGTCGCGCAGGCCGGGGTTGAAGAGCTCGAGCTCGAGGTTGATCGCGCGGAAGTCGCCGACGGGGTCGGGGCTCGTGCCGTCGAGCACGTGGACGAGCACGCGGCAGCGCTGGACGTGGCGCAGGAACTCGTGGCCGAGGCCGAGGCCCTCGTGCGCACCCTCGAGCAGCCCGGGCACGTCCGCGAAGACCGTCGTGCGGTAGTCCATCTCGCAGACGCCGAGGTTCGGGACGAGGGTCGTGAAGGGGTAGTTGGCGATCTTGGGTCGCGCGGCCGTGAGGACGGACAGCAGCGTGGACTTGCCCGCGTTCGGCACGCCGATGATGCCCGCGTCCGCGACCACCTTGAGCTCGAGGTCGACCCACAGCTCCTCGCCCTTCTCGCCGCGCTCCGCGATGGTGGGTGCGCGGTCGCGCGCGGTCTTGAACGAGAAGTTGCCGCGGCCGCCACGGCCGCCGGCCGCGAGCAGCGCACGTTGGCCCGGCGTGATGAGCTCCGCCAGTGGCGGCTCGTCCTCGTCCGCGTCGCGGCGCCGGATGATGGTGCCCAGGGGGACGGTGACGAGCAGGTCGTCCGCGTCCGCGCCGTCGCAGTTGCTGCCCTGGCCGTTGACGCCGTTGTTCGCGCGGAAGTGGACCTGGCCGCGGAAGGTGGTAAGGGAGTTGAGGCCCGGCTCCGCGACGGCCCAGACGTTGCCGCCGCGGCCGCCGGTGCCGCCGGCCGGCCCCCCGTGTTCGACGAACTTCTCGCGGCGGAAGGCCACGCAGCCATTGCCGCCGTCGCCGCCTTTGATGTAGATGCGGGCGGTGTCAAAGCAGCGCATTTCAGCCGGCAGGCGCTTGCGCTCCGGCGCCAGCCCCATGCCGCCGGCTCCCTCATCCTCGTCGTCGTCGTCGAACTCAGCGTCCAGGCTGTCAACGGGCTCATCGTCTGGGGCGTCCTCGGTGCCGCCGCCTGGCGGCGTCTTCTTCCCCGGGGATTTGCGCTTGGCGGCGGCGGCGCCGGACTTGGCGGGACTGAAGATGTCAGCGGCCGGCGATGGTTTGTTGGAGGCTATTTTGTTTGAGGCAACGGACAATAGCCGCTTGGACCAGTCGGCGCCGGTGCCGGCACCGGTGGAGGACGCGGGCTTCGTGGCTTCGCAGGCGGCGCGGCCCCGCGGTCCCGGGACGAGGCACCTCGGGGCCGCCGTGACGGCGGCAGGCACCTCGCCCAGCACCAGTCGCCGCTTCGCGGCCAATCTGCGGCAATTACTCCCACACATTGCTGGAGGTTGATGAAGGGCTGTCATTGGTGCTGTGGTCCCGTTTCGGGCCGGGCGGCTAGGTCTCGCGACGCCCCCACCACAGCCAAGAAAAGTTGCAAACCCTCCAGGTGACTTTTGTATTAATACTGTTATAACGATTGCGGACTACGATTGTAACACCGACAGGATGGGGGCGCTGAGTGATGCTTCAATTACTTTTCTCGTGCTTGCACAGGCAAACAGCATACCACAGTCAGGATTCAATTTGAAATTTGTTTTAACAAATGTACAATGTAAAATTCTGTGCGTTACATGGCATATAATACGTAGCAGCCGCTCCTTCGGTGTGACTCGCGAACCAACCAAAATCGTTCTGTCGTACAGTACATTTCTAATTGTCCAAGAAGCCGAATCCTGTCGGTTACGTATTCCGATGAAGTATGCAAGGCACCGCGTATGAAACCGTAGTGTGAATTTCAATTTTGGTGACTCTGGGGTAAGGAGTGTTGCGCGGACCTCCTTATTGAACATGTTTTCGATTCTTTGACTCTGGAGAATGTAACCTACGGCTGTGAGATGCCAGGCAACACTCCAGAAGCATCGGCAAGCTTCGACACAAACGCCCTAGAGTGAGGGCTTCGCCCTGAAGCGCTGCTTCCATCACCAGCACCACCGGCCTTTGATTGTGTCCTACGAGAATGCAGTGGCTGCCGTGCTCCGCGACGATCCACGGCTCGGCCGTGGCCACGGCTCGCTTCGGCCACTCCGCCGTGTGCATCTCCGAGACCGGATCCGTGTGGGGAACCGACCTGGTCGTCGTCTTCGGCGGGGTCAGCTACAGCGACGGCGACTCAGCGCTGGGGGACCACGCGGCGCTGTCCGATGTGGTGGTGCTGCAGGCGGAGGCGGACATGTGGTTCGCCCCCCAAGTATCCGCCGCTGGTGCGTGGGTGTGTTAGCGGCCCCCGGGCTGCACGTGCCGCCCCGACCCACATGGGTCGGGGATATCCCCCAGCACCCCCCACTAAACCCTAACCCCAGGCGGCGATCCGCTCGGGCCTGTGTCGCATGTGTTGCCTCCAGCATCGCCTCCAAAGGCGGCTTGACACCCTGGGCCCTGTGAGCCGGCCTAGAGGCCCCGCCTTCCCATCATCACCCCCACCACCCAGGGCCCTGATGTCGATCCAGATGGCGAAACCGCACCGGAGCACCAAACCGATAGCCCGGGGCCTGTCCCCTCCCGGCCCGGGTCACATTCATTCACCGCCACCGTCGCCCGGCTCCCCGCCCGGCCCCCGGCCCCCGGCCCCGCAGCTGATGGCGGGCTGCCCGAGGCCCGCGCCTTCCACTGCGCCGCCGCAATTGACCGGCGGATGTACGTGTTTGGGGGCCACGTAATGTCGTACGACCCCGTGCTGAACAAGAAGCGCCGGCGCTTCTTCAACGACCTGTGGTGCCTGGACACGGTGAGCGCCAACCGCCACCGCAACCACCGCAACCCCCGACTGGCCAACTCCCAACGGCCGCTAGCGGCTACCGTCCCCAATAAACCCGAGCCAGTCTGCACCCGCGGGCTGCCAAAACCCCACACACACCAAACTGACGTGTCCGATCCGTGTGCCGCCGATCCACTGCGGTGCTTGGGGGTGAAGCTGAGGACGGAGCCACCCGAAGTCGCCGTGCCTGAGGGCCCCCGGCTTGCCATACCGCGCAATGTTTTCTGTCCTCCTCCTCTTCCTCGAGTTCATTGATACTGTCCCCGTGTGGTGCTCCCCGCCTACGCCCGTGTGTGACCGGGTCAGGTCGCTGGGGTCCCGTTCTTCGGGTTTTGTGCACTTACCACCTTGCTATTTCCACCCGCACCCCGGTCATTCCACTCTCCATCGACCCTCGCTCGGGGAAGCCAGCGGAGTTCGAATACGCCG
The DNA here is from genome assembly GCA_003117195.1 of Eudorina sp. 2006-703-Eu-15. Lineage (NCBI taxonomy): Eukaryota > Viridiplantae > Chlorophyta > Chlorophyceae > Chlamydomonadales > Volvocaceae > Eudorina > Eudorina sp. 2006-703-Eu-15. Next base: position 282,109 of record BDSI01000004.1, on the reverse strand, counting down.
ACCAGTTTTCCCTTCCTCCCTCCCGGACCTTTGCTCTGGCAGCAGCGCAGTTTGAATATGTCTACCAATTTCCTATATCCCTCCCTCCCTCCCCCCCCCGCCCCTAGGACACGTGGACCTGGCAGTGCCTGTCCCCCGGGGTGGGGAGCCCGGGGGCGCTGCCCGGGGCCGCCGGGGAGGCGCCCTCGCGGCGGGACATGGCCACTCTGACCCGGGCGGGCAGTGGCTGCCTGCTGCTGTTCGGGGGGCGCCTGGAGTCGGGGCGGGTGGCGGGGGACGCCTGGGTGCTGGACGTGAACACGTGCGTGGGGCGGGGCGGGGCGGGGCGGGGCGGGGACTGGGTGGGTTCAGTGGAGGGCGGAGACAGGGAGGCGTTGACCGTGGCTCGCGTTGCGTGGGTGAATTCGGGGAGGCGTGAGGAAGAGTCGGCTCCAGGATTAAGGGCAGCAGCGGCATCAGGGCTTTTTCGGGCTGCAGGTCGGATCGGGGGCAGCAGCGGCCGCGGTGGTGGGGGGGGGGGGGCTTTGAGGGCGGCGGTGCTGGTGGGTGGGCGGATCAAGAGGAGCACGAGGCGGCCACGGCAAGTGGGTAGCGGTGGCAGTCGTTAGGATATACAGGGAGGGGCTCCGGAGGTTCTGTACGAATAACTGCCCGTGGAGAGAATGCGGGAGAGAGGAAAGGAGGAAAGAAGGGCCGTGACCCGGACCCCTCGCCCCTGCCCCTTATTTACTGTCATAATGTCCCCAGGGGGCCCCTCCCGCCCCGACGGGCAGCACCCGGACCCCTTTCCCCGCCCCCACTGCAACCACACGGTTACCCCTCCCCGCACCCTAAACCCTTTCCCCTCCCGGCCCCTCCACACACCCGCAGCAACACCTGGAGCCATCTGCGGCTACCCGGCCCCACCCCGCCGCCCCGCAAGATGCACGCGGCGGTGTACGTGAGTGACTGCTGTCTAGGGCGCTGTGTGCAGGGTGGGATGGCATGCGGCGGGGTGGGCTCGGTTGCTAAACGTTGCCTGTGGAGGGCTACAGCAGGTGAGCACCCCTCGACGGCTTACCGGCCAAGCCCCGCACACACCCGCAGACCTGCTCCCCCATCCCCATCTCCATCCCCACACCCACACCCGCACGCTCACCCACGCGCCCCGCTAACCCCTTCCTCCGCCCCATCCCCTCCCCCCCGCCCCATCCCCTCCCCCCCGCCTCCTCCTCCGCCCCGCCCCCTCCTCCTCCCCCCCCGCCCCGCCTCCACCCGGCGGCCAGGTGTCCTGCCGTGTGGTCATCTTCGGCGGCGAGCGGGACGCGGGGCTGCTGGACGACCTTTGGACCCTCAAGGGGGCGGACGGCGCGGAGGCCGCCAAGTGGACCCAGATCAAGTTGAGGCCCGCGCCCTCGGGCCGCTTCGGACACGCCATAGAGGGTGAGGCGCCCAGCGCCCATCTCCCCCTCTTGAGGGGAGGGGCGTGTTGAGTGGCCCCTCTGGAGGGGAGGCGCGTGTTGAGAATCTGTAAACCTAACCCAGGCACATCCCGTACCTGGACGGAATGGATCCACCGAATGGATGAGAACTGACTTTAGAACGAATAATCGATGAAGGGGGAGGCCCAGACTTGTGCTCCAGGAGGGGGGCTGCTGTACGGAGCTGCCAATCGTCGTACGGGAGCTCCGGACAGTTGCTTAGCTAGGAAGGCGCCTTCCTGGGTCTGTCCCCCCCCCCGTACCCCACAGCGACGCGACACCCACGTAACCCAGTAACGGCAGTAACGGTTTCCTGCATGCATTGCTAAACCGCCAACCGACAAATGCCAACCTCCGAGCTCTCGAGACAATACCGTCTCAACCACGCGACCACCTCCGCCACCCTCGTTTCTGGGTCTGGTCTTTGCTTCTGACCGCCCGCCCGCCTCCCGGGCCGCGCTCCCCCTTACAATATTAACTTTTGTATTTTTTATATATTTTTTTAAAATTATTTTTGCATCGGTTAAATGTAAATCGAAAAACCTGGTCCACTATAAGCGAGCTTTCTCCCTCAAATGTCTACCACTTTCCTATACCCCCCCCCCAAGCCTGTGGCAGCCGCCTGGCGGTGTTCGGGGGCTGCCTGGACCAGTCCACGCTGTTGTCCTTCAGCCGCACCTACGTGCAGTGCAATGAGCTGTGGGTGCTGGACATGGCCACATTCAGGTGAGAGGTGGGGGACGTGTGGGCTGGGGGGCTGTAGAGCTGTGAGTGCGGGAAGAGCGAGGCGGGGGGCCAGCGGCGGCGGGGTTGGCGTCTTGGTCGGTCGGTCGGTCGGTCGGTCGGGTGTCACAACTGTGTCGGCTGTACGGCGCACACCGATGCGGTCCTCGGGGCCGTCTACAGCCACCAACGACCAACCACCAACCACCGCAAGCCGCGCGGACGTTTGTGCCCTTCCTCTCACCCGCTCCCCTAAACGATTCACCAAGCAGCAAGCACCGACCCGGCCGCCTCAACCACGTTCAACCCCCTCCCGCCCTGTCGGACCTCTGCTCTGGCAGCGGCAGCGCAGCTTCCATCAGTCCACCAACCTCCGATCCAATCTCCTCTACCCCCCACTGGCCCTGGGCTGTTTCATTTTAACCTCTGCACCCTGCCCCCCCTGCCGCCCCTCTGCCGCCCCGCTGCAGCTGGCACCGCGTGGAGGTCCCCGAGGGGGTCGTCACCTTCAGCGGCCCCGCCCTGGACGACCCCCACCTGCTGCCCCTGCTGCAGCAGCAGGCGGCGGAGCCGGCGGAGCAGCGGCCGCCCTCGCAGCAGCTGCTGGCGCTGCCCCTGGAGCGCATGTGCCACTCGCTCGTGATGGTGGGGCCGCCGCCGCCCGCCACGCCGCCGCCGGCAGCGACAGCGACGGCGGTGGCGGGCGCGGCCCCGGGCCCGGGCGGCCGGCTGCTGCTGCTGGGTGGCAGGAAGCGGGACGGCATCTGCGACGACTCGTGGTGGCTGACGATGGTGGGTGCAGGGGGGAGGTCAGCAGGAGGAGGAGGAGGAGGCGGAGGAGGAAGTTGGTGGAGGCGGAGGGGCCGTGTGGGCGGCTTTAAGGGTGGTGGGTGGAGGGCGATTGAGCCCGATGAGGGGTTACGCTGCAGCTTCCGGCGATGGAGGGTGCCACAAAGCGTTACAGCGCGGGTGACGCGACTGTTTAGGCAACCCAACCCGAGCTCCCAACCTAACCCAACCCGAGTAGCAGGACTGACTTGTGTCCTGATCCGGACCAGACCGGCCCGTGTCAGGAAACACGTGCAGGTGTGTGTATGGGGCTGTCGGGGCCCCTGTTGAGTTCCGGAAGGCTCCGCATCACTATTGCGTTCTATCGGCCCCCTGCCCTCGCCTTGCCCTCGCTCGTGCCCTACCTGCCGTACCTACGTACGACAGGGCCCCGACAACCTGACGCCCTCGCTGACGGTGCCGCCGCCCGAGTCGCTGGCCACCGCCCTGGCGGCCAGCCGGGCCAACAGACCCGCACAGCCACGGGGACCCGCGCCGTCGCAGCAGCCGCCAGCCGTCCCGGGCGCACCGGGTGCGGCCGCCGCAGCCGTCCCCAGTCGCGGCGCAGCTCCATTCTCATCGCCGCAGACCCCACCCGCACCGCCGCCACTCGTCCCCCTCCCGGCTGCGCCGCCCGCCCTGGCCAACCCGACCCTGCTGTCGAACCTGTTGCGGAAGAGCGCGCCGCCGGCACCGGCGCCGGCACCGGCGGCGCCACAGCCGGCCCTCGCAGGCGCCGCTGTCGCCGGCAGTGGTGGCGGCGCTGCCGGCGGCAGTTTCAACAGCAGCAGCTCGGGGTCCGCCCTGGACGCCGCGGCGTCCTCAGCGCTCGTGCCCATCCCCTCCGGCCCCACCGGCCCCGCCGGTGGACAAGTGCAAGGCGCTGCGGCCACCGGCGCCGGCGCTGGATTCGAATTCCGCGGCATGCCTGCCTCGAAATCCACTGGATCTATCATGCACGAACCGGGATCCGCGGTTGCCGCGTCCGCCTCGGCGGCGGCAGCGGCTGCGCCTGGGCTGGCAGTGCTGCCGCTTGGCGGCGGCTTCACCGGCGGCCCGCAGCACTCGCAGCAGCAGGGCCAGGGCCAGGGCCAGGTGCCGCCTGGTGCGGTCGGGAAGGAGCGTATGGCGGATAAGGCCTCCATGGCCATCACTCGCCTGATGTCCAACCTCAGACAGAAAGACGGCGGCGGCGGCGGAGGCGGGGGCGCGCCAGCACCGCCACCGGCAGTGTCGCCGTCGACGTCGCCGACGGGCGGCGGCATGGGCCTCATCGCGCGTTTCCTCGACGGACGCGGCGGTGGCGGAGGCGGTGGCGGAGGCGGAAGCGCAGCGGCAGCGGGCGCGGCGGCGGCGGCGGCAGCGACGGCGGCGGCGGCGACAAGCCCGGCGGTCACGCTGCCGTCAGGGCGGTCGTCCTCCCAGGGCCAGGCCGGAGCCGTAACCCCGGGGACGGACATGGCTGGCGGCAAGTTTCCCCCTGCAAGTCAGTTGGGGTAGTTGGGCATCTGGGGTGGTCTGATTATCTGTATGTGTTCACGAGCTAGATGGTGGAGCCGCCGGGGCGGGTCGGGGCGGGCGACGTCGCGGCACTGGCGGACACGGCCTGATGGGTCCTCGGCTCGTCTCACAACCCTGTCTCAGAACCCTTGGGCTTGGGCACACCCGCATGGCCGCCTGATGCACCCGTCTCCCGTGCTTAGTGTTTAGTGTGCTTTGCCTTGCGGTGGTGGCGCGGCGGTTGCCTTGTTCGCCGCGCCTACGTATGGTAAGTATTTTCTTGCAGGTTATGTGGTAAGTATATTTGCACCTGGGTTCGGGGGCCGGGCGGGCGGGTTTCATTTCGAAACACACACGCACCCACACCCACACCCACACTGGTTGCCCGCAGGTCCCCCCGGCCTTGCGGCCTCGCTGCCCCCCGAGGTGCGGGACCCACTGGACCGTCTGCGCGCCGGAGTGGGCCTGGCCCCCTTGGGGGCACCCCCGGATGTCTCCCCGGCGCCCTCCTACAGCTGCACCGACCCACGGGCCGCGCTGTCGGCGCTGGGGCGGCGGCTGGCGGCCGCCACAGCGGCGGAGTCCGGCAGGTCTCACGCGACGGTGGCGGCGCCCAGCCCGGTGTGGCTGGCCCGACAGCACCTGGCGGCATGTGCCCCGGAGCGTCTGTCGATGGGGCAGCTGGGGCTGGTGCTGGCGGACTGCCAGGTGCGGTACAACGGTAGGGGAAGGGGAAGGGGAACGGCGGGCGAAGGGGATGAGGGAAAGGCAGCTGGGAGGGCACCGCCGCAGCGGCGAGTGCGTTACGCGGACGGCGTGGTCGGCGAGGCTGTGGGGATCGGGGCGGCGAGTGCGGAGCGCTGGGCGGGTGGTGGTCTGCTGCAGGACAGCCAAGTAGGCAGCGGCGGCACCGCCGGGGGTGCATGGAAGGCGCCAGGGTGCCCGGCTGAGGACAGACTTGGGTAGGGCGTTGCCGACCGGAGAATACATTCGGGCAAACGTATGCATGCGGTAAGGGCCTGGGCCGCCCCTGCGGCAAGGATGCCGCGCTCTTGGCGAGGTCTGCTGCGGGGCCACGAGGCCCGAGCCAGGGGCAGTGCCCGGCGCTGGTTTGAAGTTCTGCATTGTGGCCTGTGATAATCAGTTTGTCCTAATCTGCCGCCGCCACCCTGCCGGCGCCCTCGCTCCCCGACACCCTTTGGTCGAATGGCCATCTGACATCGGAACAGGCGCTGCTCAAGGACCGCATTGCAGTGGCCTGGGGGAGGCTGGAGGGGGACGAGCGGCCGGCCCAGCGCAGGCAGGACAGCTCGGGCGACGACCACAGCGGCGGCGGTGCCGTGGCGGCGGACACGGCCACGCTGACTTGGCTGGTCGCCTCACGCTCGCACTGGCTGATGGGACTACGACCGGAGGAGCTGCGCATGGGGGATGTCGTACGACTGATGCAGTCGTATGGGGAGCTGTTGGCGGAGGCCGTGTCGAGCGGCGGTGCTGCGGTGGGGACTGCCGGATGACCAGGGAGGCAGGGGGGCGGGTTGCGGCGGGTTGTAGGTGTTGAGGGGCTGTTGAAGCTGCTGTCGCGGCGGCGACCTTTCGCTGCCTACCTAGCACACGGTTAAGCCCCGATGGGAAGGGGCCCCGGGCCACCGCGAGGTGTCCGACCTGCGGCATAAGGAGCTGCAGACATCTATTAGAGGCGTGAGGATATGGACGTGTGGCATAAGATACTTGAGGAACGTGGACGTCCAGCAGCAGCGGTCACCTCGGTCAGTCATCCCTCCATGGACCGCAGCGGCTGCGCACCGCATCTCTATCAACTGGTTGCGCAGTGACAGGAGCCAGCTGCAGTTCCCCAGGCCGTCCTGCTGCCTCCGTCGTCGTCGTCGTCGTGATCAGCTGCGGGCTTAGTGTCCTTGGACTGATAGTTAAACACCCAGCACGGCGGCGATGCGACATGGAGACGACCAAAGACATCTGCTGGGCAAGATCGGATACATCGGCAGCGAGCAGTGGCAAACGAGAAGTTTCCGTGCCACCTGCTACGATGCCGTGGGCGCCAGTGCCCTGACACGAGTTGAGCGGCGATGGGGCGCTCCCCATCCCCCTCATCCTTCGGGGCCCCAACCCCCCGACCCGGGCCTCTGACCCCGCCAACCGCGCAACCCCCTCACCCAGCCAACCCGCGCTACTGTCACAGCTCTCTGGCCGCCATGCGCCGACCAATCCGCATGTCGAGGTCCAGTTGACCCGCAGCAGAGGAGCCGGGGCACCCCCAGCGCTCGCGACTGCGCACCGCCCCCCACCCGTCCCACCGCCCTGACGTCCACGCGGCATGCGCCCAGCGACCTCCTCCGGAACGCCTCCTCACCAGCAGTGCCCATCAGCCACCTGACCCATGGGTCACTGAACGGGAAACACGGCCGCGTGTCGCTCGGGGTTAATGCGCCAAGAGGGCATCACCGAGAGGCCCTTGCCGGTCGTGAAGGTGGGGACCGGCAAATGACCCGCGGGTGAGCCGCCCAACCCACCGCTCCATGCCGTCCTCCCGCCAGGTGAGACAGCCCAGCTTGCTCTGCCCGCACTCACACACTCGAAGCGCGGCAGCCACCCAAGATGCGCCGAGCCAGGTCTGGGGCTGCACAAGCTCCCAGGGCAACCGCCAGCTGGCGCCGGGGCGGTGCCTCTCGGCGCGCGGGCAGATGCCGCACCTCACGGCTGCGGGGCTCCGGCACCCATCCCCGCATATCCCCGGTCGAATTGACCCCGTCCACCAGGGAGGAAGTCGTGCGCAAACAGAACGCAGCCTCACTCGCGTCAGACGTCGTCATCCCAACCCCACCACCACCCCCACCCCCACCACCCACCTGCTGCTACTGCTGGACCGTCACGCTCCGTTACCCGTCGGCCGTCGGCGCCAACCACGTCCTGCTCCTCCTCCTGCTCCACCGCGTCATCCTGCTCTCGTGATGTGTCGCCCTACGGTAGTGCCCCCCGCCGCATCAGACTCGGGGCCGCCAGACCCCGCACCACGCGTTTGAAGGCCGCTATCGTGCCATCGTATCTCCTCCGCGGCCAGCATCCCCCAACGCCGAACCGCTGTGCGACCCCTCCCGACCCCTTCGTCAACAAGTGCCGGGTGTGACCCGGTCGTTCTGGGATTGCTTCTTGCTCTCAACCCCCCCCGCTGATGCGCCTCCCTCCTCGTCATCAAGCGGGACCTCACGATGGCGCTTCCGTGCATCAAAACAACAACCACACGCTTCACACATACGGGTCGGGCACACAGCCAGGAACTTACAAACATGTACCACGGCGTCCGTGCCGGTCAACAAGCGCATAATGCATAACCGTACCCAGCCGCTATCGGTATGGAGCGCTGTCGGTATGGCGCTCTATCGGTAGGGAGGGCAGCCCGCTGCACTGCGTTCCGCGTGCGAAATGAGTACGGCCTCAAGAAACAACCCAAGGGCAGCAGTGCTGGTATACCGTTCAGTGGTGATGATCAATGTGGAAGAATGCTGGTAACAACCGGACCACATGGCAGACACACCCATTTGGGCGGGACTCACTCCTGCGCGGTGACGGCATGGCCAGAGCCCAGCGGCTCCTCCACCGCTTTGCTGTCCCCTTACACCCCCTGTTGCAGCAGAGCAGAGCAGAGGATGCACCCTCTGCCAGCATAGCCCCCACCAGCTGCCGGCCGGCCTCAAGGGGGCACCGGGCAGCACACGGGCGGGAGCAAAGTGCCGAGCGAAAGGCCCTGGCAGCCGGGCCCCCCGTGTCTGCCGCGTCCGCGTGCCCGGATGCTGCCGCGCCCGCGGTCGCCCCTGCTGGCGGCCCCAACACCCGCTCCCCTCGTCCTGCTGCTCCAGCAACCAGCATGGCCCACTGCCGCTCCGGCTCCGACCGTCGCCCCTCCGACCGCTGCAGCATCCGCGTGGCGACGCTCATCCGGCCGCAGCGGGTCCGCAGCCGCCGCCGCGATCCCTCCGCTGCGGGCCTGGGCCGGGACCCTCGCAGACCTTTCGAGGCGCTGCATCCCCACAAAACACGACCCTCCCGGCCAGCAGCCGTGGTGAGGTTTCCCCGTGGCATGGACCTGTCGTGCGCGCCCCTGCCACGGGCCCCTGCCACGGGCCGTCGTGCAAACAATGATGGCTGCGGGCACTTCGCGCCCAGCTCGCTCGCTGGCACCTCTCCCGCCCCCGCCCCCCCGCGGCGTCTGCAGCGGCGTCTACAGGGAGGGGAACACTTTCCGCAACGCCGTAATGCCGCCGGCGCCCACCACCCCCACGAGGCCCGCCACGGCGGCCTGCCGGGGTCCCCGGGGCAGTCGGAACAGCGCCCCGCTGGTGAAGCCTGCGGGCCGGGCCCCGGGGGAAGGCGCAACAGACAGCTTCAGGCGTCAGGGAAGGATGCACGTGCAGGTGAATCAGGTGATGCCGTTATCCGAGACGGCCCTATCGCGTCCTGACATAGCAATGCGCATTCGGAGATCAGCGCTGTGACAGCGCATGTTGCAGAGCACGTCATGAGGTTTCGCCGTACCGCGAAACAGACCCTGCAAAGCCAACAAGACCTATACCCCCAAATGATCCCAAACCCTCAATCATATTTGACAGACTCCACCCACCGGCAAGCAGCGTGCTGACGCTGTCCGGCAGGCCGTACGGCTCCAGTTGGTACACGTACAAGCTCTCGAATCCGGAAAAGAACAACCCCAGGATGCCGCAGCTGTTGCTGAACGGCCGCGCGTAGGAGCCTGCGGGGGCAGGTCGTCGGTGATCGCCAGGCGCCTCGATGTAATCCCGGGTTTCGATGTAATCCCGGGTTTCAGCGCCCGTGTGAGACTAGGACAGGTGACGATACAAAGCTGCCCTCGTCACATGATCTATTGGCCTGATATTTGTGTGCAGATCATCCGTCCATGTCAAAAGAGTATCACGGAAATGCCCAAAGACGCAGATCGGGCGACAACGAGCCGCGCAGTGTCGTGCAGCGTGTCGACGACGACACTCCAGAAAAGCGCCGATGCGCTGCAGAGTATTACACTCTGGCGCGACCCAAATATCGCCCACACGAACCAACAGCTGGCCTTCAGGAACGGTCGCGGTCGCGTGATCGCACCTGCCGTGTTGAGCAACCGGTTTGTCTTTAGCTTAAGAGTGTCTGTGACTATTTCCGGCTTGTCCACAGCAAATTTGTAAAGACCAGTCGCAACTCCGACAACGCCACCTGCGCGCCGCGCAGCCGGTCATCCATCAGGCGGCAATCCAGCCGACACGCTGACAAACGAAACTCGCTTGCCGATTACGCACCGGCAAGGTAACCTCCGCCGCAATAAAACTGCAGATGCTGTGTCCAGTCTCTTCTTCGCACTGACGCCTCCTCCTCAAACACAAACTCAGGCCCATCGGGAAGTCGGAAGACGTGCTTCTGGGTACCAATCTGGGCTGTCAAACCTTCATATGGGTTGTGAAGGCGCCCTTGAGGCGCAGTCATGGTTGCCGATGCCAAAAGCGTGTTGTTTGGGCTAACATCACGCAGCGCGTCAGAGTGTGGTGACGTAGATGGTAGCGACGGCGCTGGCTCTGGTGCCGGAGCAGGTTCAGGTATTTGTGGCTCTTCACGAGCTTTCCGGCCACCGAGGCGATCAAGGAATCCCATAGCGTGCTATATAACGACGTCGACAAGACAACCGCAAACAAGTTTCTTTGGCGTTCAGGCTTTAGTTTCCTCAACAATATGCGCTTTGTAATGACCTGAAAGGTTAGGAATAGCCGCCAAACTGTATTGGTGCAACTACTGTACGGACGGTCGCGTACGCCTAACTGCCATCGACTGCTGCCTCCGTGGGAATCGATAAGAGCTCCCAGCCATGTCCAAGCCATGCCCGGGGTCAAGATCAATGGGTTATGGAAGCCCCTCGAGCGCACGTACCGACGGGCGCCCAGCACGGCCTTCGCCCACGTCAGCATATGCGATCGGCGATAAAGTAGTGCTGGTAACATCCACGGTAAACAAGAAGTTACACAACGGCTCATCCACAGATTTTAGCGTTACAGCTGTCGGACAACCGGATGTGGCACGGTAGTAGAAAGGTCCCGGCATTGCCCTACAGACAGAAATTGTACAGTGCAGGCCACATCGAGCCCGGGCGAACGCAATCTCCACAGGCAGGGACGTGTCGTACCCTCGGTACGGAAGCCCAGCGCATCACACGCCCGAACCCCCCCTCCCGGACAAACCCGGGAAGGGGCTCCCCGGCTCCAGCTAGGATGGCAGTGACCGCATCCCGCTGTCAACCCCCAAACACGCCCTCCCCAGCCAGCCGAGGTCAGCCAGGCCAGGCTCCGAAGGTGCTTACATGGTACGACATGTCGGTACAATTTCTGTACCGTGTCGCGCTGCACTGCACTGTACTGTACATGTGGCGTCGCCACCACCCCGATCAGCGCCCCACCCCAAGCGCCGCGCGAGAGGCCCCGGTACACCCCTCAACCGGACGGGGTTGAACCGTTGCCCAAGCCGGCCCCCTGCATGCGACCCACCCTGCCGTATCCCCCCCAGGCCGCAGCCCCGACACTGGACAGACACCACCTCAACCCGGGCAGCTGCTAACAGACACCCAGGAAGACACCCATGATGCAATAGTCGGGAAATCCGACTGCCTCCCCCGTGTACCCGGTCAGCTTGACAAGAGATATTAAGAATAACCTAGCTCAAGCGCCCTTGCCCGCAGCACCTCCCGGCCTCTCCGCCGTGCCAGCCCCCGCCGCGCCTGCCCCCGCCTGCTCCTCCTCCGCCTCCTCCGCCTCCTCCTCTTCCGCCCTCCGCCCAAAGTGCATCGACATGCGCTTCCGGCTGCCGCGGAAGAACGGAGCGCGCTCCTCCTCCTCCGCGGCGCCCTCCCCCAGCGGCTCAATCCCAAGCGCCAAGAGCTTAGACAGCAGCTCCACAGCAGCCTGGCCGCTCCAGCCCATATCGCCCGAGGCGCCGGCCGACGAGGGCAGCGGACAGCACGCACAACGGGCTGCAGCCGCCGCGGCGGCGTTGCCGTGCAGGGCACTCGCGGCGTGGACGCCTGCGGCGGCGGCGCCGGCGGCGCTGCTGCCGGGGCCGAAGAAGACTCCGCCCGCGCCCGATGATGCGGCGTACTGGCCGCCGCCGCCGGCGCGGCGCAAGCGCGGCGCGGGACGCGCTGCCAGGCCGCTGGAGGAGGCGCCCCTGGAGCTCTCCGCGCGCTCCGCCGCCGCCGCCGCGTCTTCGGGCGAGTACAAGCTCAGGGCATGTAGTCGCTCCTCGGGACTCCGGTTAGTCACCGCTGCTGAAGCTCCGCCGATCACTGCGAGTGCCCCTTGGGTTGCTGTTCCCTCCACCGCAGGGTTGGCGCCGGCAGCCTTGGCTGCCGGCTCGCCGCCGTCCGTTCCAGCAGCCGCCGTCACCGGCCCGGCTGTGATGGTCGCCGCAGATGATGGCGGCGCGGCGGACTCGGCGCTGTCGGCTGTTGCATCTGCCGCAGTAGCAGCTGTCGCTGCAGCCATCATCTCGTCCATCTCGTCCAGATCAGCCGGGTGGAACCGACCCGCTACCGGGGGGTACAGCTGCTGCCGGCGGGCGGCTGCGGCGGCGACGGCGCTGTCAGCGGCCGCCGCGCTGCCGCCGCCGCCGCCGTGTCGCGCGGTGCTCAGCAGGTGCGACATGAGCGCGGGCAGCTGCACCCCGTCGTCCTCCTGCGGTCATCGGGTCAGCCGCACAGCCAGCCAGATGGGCGAGTGGGTGGGCGGGTAGGTGTAAAGGTGGTGCAAGGAGCCACGGACACGGGGAAGCGTGGGAGCCCCGTCCAGAAGGACACGACCCAAACGACGACGGAGCCGCAACCACCACAGCGGAGGGGCAGCACTCCGGGTGCAACGGTGGGGCAGCACTCCGGGCGCAACCGTGAAACCCAGGGTGCAAATAGCGACGTCGGAGGGGCGGCCTGAGATAGAAAGGACTGAGATGGATTGCCTGGCTCAGGAAGGGGATCCCGGCGTGCGCGCCCGGTAAGGCCTAAGGAGCCCTGTACGGCGGTCCGACGGCCGCCGTCACGCACCTCCACTCGGACGGTGCACCAGCCAGCAACCCGTGGGACGATCTGCTGCAGCGCGTCCAGCGGCTTGTCCGGCAGCTGCGTGCCCGACCACTCCAACATCTGCGGTGGCGCCCGATGATGGCGGAGAGGGGGGCGCGCCGTACAACAGTCAAGCGGCCAGCGACCAACCGATTGAGCGAACGGAACGGACGCGAGCGGTTGTGTGTCGGGTGCGAGCGGGTGTGTGTCGGGTGCGAGTGTCCGTCCGTCAGTCCGTCCGTCCGTCCGGAAGGGAGGGAGGGCACTCACCGCGTTGAAGGCCGCAGCGTCCGGACAGAGCATCAGGAAGCGCCGGTGCTGCGCGGCGGGGGTGGCAGGGGGCCAGGTAACGGGGCGGCAGGGGGCCAGGTAACGGGGCGGCTGAGGGGCCCCACGGATGGGAAATCCTTCCTAAGGGCTCAACCCAGCCCGCCCCGTGGGCACGCAGGCTACGGTACCCGTCAAAGAGCAGTGTACGCAGCAGCAGGTGCAACGCAACACGAGATCCGCGGCAGTCAGGCAGGCAGGTGCGCCTCCTTGATGGTGTAATAGATGTGGGTGGGACGGGTCATGTGTTGCTGCTGCGCTCATCCGGGGCCGGGTGCATCCCTGCGCCCTCATCCGCATCGGTCACCGCCTTCAGACAACTACTGCCGGTGTAGGATTCTTACTGCTGTCGCCCTGGTCTTGATTGACAGTGAGGAAACGCGCAAAGCCCCTGCCCCTGCCCCGCACGCGGTCTCGCCGCTGAGCTGAGCTGACCTGTTCTGATCTGAGCTAGTCCCCAAGGCCCCCACTTGCCTGTGGCGTGGGGCAGTGGCCCGGCAGCTGCAGGCCGTTGCCGAACAGCGCGATGACGTCATCCACGTCCAAGTGGCCCGGCAGGCCGGACACCACCACCTGCCCGGGCGCCACGGCAGGCAGCTATCATGAGTACGGCATGAGTACGACATGCGGGGCGGGAAGCCCCTGGCGCCCTGCTGAGGGCCGGGTGTATCTCCGACCATCGCCGTTACGAACCCCTGTCGTGCCAACGGTGGCAGGCAGTGCTTTGCCGCCACCCCTGGCCGTGCGTGACGAGACATGTTCCCATGCCCGACCGACCGACAGCTGGGCCGCGCAACGTCAACCGCCTTCCGCCCAAATGACACCCTGACATGCTCGGAACCGTCCACCTGCCTGCCCACCTTCCTTCCCCCGGAACCCCTACCAATGTCTACCAATTTCCTATAGCCCTCCCCCCCGGAACCCCTACCCCCGCCGAGGAGCGCACCCACCCAGCCACCCACCCACCCACCCGGCGCACTCGGGAGCCGGCCTCGCGAACCCGGGACCCTTGCAGCGGCGAGGAGGACGAAGCCGCGGACGCGGGCCTGGGGGGCACGGCCAGCACAGGCGGCGCACCGCCGGCCCCGCCCCGCCCCTCGGGCCAGCACTGCAGCACCACCTGCGGCCGCAGGGCCCCCCGGGACTCAGCATTTCACCCAGCCCGGTACGGCGCCGTATTGCCTTACCCTGCAGGTACCCGTTAGCCGTCATCAAACACAACGGACGTACGGAACACGTGCGCTAAGCGCAGGCAGGAGGAGACATCAAGCGCACCGAGCTCGCCTGGGATTACGGAGTACGACAGAGTACGGCAAGGGGGTGCTGGTGCAAGGGCACGTGCTGCACCGCCGCCCGTGCTGCGAGGGGAATGAGGAAGGATGGCGAACGTGCGGTGCATATGCGTCGTCGTTCAGTCTGTTACAGATGCCGTCACGACGCACCGTCATGGGCCGCCACACGTCCGCCCCGCTCCTGGCGAGCGCCCGGGTCGGGGAGTACAGTCGACGGCCGTTGAGCGCCAGCGCCAGCGCGGCGTCCTGCTCAGTGGGGCACCTGACCACCGCGACCGCGGGGACCTGGGCGCCCAGCGCACACGACCCCGCCCCGTCGGCGCCGTTCGCTTGAGGCTGCGGCGGGTGCGGTGTGGGATGCCGCGTCGCGGCTGCCGCGAGCAGCGGCGCCGGCACGGCTGTTGTGGGGTTGACCAGCCGGCCCGCCAGCAGCAGCGTGGCCACACTCTGCAGCAGGTGGCAGCAGCAGCAGCAGCAAAAAGACAACCCAGCCCAGCACATGCTGGTGACACGGGGCGACGAACCGATGTGGACCTGACAGGGGCGAGCAGTTCAGTTCAATGTGACAAGAGACAGGCGGAAGTGAGACACGGGCGGAGGTGCCCGTGTCCCTGCCCGTCACGGCCGAACCGACCCGGCGCGAGCACGGCCCCGGTGGCGGTGCAGCTGCACAGACCCGTCTCGATGCACCAACAGGGCCTCGCCGCCGGCCGAGTTAGCCGTGGGCTGGTTAGCAGGTTTGGACTGGCCTTGGTTCTTCCCTGGGAAGCTAAGGGAAGATCGCAAGGGCCGTCATGCTTCCTCACGCGGGTACCGAAACAAAGCTGGGTGCGGCAGGGGCCTCCACCTGAAGTCGACCGGGGGCTGCAGGGCGCACCTCGGGATTGTGGGGCGCGGGCGCCGACAGCATCACCCGCCAGGAGCCGCCGTCGCCCACGCCACTGCCGCGGGCGGCGCCTGCTCACGTACACACACACACATGCACACATAGACGCACCAGCACAACGTCGGCCCGGGGGGTATGGGAAGTTGGTGCACACGTTGAAGCTGCACTACACGCACGTGCACGCTCCCAGCACTTTGCAATCGAGTCTGGACGTGTGCGACTGCATCCGAGACATCCCCAGCCAGCCAGACGGCCAGACGGCGAACGAGCCGCTTCGAGGTAGGACCCACCTCCAGCCCGCAAGTGCCGCTCGCTTTGTCGCCCGCCCGCCCGTTCGCCCGCCGACTTACGGTCGTCTCGGCGGACGGCCTCCGCGGGGCGGTCCGCCAACTCCGAAGCTGCCCGCTTCGCCACCCGCTTTGGTCGCCGGCGCCGCTCCTGCTCCTGCTGTTGTTGGCGCTGCTGGGAGTCCTGCGCGCTGCGACCTGACCCCGGCACTGCCGCGGCCGCTGTGTCCGCGTCCTCGAGGCTCAGGGAGCCCAAGCCCAGCAGCGCCGATGGCGGGCTGCTGGGCCAGTCCAGGGAGGTCTCCACCTCATCCAGGGCCGCCGCCAGAGCGTCGAGGCCTGCGCATGTCGCAACCAGAAACCCAACCCGGTCTTCCCTGCCACAGGTTCCAGTGGGTGATAGATGCCTGGAGGCGCGGCTGGCCAGGCGCGATAGCCAGCGGCTGGATTCTACGGGTGGCCCGTTGTCCCATGGGTCGCCCACATATCTATGATGATGCGGCAACCCGTGTGATAGTGAGCCGGTGACCCACATCAGTGCACGTACCGCACGTACCGCACTTGCCGCGTATGCCGCTCGATCATGTGCACCCACCGAGCGCGGCAGTCCCGTCGTCGCTGTCGCCACCGACCGACGCGGACGCTACCGGGCCCGCCCTTGTCGTTGCTTGAGGGAGCCTCGCGGGCGCCAGGCCGGTGCGCCGCATCGGCGCCGTGGTCGAGCTCCCCGGCGGACCCACGGGACCCCCTGGCGCGGCAAGGCCCGGGGCTGCCGCGACCAGCCCAAGGGGTGGCTGCCCCGCTGCCGGCCTCCGCTGCACTTCCGCGGGCAGGAACCCCCCTGGAGTGCCATTCAACGTCCTGACAGCTGGGCCGCCGACTGGGAGGGGCCTCACTGTGTCCCGTGGGTCGGTGTCCCCGCTGGGATCACCATTGGCGACCACTGCAGGTGCAGTAGCAGCAACCGGGCCACCACCGCCACCACCACCACCACCACAAAGCATGTCACCCAAACCCGACGGGTCGTCATCTGGTAGTAGCAGCAGGCTAATCAGCTGGTCCAGCGCGTTGCCGCCAGCTTCGTCAAACAATGCGCTGGAGGCCGCGCCGCCGACATGACCACCAGGCCCAGACCAGGGCGAGCCTCCTGTTGCTGAATCGCCGGCAGCAGCTTGCTCATGAACTTCCACGCTGCTGCCCGTGAGGGAGGGCGCGGCGCTGGCCCAGGTTGGGGAGTGCGCGGCGAGGTCTTGAGAGCGCCCCGTCCGCGGCTGTGTCGTGGGAGTTGACGACGCGGCCACGGCGGCGGCGTACAGCGGCAACGCGTCCGCGGGGCTGCCGACTGCTGCTGCTGGGCCGTGTCGGCGGAAGGCTGCAGCCGATCTGAATCGTCCGCGGTTGCCACCCGACGAGCGCGGACCTGGCTCAAGGGAGGTTCAGACCGCGCCGAATCATCAAACGATTCACGGATTCCGGGACAAGTGACAACAGGGGCGTTGAGCCGCTGTACGGCGTGAGCAGGACACGGTTCGGCGTGGTCCGTCGGCCCCAATCCTGGTTTAAAAAGGATACTGCACCAACAGCATCGCCCATGGAGATCAGATGTGGGACAGGGGTCACCATCCGCACCTGAGCTACGACGCTGTCGTGTCTCCGTGTCCCCTCCGCCCACAATGAAAGGGGGCCCGGGGAAGGCTGTGGGAGTCAACGGCGCCAGGGCTCCTTCCGACGCGGTGGCATGAGGCCACGCTGTATTCAACGTACCACTGTCCCTCGGCGTGATGGGTGTTGTGGTGGATGGCTGTGCAGCTTCGGGCACGGAGAGGACAGGGCACGCCGGTAAGGAAAAGCAGTATTAAGCGCAACACGACATCTGCACTTTGTAAATATACAGCTTACCGAAAACGAAATCGACCATGTTGCTGACTGAGTCCTATCTCGCGCCAATAAGGAGTTCGGAAGTCATCAGGGTATGCGGATGCCTCCCATAAAGTTCAGAACTCATTGGCAAAGAACATGCACGCCAAAAAGTATTGCAACGGCACATGGGCCGGAATGCAGGGAAGCGGAAAAAGCATAGTGCTCCGAGACCAGCATGTCGCACCTGAGATTTAATGTGTAAGCTTGCATAGTATTGGGAGCTTAACGGACACAGTTAGCACACAGCCAATAAGGTTTTGACAAGTCATTCACCAGTTTCCAGTCCTCTCACTTTCGCGAAAGATGTCTGTCCTTGCCGTGAAGTCCGCTGCCTCGGGTTTGTCCCTGCGCAGGTGCGGTGCCTGGACAACACCAGTTCTCGCTTCCTTTGGTGATGCCCGCTGCGCTATGGCAACTCCACCTTTTTTTAAACTCCTGGCCTGTGCAGGAGTGTGGCTCGAGCTACTGTTCCGGCGCCCCTGCGGAAGCGTAAGTATATGCACTGGCTACTTTGGGAGCACATCTGGGTCTGGCGGTGAGGTGGACCCTGACGGCACCCACGGCCAATCACCGGATATCGACAGGTGTTGTGGTCGTGCGCTCTGAGCCCGAGAGCAGCACCCCCAGTCCGTCCTCTTCGGACGAGACTGTCCAGAAGCTGCAGACCCAGGCAACTGAAGCCCTGAAGTTTGTGCAGGTGGGACCAATCTGATCAGCGCGTCTTGCTGTCAAGGAACCTTACATCCCATAACTGCATGGGAACAAGTGATGCATCTAGTTAAAAAATATGGAGTTGAAATTTTGCGCTTGTGGTGATCTATTCGCTTGACTTTTGTTGATGTCAACTTTGTTTGCTCGTAATTGCAGGGCAAGTGGGAGAGCACTGAGAACTCAGAGAAGCCCGCTGCCATTGCCATCATCCTGTAAGGAATGGATGTCGTGGCGACGCATTCCAGTCTGATATGCTTGCTTCGTTTCGTCGCGTCGTGAGAAACGTGCCTCATCTAAGGGTTTTGTGCGCGTTTTGGACAACTATTCCTGTTATGAATTGCATTGCTTCGTAGGGGCGTAGTCGTCGCGCAGATCGCCATCGGCGCAACTATTGATGCCGTCGACAAAATCCCGGTCGTAAGTCACTTGCTTTCTGCACACTATCCCTCTCCTCGGGAAGTGTCCGTGGCTCCCGCTAAAGTCGATGCACGCTTGACAAAATGTACAGGTGAACAAGGGTCTGCAGCTGATCGGCGTTGCCGTGACCGGCCTGTTCGCGTACCGCTACTTCACGGACCCGGCGGAGCGGTGAGTATCACTGTTTGCTGCGTGTGCGAAAGTATCGCAGTAGTTCAGGTCGATGCCTTAACCTGGACTTCATGGACCGTTGACTGGTTGCAGCGAGAGCGTCAAGAAGAGCGTGGACGCCTTCGTCAAGAGCGTGACCGGCGAGAAGTAATAATCCCGGCAGGTTCGAAGTGCGGCCGTGAAGACTGGACGCTTGCTCGTGCCAGACTACGCAACAATGCGGGCGTGCTGTATCAGTATGCTGTGTGCCCACTGGGCCACTGTGCAGATATTCTTTCGATATTTGTTTGGATCCGGGGACTGAATGCGCTCACGTGACTCGAGGAAAGGAAATGGGACGAGCGCGGTTTTGGCTTACGCTGACTCTGTCACATTGGACGGAGGCGCTGTTGTACATCGGTTCGGCGCGCATCAAAAATTTTGGTAACGGCCGCCATGTGGTCTCGGCACGTCACGAAGGCTCCTTCATCTTCAGGGCCGTTGTATGTTATTCGGGTGCGCGATGGGGTTTATTTCGGAGGTTGGCTTGAAGTGGGTCAGGAAGATCAAGCGTCTCCAGCCGTTTGTTACATTCTCTTTCCCTTAACGCCCCATGTGACGCCCCATCACGAGCCAATATTTGTCTCATACCACAAGCTAGACTAGGCAGTCAATAGGCGCAGAGGCAAGACGCCGCTGACAACGGCCACATCCCGGCATGCACGACGTACGACGTCATCGGATCACATTGCACAGGTGCGAAGTGCGAGGTTAGCTAAGACCATTCATTAGTTGAATTCCTACAGTCATATTGTGACAACGTCAAAGGGACCAGACGACCAACGGAAATGCCGTTGACTGGAGTCATGTGATTTGAGACAGATCCGAAGCCTCGCTTTTGCAGAAACTGTCTCAGATGAAAGCCTCGCTTTTGCAGAAACTGTCTCACCTCCAGCGCAAATCAGGCAGCCCAAACCATGCCTACGAACTCTTTTTTAGGCCCCAAAAGATAGTCAATCCTTCGTCTTCGGAACCCGATATTGAAGTGCGGCATGCCTGCCGTTACTGCACAATCTGCGAATGCGCGCACATCAGGCGCGCAACCCAGTCGAAACTTCTACACACATACACACGCGAAAGCTCAGCACCAGTCACGCATCGTAGGCGTGCCATATCCCACTTCGGCATGCATGTATGCCGCGTCAAAATTACCTCCACAGAGTAACTGTCCAGTTCTTATGTGTAACGAGAGTCCCGTAACATTTGCAGCAGATCCTCAGGATAGTGCCATGTAGCCCTGCCCAATGGTGATCGCACACAGGATCTTCTCACGCAGCTCGTCACGGGAGACGTAGCGCGGCAGGTCCAGCTGCCGGAAGCACGTGTGGGCGGCGGGCAGCCGAGCAGTCGTGTCGTTGGGGTCGTACATGCGCTCCACAGCTACCATGTGGAACGCTGGGTCCATGGATCCGAAACCCTCCGCGGGCATGCCATCCGAGCCGGACCAGAACTGCAGCAGTTGGCGTCGCTGGACGTCGTCGAACGACTCCGCCACGTCCCAGAACCACGAGATGATATCCTCCTTGCCCGTGTAGCCATCCTCGTACCTGTCGTCGGTGTAAGAAAACTGCCGTTAGAACACGTCGAACCATCGGATCATGTGGAGAGATCAGTGCGCAGGCTAACAATGGGCCCAGGTCCCAGCGGACCCAATGTCACCCGTAGTGCCAGTGGGATCCGCGTGTTTCTCAGCATTAACCCGGCTGGTGAAGATGCGAAGCGGAAAGGGGACCCGGATTTCGTGCAGCTTACTTGCAGTGGCGCTTGAGGTCCTGGATGTCAATTCGTTGCTCCCCGCACACCAGAAGCTGCATCTCCAGGCTACTGAACGCGTACTTGTCCAGCAGGTCCCGCGGGATGAGCGAGTGGAAGGCGTCGATCAGCGCGCTCATCTGGGCCTCCACGGCCCCCACCAGCATCTTGTGCGCCTTGAGCAGCACGTACTCGCGCTTGGTGGAGTTGGTGACCTTGATGTGCTTGCCGCCGGGCTTTAGAGGGATCGCGTTGGCGCAAACATCGTCGTTGTCGCAGCACGCGAAGGGCGAAGCCGCGGCAGTGGTCGTCGATGCCATTACGTTGGCGTTGGTGGGAGTTGACGCCTCCACCTCAGACGCAGCACAAGACGCTGCATCAAGACCAAGCACCGCGGTACACGAGAGCGGCAAGAGTCAAACAGACGTTTGGAAGCAATATGTGTCTTTGGG
Organism: Eudorina sp. 2006-703-Eu-15; assembly: GCA_003117195.1. Classification (NCBI taxonomy): domain Eukaryota; kingdom Viridiplantae; phylum Chlorophyta; class Chlorophyceae; order Chlamydomonadales; family Volvocaceae; genus Eudorina; species Eudorina sp. 2006-703-Eu-15. Next base: position 261,228 of record BDSI01000004.1, on the reverse strand, counting down.
TTTGTCACAACGACTCGACGTAGGCACTTCCTTGTCGCGCATACATCCATCTCCGCACCTCAGCAGGCGCAATGGGCACTGACCTGACGTCGAGGCACCGGGCCCGGCTCCCGCGAGCGCAGACGCCACCTGCGTGGCGCTGCCAGCCCCTGCGTTCGGATGCTGGAACGACCACACGAAGTTCTCGAAGATGAGGCCGTCGATGTCCATCGAGAGAATCGACATGAGCGAGCGGAACTCCGTCGGGTCTAGCTGCTGCAGGTCCACCAGGCTGAGCGGGTTGCCCAGCAGCAGCTTCCAGAACGGCTCGCACAGCGGCAGGTTCAGCGTGATGGGCCCGAGCTCCTTGCCGCGCGCTGCGCTCTCCAGGATGGCCTTCGCCATGAAAAGTCCCACAAAGGCGAACTTCTTGAGGTGCGCCGGTGAGGACGACGTGGGAGTGACGTAGAGCTGGTTGCGCTGCGGGCCGGCCGTGTAGAACAGCTCCGGAGAACCGCGGGAGATGGCGGAAGAGAGTGTCGAGAACCACTCGCGCGTCACGCCGCCGCTGTCCATGCCAGCCTCACCGATGAACGTCACCTTGAGCGGCTGGCGCCACACGGCATGGCCCTTGCCCGCGAAGATCGCGACGGAGTCCTTGAAGCAGCGGTTGCGCCGGATCTACGAGAAGCACAACGCACGAACCCCACAAACGTGTTAAGGGATACCTCCCAGCCAGACCGCCCCACATGCGCGCCTAGGATGGAACATACGGGAACCTTACCTCCAACTTGTGGATCGGGCCGTCTGCGGCAAGCTTCGCCACCTCCTGCAGGAACACCTTCCGCCGCATCCTGAAGTCCTGCCGCACCCATCGCCGGTGCACCGCATCAAGCGTGCTGCCAGCAGGGCCCGGACCGGCCATCGGCCGCGGCTGTAGCGGCAACATCAGCATCTCCTCCACTTGCTCCCAGCTTAGCGTCGCCGCGGACCCTAGCAAGACCAGCCGCGCCCCCAGCTCCTCCAAAGACGGCAGGACCTCCGCCTCCAGAGACGTCACGCCACCTGGGACCGTGCACCGCAGCGCCAGGGTCGCGAAGGTCTCCGCCCAGGCCGCCATATCGGGCGTGTCCGGCAGCCGCGGGACAAGATTCCGTAGAGTGCCGGAAGCCAGCGCCTCGCGCACTGCCGAGAGCAACCCAAGCGGACCCTGCTCCGTCAACAGTTGCAACAGGACAACTCCGAACGCGTAGAAGCTTGTTGGCGACGCGGCGTCGGGCGCGGAGAAGAGCACCGCCGGGTCGGTGTATGCCATGTCGCAGTGGAGCGGTGTCGGCGGGATGCCAGACGTGCTGGCGCTAACTGCAGCTGTGGAGCTCCCGAGCCCCACCAGCAGACTGCCACCCCCATCCCCCAACGGACCCAAGGCCGCTTCAAGCTGGTTCAGCAAAACGGGCAGCATGCTGAGCTTGCACTGCTGCGCGTCCACCTGCACGTTGGCTGGTGACACCAGCGATCGGAGCGCGTGGGGCGAGAGCAACAGCACACCAGGCTGTTGCTGCTGCGCCGCCGCAGCCGACATGGTCAGGATCACGCTTGGCTCCGTGCCGCTCATTTGCAACGATGGCCCCGCGCCAGCCGCAGCGTCGTCGCGAAGCCAAGCGCCGGGCATCATCGCCTGGTCCGAGCCCGTGCCAGCACCCGTGGGTCTCAAGTCCTGTAAGAACGCCAGCGCCTTGCAGATGTCCGATCCTATCCGCACCACTTGCTGCCAGCTCAGCAGCCCGCGCTCCAGACGCGTATGCAGCGACTCCTCGCCGAACGCCTCCTCGACCACCCAGAGCACTTGGTGCTGCTGTTGGTGCGCCTGACGTTCGGACTGCGGCCCGCTGATGCCCAGGCCTCGGCCGCTGGTTGGCTCCTCGAGCGATAGCGCAGGAAACGGCTTGAGCGGTGACGGACTGCGAGCGCCCCCGCTGTGCGCATGAGTGGGACGCTGCGGCGTCGCTGCCCGCGACGTGGAGGCAGACGCCGGGGCCGACGACGGCCCCGAGAAAGCGTCGTCCTCGGCCCACGCAGCCGCGCTGATAGTGGCCTGCTGGATGCAGACTCCCAACACTGCCGTGATGTTGGGGTGCGAAATGCAGTAGCGGCTGTATGCGCGTCTGAGCTCCAGGTAGGACACCGACTGGCTCACCGGAACCTTCCACACGCGCACCTGAGGGGTGGAAAATCATATCCCGGGGAACACGCGTGCCGCCCTTCAGTGCGTAGCCACATAACAGCACTTCGACGATTGGCAGGGAACGCACATCATGAACCAGTGTGACGCCGTGCCGTTGTGAACGTACCTTGACGCCCTTGAAAGTGCCCATGAAGACCTCACGGCCCTCCACCACGATGGGTGCACTGCCGCCCACCATCATGGCCTCCACCTGCTCCACCGTGAAGGACTGCACCGTGGAGACACTGTCTAGCAAGTCATCGAAGGTGGTTTGTGGCATGGACACATGCACGCCGCCCCCAACGTCCATGCCCAGCGGTACACTGGAAGCGTCCAGATCGTCATCGTCATAGTCGTCGGTAGCCTGCGCGTTCACAATGAATGGCGTTCTGAAGAGCTAGTGCAGACGGGTCCGGCTGATGGTTGGCAGTTGCGAAGTGTGCAGCTGCTGACACTCAACGTCGTCTTCCCCGCCGCACTAGGAGTATATTTTCATGAAAGTAGCTGGACAACACACATCTATCGTAACCAGCTCGGCGCACATCCAAAGCAGCGCAAATCATAATGTTCACGTCGATGCAGCGAAATTTGCCCACGGACAGCACAGTTGGCGAGTTTCTGACCTGGTCGTGTTCGTCGTCCGCGACGCTGTGCCCGTGGGCATGTGAGTGGGTGCCACCCGGGTTGGGTGCTGCGCTCGTTGCCGAGGACTTCGAACGGCCCGAGCGCAGGCACCCAGGCGCCGCGAACGCGCTCCCACCCCCGCGCTCCCGCTCGTCCCAGTTGCCGTCCGAGGACGGGTTCGTGCCAACCGCATCGCCACGCCGGTTGCGCGGCGACGGCTTCCCATTCGCAGCCGCGATGATCCCAGCGGCAGCCCGGCGGCTTTTATCCTTCATAACCATGCGCACGTCATCCACTCCGGAAAGGCGCATCGCCGATGCGCCAGCAGCGCCCCCCATGGGTGACCGCGGTGGGTGCTGCACCACCGCAGGGTGCAGTCGAACAGGCGAGCTGACCATGACGGGAGATCGGAGCGCTGACCCGAACGGCCCAGATCCCACGGACGGCAGCGGCGCCGTTACCACAAGGTTGGGCAGGCCGGAAAGGCTGTCAAGCTGCGGGTTAGACGAAACGGTGACCATCCCATTGCCCCCGGCAGATGGCGTCGTCCCGTTGCCTCCAGACGTGAGGGCAAGGAGGTTGTTGCGCGCAACCACTCCCTCCAGCTCGCCTGTGGGAGAGGAAAGCCGACACAGGGGATACTTCAGGGACAAAATCCAACACGGACAACTCTCCTGCTACCGGACCGAGACCTTGCATTTGCATATATAAACATTTCCTAAACGCTTACCGATACGCTGCATGGCCGCACTGACACGCTGCTGCATCTCGGCCGCCTCAAACGAACGGATAGCCGCCATCTCAGCCCGTGCTGCATCGACGCCACGCCGGCGCTCGCGCTCCTTAATGCGGCTGATGGCCTCCTGCACCTCCCACGGCGTCGGGTCCTCCAGCTCGCCGAAGTCGCCCGTAACCTGCACCCAGCCCATCACCGTACACGCAGCGCTCCTCTGAGCTATCCGCAAGTGTTCACAGAATGATGCAGCTCTTCTGCTCTCGGGCTTCAGCATGCAACCTACAGCAGCGACCCTACAAGATGAAAGCGAACATACTACCAACTTCATCCGCACCATGCAGTGATGGTCAGCATGGCAGCGGTAGCGACTCTGCAATAAAGACCGAAGATGCTTACTGTGCTTGGAGAAGAGACCCACCCGACCCAAACCAGTGCTTACGTGTGTGATAAGGTCGCGCTCGAAGTCATGCGGATTCGCGGAGCGCGTCACGAGCAGCGCCTCCTCCTCGATGATGACAACCATGCGACCGCCCGGCTTCAAGAGCGACAGGAACGTGGGCAGGTCCTCTTCGCTCAAGCTTGCGTCGCAGTAGATGGCGTCATAGGTCGTGCCGTCAGTGCACTCCGGGATGAGGACGTTGCTCAGGCTCAACTCGATGGCGGAGACGCACCTGCAGCGAAGACGTGCCGACATGCATCACCCTGTTCATCCACAGCAACAAACCCATGCATGGCCAAGTCGAGCGACGAAGAAATCATCAACACATCGTTGAACTACCCTGGGAAATGAGCTTACTTGGATGGGCTGCAACCCAAGGTGGTCACCGCGATACTGGACCCCGGCGCCCGGTCCAGCACGGTCAGGCGGTCGCGGAGCTGCTTCATGTTGCTGCGGGCAGCCTCCAGGCGAGACGAGACACACTCGATGCCGTGCACAGTGCCTGCAGATAACACCTACCGATTGTCAAGGTCACGCAACGAACACACAGGCGTATGCAGTTGCTTCGATCTCTCAAGCATCAGGCCCAACCCCATGCGCCCATCATGAACGGAGTCAGCCATTCCGCTCGACCACCCAATCGACTGACCGCGCTCGCCAACCAAGCAGGCCGCCAGCGCTGTTACGTAACCGGTACCGCAGCCCACGTCCAGGAACGCGACAGGATTGCTGTTGGCGGAGCTGAGCGACAGCTTCTCCAGCGCCATCGCAACGAAGCTTGGTGGCGGCAGAGTCATCGTTGAGCCATCGGTCATCCGCACAGTGACCTTTTGGTCCCTACAAGTCGTAGGGTAGGGTGAAGGTAATAGGGTCAATGCCTACGACAGATCGGTTTGACATTTGTTTGACACTAAACGAAAGATAACGACCGGGCCGGTGTCTGGAGATCTGTAATGAAGGCGTATATGAACTCGGCAAAGTCGCTCACCTGAAGGCCTCCCGATGTCGATCCTTCGGAACGAAGAGGTCACGGGGGATGACGAGCATGGCAGCCTCGAGGCGGGGCGGCACGACGCAGCCTTTCGCCTTGAGGATGTTGACCAGCTCCTCGTTGGTGTGCTCCGATTTGCCAATGGGCCCGGGCGCCAAAGAGGCCTGTCGGAGACCAACCATACACAGCGTCAAGGACCTGAACGCACCGTGTTGCCGCACGCGGGCTGTCTCTTTTGGTACGAACACCATGCCCCGCGCTTGCCACACTTGATATTGATGCCCAGATTACCACCGACCCTAACGGCCCCATCTTATTGACCTACCGACTGTCGTGAGCTAGTGATCGTGACGGCCGCGTGAAGGGGCCCCTTGACGCCCGCAATGGTGCCGATAGCGCGGCCACCGTGCGAGAATTTCAGCGTGCCCTCCTGCTCGGGGAACCAACGCAGCGGCCATCCGTCAGGCAATGCGATCCAGGACACAGAGGATCGACTACTCCAAAGCAGGTGCAAGCCCACACTCCCTCAGTCTCAACATACCTTCAAGTCCAGCGTGAGCGTCACCTCGCACTTGCCCTCCACAAACGTGAAAATGGGTGCCGCTTTGCCCTTGTGTTTCGCGGTGGAGCCCCTGCGCGTCCATGGACCCGAGTTGGAAGAAAAGCCCCGGTAACAGCAGCATGTGTTGGGTTCTCTGGATATAGCACTCACAGCTTGTGCACGAGATACCTACAATGTTATCACCTCCTGTGCCGCAGTTCAGAACTTCAGCCTCTTCTCACCTGACTGGCTTTGCGACCATCGACCAGTTGGACAGATTCGTCACATGGAAGTAGCGACCGTTGACGTAGAAGTAACCAAAGTAGTCCAGGCCGATGCCGCAGTGCTCCTCGCCCAGGGAGCGGTTAAGCTCCATGGTTGGGGGCGCCACGCCCACCAGGAAGTTCGCGGGCTGCTGGCAGGGAAGCTGCTGTTCAAGCCTGCAATGCGAACGCACGACTTAAATCGACACACAAATTCTGCCTCTGTGCAACTGACCCCTTCAGCTGAAATGAACCACAGAACTTGCGCATATGCGGCTCGACGACCACTCGTCGTGTCAGCAATATTCCAGCATGCACCGAATCCAATATCTTACCTGACAATCCAGCTGTGCACCTCCGTTTTGCAGTACTCCCGCAGGCCCATGACGGTGGCTTGACCGCTCGTCTCCTCCACGGCGCCGGTCGCGGGGCTGACAACGGGCCTGAGCGTGCACGACTGCCCATCCGCTGACAGCAGCGCATGCTTCGAGGCCTTTTGCGGGTTCCAGCGCAGGCTGTGCGCCAGGTCAACGAACATGGAGCTCGAGTGCAGCGTAATCGAGTCCATGATGTTGTCCAATGACACATACGGCCACACCTCGTCTGCAAATCACAAAAACCACAAATGCCAGGCGAGCATAAGACACATTTCGTGCCAGGGCTGAAACTCTTCGTGACGGAAGCGCCGAATGCCGTGCAGCGCCTGCACTCCGTCCGTACAAATTGCGCGCCATGTCCCTACACTCCTGAAGCGCAGTTCCTATGGCTTCGAGAATGCATTGACTCCTTTGGGATTCAACAAATGAAGCTGCGAGGAGATCATCTGTTCAATTAGCGCGCCGACACGCAGGCATTGCTGTCCCGAACGCACCCGGTAATCCATCGCCCGCGCCCTGCAGCATGTTGTTCTTCAGGAACAAGATGTGCCGTTGGTCCATGTCCAGCTGCACACTGATCAGGTCGCCCTCCGCGTAAGGCTCCGCGCACCGCGTAATCAGCTTGCCAGCGACACGAATTGTGCCGTTTGACAGGTAGTACGTCCGGTGCTTCATCTCCTGCACAGCAAGATTACACCACGTAGTACTTCAGGTACAAACGGTTGCCGGATTCCACCCGTCGGCATGTACACAACCACATGCTGCGGTTGAACTCCTGACTGAGCGTTCCGTACCAGGCTGCGCCACGACAACGGGAACTTCATGAACCGCCAATCAAGGCCGGTCAACGAACCTGGGGGTCGGCGTTCAGGTCGTGCCCTCCCACAGTGACCCCGATGAAGAGGTTGGAGTCTTCCACGTGGTTGATGTAAACATTCCAGCTGTGCTGCCCCGACGCCAGGCACAATGTGCCCAGCACGGTCGCGTAATCGCCCCCCTCGTTGGACATCTTGGTCACCGTGAGGCCATCAATCACGTTCAGGTCCTTGCCCGCACGCGCCTCGTCCCACCTGGCGCGTGTGACGAAAACTGGTCAGCACAGAGACGCCCAAGACCAACGCAATACAGGCGCTAACTTGCGCAAGGGGATTGGTAGATGTCTTAGGGAAGTAGCACATGCCATACAGCCGGGAGGCTTAACTCCGAGAGAGCCGCAACCCCATCCGCCCTATGGCCGGCAACACTACGAACTGCGATCGCGCCCGGTGTACGCCCAGCGATTAATCCCACCCTCCCGACCTTGAAAGGTCCATCACAAGCATTGCTCACCTGAGCTCTCCCGTGTACTCGCCAGTATTCAGCACAGTCGGCCGGTTCTGGATAGTCACTTTGCTCTCTTCGCTGCCCATCGTGACAGCCGCCACGAGCGGCCCACGCACGCCCTCAAACGCCGTCCCCAAGGGAGTCCCGTTGCGCGCGAACCGGATGGTGCCCGCTGCCAAGCTGACCGACACCGTCAGCACGTCGCCATTTTTGAAGGGCTGCGTGAACTCCTGTTCTCGCCCGTCGTACCGCTTGTCGCCGTCAGAGTGCAGCGCCCAGCCGCACCCCGAATCCCCCACGCAGCGCGCTGGATCCATATTCGGCGGCGCGACCCCCACCCAGACGCCGTCCGGCCCGAGCGTGTCAAGAATGACATGGAACTCGTGAGTTCCGGTGCCGCCGTACTGAATCGTCCCGCGCACTGTCGATGGCCCGTTGGAGGTCGATTTGGTGGCCGTCAGGCAGTTGGATGAGAGTTCTATGTCTGGGCCCCGATGCTGCGTGTCCCATTCCATATCGGCGAGATGCCGGGGAATGCGATTCAGCAGCAGGCTGTAGCTGCCCAGCAGCGTGATCTGGTCTCCCTCACTGTCGCACGACACAAACGGGTACAGCCGCCCGCGGATGCCACGGGCCCGGCCTTGCTCGATGCCATTGCGAAAGAAGATAATCTCGCCCTGCAGGGTGCGGCAAACATGCAGGTAATCCATATTGCTCGAACGCGCCAAAAGTCGTCTTAAACAACGCCCTACCAGTACCCATGCGTCTATATCCAAAACTGTTTTCAATGTGGTCACATCACAATGAACCACCCCTACGCGGCGCAACCGCACCTGGTCCGCATCCAGCACGCAGCCGACGGTGTCCCCTTTTTGGAAGTTCGCCGCGTTGGTGGCAACGCGCCGGCCCCCCACGCGGATGACACCGTTGGAGAGGTAATACGTACGGTCGCGCAGGTCCTGCGCACATTTTGGCGAGGGGCGGTACATGCATGAATACGAGCCACGCCTTCACCTTCAAACTTCATCCATATTTCGTCAGGGAGTACAAAGCCAACACCCACAGCACTTGTGGAGCCACATCCGCCCCTGAGTGCGTTCAGGAAGCCTATCCAACATTCCTTTCAGCCCTTGTCACCTGCGGGTCCTGGTCCAGGGGCATACAGCCTCGGCATACGCCGATGAAGATCGAGTCCGGCTCCGAGAGGCTGTTCACCTTGATAAGCCACAAGTGCACGCCGGAGATAAAGCCTGGGGCATTGAGTTTGGTGGCACCCATTGACACCAAATACGCAAAGAGGTGTGTCCCGTAATAATTAACACTTGCAGCAATACACATGCATTGGGCGCTTGAGGCATTGCGCAAGCTGCACTGGAATGATAATCAAGCCAGCGCAGTATCCCAAGGCCGAAATATGCCCGTGGCAAGCCCATGCCCATTGAGAACCTTCGAAAACCCAAGCAGCTAAACAAGCAAACGCGCACCCTGGTTTGCGAGAACGGTCGAGTAGTCGCCATACACCTCCGACACCTTCGACACGCTGTGCCCATTCAAGCGCAGATCTCCAGAGCAGTTCTCGCTGTTCCAGCGCAGGTCCAGCTGTCGCAACTTTGTCAGGTTGACCAGGCCTGCCTGGCAGTGCAAGCCGGGTGCCTGTACGAAGGCAATGGCTGGCGACACCGGCGCTGACACGCCCGTGAAAGCTGACACGATCAGGTGACCGTTGCGAAAGAACCTCACGTAGCCAGCATTCAGGTCCAAGTCCACAGTAATGAAGCAGTGCGCTGAGCTGGACTCGGCCATATGCGCCAACCCGTCGCGCGGTGGCGGTGGTGCGTTCAGAGGCGACGGATTTGCGTTGTTGGCAGTGTTCGTGCCTGCCATCACGGTATTGCCGATATAAGTGAAGGGGCATTTTTTCTCGTATTGCGGAACATGTTCCTGAACCCCAAAGCCCCGACTAGGTGATGCAAACACCCGTTTGACAGATGAACATTAAATGGGTTCGACCGCATGTTCACTTTTCGCAGTCCCTTCTAAACCCCCCGAACCCATTCAACATATCCGAGCGCCATCCCCATACCAAAACGAACTATGGGCAACACCAGCCGCCATGTCCCCCTCCCGGATTCAGTTCTTCCCTATCCAGCACATAACATAGGATCGTGTGCAACGGTCCCGTACACACCTGGAAGCCGCATCCATGCGCCCCATTTGCCCTGGGGCCGGGGCACTGTCTTTGCCGCGTCCGCGCCGCTTGCCGCTGCTCCCTGGGCGAGGTCGGCCTCCGAACTGGTCCCCGCTGCTGTCGCTGACCCCGCTGCGCCTGTTGGCTGAGCGCCTGCCATCCGCAGGCCTCCAACGGTACCAGCAAACCCAAGGTTTGTAGGCAGACCGCCAGCGGGAGCTACTGAGGGCCCGGCAGCCACATTGCCGCCAGAAGTCAACGCCCGCAGCGGACCCCCAACGTTCGCCAGGATGTTGCTCCCGTTTGGTGCGGGCGTATCAAGCGATGACGTCACTATACCGACGTAGATGTGGGTCGGATGCGGCCCGTAATTATCAAGCTGAACCGTCCAGCGATGCCGTCCGCTGGTGAAGACTGTTGAGCCGTGGAATTCGACGCTCGTACCGCAGCCCTGAGCGCTGAGATTGACCGGCGTGGTAGCTGAGGTGTGGTACTTCACGCAGGTGTCCAATTCGCACAGCTGGGTCTCCGGTGCACCGTTCGGCGTAGGGCTGTACCATGTGTACAAGGGGCTGGGGGTTGTGGCCTCGTGCAACGACACTGACATGCCGGGCAGCACCGTCACGAACGGATACATCTGCAGGGAAGAGATAATGCTGCAAGGCAGGGAAGATTGCAGCAGCACGACGTCGTTGAGCTTCAAAGTAGCCATAATCACAGGCTGCCTGTCTTCACGCGGTGCCAGCTCCAAGCTCAGCACGTCCCCAGGCTCTACAGTCCGGTGCGTACTGGTAGAGCTGATCATGTAAAGCGGCTTCCGCGATACGCTGTCCACCGGGACACCGGCGGCAGTGGGCAGCTTCGTGTTGGTGCAAGACGCGGTATTTGCCGCAGTTTGCAACCGAGACCGAGCGCTTCCCGCTGGCGGCGACCCCGCGGTTGCTGCTGCTGCCGAGGCTACGGCACCAGCTGCGCCCGCGGAGCTCGAACCTGACGCCCCAGACGCGCCAGCACCTGTTGATGAGCTGGGGACTCCTGATGCAGACCCCGCGGATGCGGCCGCCGCTGAAGGCACGGACACAGACGAGGAGCCTGATGACGACGCGCCCGGGTCAACGGCGCATGGGCTCTGCGAAGTGCTGACCAACGGTTGAGGGGCTGCCGGGCCTTGCAGCGCTGGACAGGCACGCGTGGACGCCAGACCCCAAGACACGTTCTCAACCGGGCCATAATGAAGGTCATCCACGCGAAACTTCACCGTAATACCACCGCAGTATGCGACATATTTCATGACCTCCAGCTCCAGCACTGCATACGTATCGCGCGCATTGCTCGTGCGTTGTGGTTGATGCGCTTTTTGGCATTCTAGCTGTAAAGCCTGCGACGACAACGCGCGTGACCAGCCTGGGATGAGGGCTGTCGATTTGTGTGCGGTGCCTCGCTGCTGGGGCTGCTGAGCTGATTGGGACTGCTGCTGCTGTACAGAAGCACCCGGCTGTTGAGATGTTACCGGCGGCATTGCTGTGGCTGCTGGAGCTGCGGCTGGAGCCGCTACCGGAGTGGTCATGTTCGCTGTTGCCGTTGAAGAAGCTGGAGTCGCCTGCAGACGCACAATAAATATTTTGAGCATCACAAAACATATTGATTACTAAGGAAAAACATTGCTTGCCTCCAACGACAGCGCTGCAGGACGCGTTGACGTTGCGAGGGTGGCAGGACCAACGCTGGCAGCTGCCGAGAGCGGTGCCACGCGCACATTTTCCGTTGTTGAGACTGATTGCATGTTGCCTGTAGTTGAACCAAGCAGTATTCGCGGCTCAGGCAAGCCATCCGAGGAGGTCCCACCAAGCTGTGTCCTGGATGGCCGGAAGCCCTCACCGCCGAGCTCGGCAGAGAAACGACCCGCCTCCTCGTACTGTCGACGAGGCGACGAGGGGCCCTGGCCCATTATTTCCCGCGAAAGCGCTCTCCAATCCCTCTGCACTCCTTGTCCCAAAAAGAAAGGAGGGACCTATAAGGCCAGCACTTGCTTGCTGCCTGGGCCAGGTTTGCAAGCTACAAAGCTGCCTGGCCAAAGAAGGCAGCAGAAGAAAAGTTCATGACACTAAAATAACAACTATGAAAACTTGGCCGCTATTCCAACGTCCCACTATGAAAAGAAACCATCACCAGCATTGCAGAATTTACTAACAGAGAAGAAACGTTGACGGAAGAAATGGCCGTACGGCATGTTGGACGTAATATTAGGCATCTGCATGCTGCGTATATCTTTGTGTAGACCATGTTTGCAGAAACATGAGCTATTTCTGTTTTGTCGAATCGGTCTGGCTGCCGGAGAGTGATATTCCGCAGGCCTCTGCTATAACAGTTGACAGCTTTGACGAGTAACGATTATAGTAATAAGTGCTGTCGTCGCATGGCCTCACGCCGCATGTGGGTCGTCTTAGTCTGTACAACAATGTACCGCCGACAGCTGAGCTGTTTTCCGACCGGCGTAAGAAGACACGGCAAGCTCTGCAAGTATTTATTTGTCAAGGGTTGGAGTCTGGAAGGTTTGAGACGTATACCCTCCAGAACCGTCAGGATCCCCGGCCAAACCTTGTGACGGCGCGCCGATTCCGTCAAGGCCCCCTCGTCACCGAACCGCACGCCACGTTCGCCCTCAGCGTGGCCATTAACCATACCATGAGGCGCCAGTTTGGCGATGTCGCAATAGTCTAGATAACGGCGCGGTACAATAAGTCTCTAGTCGGGCTCCTTCGGGCCACAGAATCCCTGACAACGCTGCCGCGACACGTTGTCTGGTGCCCCCAGAGTCTTGGGAAAACGACCAGGAGCTTGAAGTCATGCACATCCATGGCCGCTTGCACATTTACCCCCTCCCCCCCCCCTGCGTCGCCAGGTTCGCTATATCAACCGCATCAACCATGTCGCAACCGAGCGCACTGAACAGATAGGCAGACACTACTCGAAACATATAGATTCCAGTCCGTTTCACAGCTTTGCATTGCTAAAAATATGACTACATATCAAGGCAGCCGAGCGTCAAAGGAAGTATGTCAATGTGTCGGCCTTGCGTTTGCCACCCTCACCGTACACCTCGTTCCATCGCCGCAGCTCGGTTATCAACGAGCCCTGGTCGCTGGAGACGCTGGGCCCCACCTGCTGCATGGCTGACTTGAAGTCGTTCATCTTCAGGGCCCGCAGCGGCGGCGCTTGCGTGGTGGCCGCTGATGCCCCACCCGACTGCGCCGGCACTGGCGCCGCCATTTCCGGGGTCACGCCCCGTGCCGATGAGCTGGGCTCTCTGCCTGCCGTCGGGTCCGCAGCGACGGCGACAGAAGCCGTCGTGTTTGCATCTTGCTCGGCTCCTCCTGCGCGCTCGGAACCAGTCTCCGCCCCTTCGATCCCGTCCTTGGCCGCAGCCGCGTTGCGGACCGCCGCCGCGGCCGCCTTCTCCGCAGCAATAAGCTCCCTGATTGGGCGATACGCAGCCGCGACGCACATGTTCTTCAGGTCGGAGCCGCTGTAGCCCTCCGTCGCTTGCGCGAGCTCCTCCATCGAGAACGCGGGATCGAGGTTCTCGTCCTTCAGCAGCACCTGCAGGGGGTAGCAGCCATGGGTAGAGCACAGCAGGAGACGTTGCTACCTGTACCACGATGCGTTAGTCCCTTCGCGTAGAGAGTCAGCATCGGAGCACGCCCAGACATGTCACCGGCAGCAGGTCCCGTGACAACAGCCATCAGGCTACCGCGACAGCTCAGTATCGGGTCCGTTGTGCACTGAAGAAGTCCCAGGACACGCCGGCGCTGCTTTCAGTTGCAGCCCAAGGCATCACCACGGCATTGTTGGTCTGCATTGCTTGTCCGAAGTACATGATGTCCAGTCGCTAACCGACCCCCCACACACGCTTCGCGCACCTTCAGGATTTTGACCCTGTTACTTGCGTCCGGCAAATCGACCATGATGCGGCGTGGCATACGGCGGATCACGGCCTCGTCCAGGTCCATGGGCCTGCAGGCACGACGGAACGGTTCGCAGCGCAACATGCACGCAAGCATCTAGTCAGAATTGCACCAGACAAAGCGGCAACGTGTGCGCACCAAAGATTATCACCTGGGGATACCGGGACCTTATCCTGCCATACAACTTTTCCCTGGCGTTGTCGGACCCTGGACACCGCCTGCCGTGACTGACCTGTTTGTCGCCGCAAGCACCATGACCCGGTCCTTCTGACGCGTTTTAAGGCCGTCCCAGTGGGCCATGAACTGCAGGGAAAGCACGGGACCAGCGGAGGGCCACAAATTAACGAAGTGACCCGAGTCAATCCTTGCGCCGGATGTCAGCGCACGCACAGACTATCAAGGATATGAGGAAAGCCCAGTACCGCTTCAAGGTCGCGGCGGCGGCGTCCTGTCAACCTATGGTGCACGTGGTCCAGTAATGGCCGATGCCCGCAACACACCTCGTTCTTCATCTTGCGGCTCGCCTCGTGCTCGCTGCTGCTTCCTGTGCGCTTGCCCAGCAAAGAGTCCACCTGAACACACCGGCAGGGGAGCAAACTGAAAATTTGGCCGCCACGCAAAGAGCACCCATGGAACGGAGCTCAGATGGCATTCAAGCCAAATCATAGGTTGTCTGCCTTGACCAGGGGATGCCAATCTAGGTCCACAACTCTCGTCGTGAGCGGCGGCTGGGTGCGCATTCTCTAGGTGTGCTCTTGCGAGGAACCTGACTGCGCCTTCACCTATGCCCCTGGCTGCCTTTAATTCAGTGCCTTATGCCGCACGATTTCTTTACCAGGAGTCAACGCAAGGGGGCAGTCGCCATTTGTTAGGATGACGGGTTACCGGTGTGGGCTCCCATAGCACTCTGTTCCAGCGCACCTCATCCACAAAGATGACGGATGGCGCGATCTTGTGTGCCAGCGTGAAAACGGCCTTGATGTACTTCTCCGCCTCGCCGAACCTGTTATGGTGCGGCGGCAGCTGATAATAAGAGGGCTTGGGGCCGCATCAGAACGCACATTGTTCCAGAAAACAGCCACCGGTCGCTCGCAGTTGAGCACAACCTGCAGCAGGTATAGGGTATACAGATCCTTGCCATACAACCACTCGCCGCACCAGGCTGGACCCACCATTTCGAGGTCACGCTCGAGAGGCTGACGTACAGGAAGTTAGCGCCGCATTCCGACGCGACGGCCTTGGCAAGCATGGTCTGCAGAGGGCGACGCAGCAATATGATGTGCACACGAGCCTGGCTGTTGCGCAAACGGAGGTCAGGTGCATTACGTCTATTGCGTGATATATCTTGCGACGTAATATGGTTTGCGGCGTGCAAATGTAATGCTGCCAGCAGGAATACCCAGGGTAGACCCTATCACCACGGGTTGATAGGGTGATTGGCACATGAGGAAAACCGTCCCGAAAATGCTTCCGCAGCAACAGCACCCACGCATTCAAAAGATGCCTACGGACGCTGATGGTATATTGGCGCAGTCCGGGGCTTACCTTCCCCGTGCCCGGCGGTCCGAAGAGCAGCACGCCCTTGGTCGGCTTGGTCAGCGTCCCCCGCGCAAAAAGCTGCAGCCAGAGGGCCAACGCGACAGGCACGAGTCGCGCTGTATGGCAACCTGCTCGGTGGCAAAGAGCCGCCACCTTACCACAGTGGGTGCCCCTTTCCCGTCAGCAGCCCTTCGCCCCGGCATGTTGACCATCTCATGCGGGGCCCTCACCGTATACGAGCACGACACAAGCTGTCGACCCCGTGCCTTACCTCAGGCCGCTGCAGCGGCAACATGACGACCTCCCGCAGCGTCTCCTTGACGTTCTCCAGGGCCCCGATGGAATCGAAGCTGACGCCCAGCTCCTCGGGAGGAACCACCTGTAGTTGGGCGTTGGGCGTGATTACAGGGGAGTAGCAGGGGCCACGTTGGCTGATCCACCCGAGTAGGGCTGGCAATCCGTACTACCGGGACCCATTTCGTTCGTAATCATGCAGCAGACGCGCGCGACGCCTCCCGAGCGACCTTGACTACGTTCCCAGCCCAGCTCGGTTGTCTAGCTCGCTACTTCAACGGACGCGCAGGCTGTCAACGAACAACCTCGCTCGGTCCGCGCGGTTGCGCGGGCAGCATATTCAAGCGAGCAGCGAACTCTGTGACGACACCACGGGTCGCGACCCATGGGACGCTGTGACCCTCCGTTCGCCGGCCCACCGCACCTCCGCAAGCAGCCTCTTCTCGAACTCGCCCTCCACTTGCACGTCCTGCGTATGCGCCGCGCCACGAGGTCATGGAAATGATAACAACTCGTCCGCTGGCGAAACAACACATGCTGCGCGGCAGTTTTGCAGTCCGTGTGACCGCATCACGGTTGCCTCCCAGGTTGGGCACCCAGATGTCCGGTGCATATCCGTCCAACGCGTCCATGCGGACGGGCGACGCACCTGCGTTAATCTTCAAGCACACACAACCCATGCGCACCTGCAGGCCCTGTTTGGACGGAGGCACCCTCTCCGCCGCCACGGCCTTGAGGGTGGCAACTGCGGCCGCCACGTCCGCCGCGGTGACCTGCCCACGAACGCGCATAGGCAGCCGTTAACTTTCCAGTCCACAAGGTCACGAGGGCCACCATTCCACGGTTACTAATAAGCCAGACGCCGACTCGGGAGTCACTGTCTCACTGACCTGAAGCTGTCCAGACCTCAGCAACACATCCTCGTCTGTGGACGTCCCGAGAGGCGTGGCGGAATAAGGAGCTCCACCAGGACTGGCTGCTGCTGCTGCTGGTGCGGCGCTACCCGCTGCCGGCATCCCCGCAGACAACCCGGCGTTGGACGCGGTCTCCACCGGAGGCGTTGCCGCACGGCCGAGAGCAGCCTTGCCTGAGGTCGCCACCGCGGCCGCGGCCGCGCGCTGAACCGCCGCGGCCACAGCCCAGCCCACGATACGCTCGACCGCCTCCGTGGAAAGAGCCTGGTCCCTGCGGAACACGCACGACAAGCCGTAGACTGCTTCATTACGCCTTGCCTCATCGACGCTGGAACGGCCCCGCGCGTCCCTTGTCTGTCTTCAGCATCGGCAGGCAGCACATTGGAGGGCAGTGCAAGAATGAGCACGAAGCAACTGCGCGCCCCTCGCTGTTGTACACGGCTTTCAGCTTTGCTCCGGACGAATCAGACAGACCGGGCTGGCTGGGCAACAAAGACGACGCGGAGCGACACATGAGACGCGCGTGCGCACCTGATCACGACCGCCTCCATGTCGCCACACTCGACGCCGCACCGCGACATGAGGGCAGCCAGCGATCGCCGGTTCGCGCGCTCCCGCAGCGTGGCGACGTCCCGTTCCAACGTCGCGCGCCACTCCGACGCCGCGGGCTCGCCGTGGGGCGGGTGCAGCGTGACACGATTGGGGAAGGCCTTGAGCAGCGCGCGCACGGAGCGGGAGTCCCGAGGGTCGTCAGACCCGGTCAGGCCGCGGACCTTGTCAGCGAGCCTGAACGACAGGAACAAACAGGCACCGGATGAGGTGACGCTCTGTGGCCAGACGAAGGTGAAGACCTGTTCGCGGCCCGAAGAGCAATACGCCCCGCGTGTCACAACGAGGCCAGGTGCCCGGCCCCAGTGGCTTGGTTCTTTTGCTTCAGGTCCCATGGACAAGAATCCAGGCGCATCCACTGCAGCAGGCACGCTGCGTGGAAATACGTGCCCAATTTACACGGGGCCAAAGCAATTGCACGCTTCCCACCTGCCAAACATGGGGTCCAGGATCAACATCGGCTCCATCACGCCATGCAGGCGCGGGCCCGCGCCGCCGCCAGGCCAGCCGCTAAGGACGCCGCCGCTGCCGCCGCGGCCTGCGCCGGCGCTGCGGGGCGCATGCGACGCCACCACCACCACTCCCGGCGGCAACGCCTCCAGCGCACGGCGCACACGGCTGAAGCGCTCCGCGTTGCCCACCACCACGCGCTCCGCATCCTGCGTACCGCATTTCACATGGCGGCGTCCTTGTGTCAAGCGCCACTGGGCCCTACCGGGCGAACATGTTGCGCCACCCTTCTCCACGCGGTTTCACCCGCTACTGCCGCGCGAGCCCCACCCATCGAGGTTCAGGTGCTCATTGACAGGTGCCAGCTCCAGGCGGCGTAAGTCAGGCGGTGTGAGTCCTCGCCTGGACCTCCGGGTGCAGCCAAATTGCAAACTCCCCAGCTCGCCCTCACCCTGATGTGCACCACCACCGGTCCTAACGCCGCCGTCTCCGCCGCCAGCTCAAACAGCGCCACCACCGCCGCTGCCTCCGCCTCCTCGTCCTGGCGGCTGCCCTCCAGCAGCAGCTCCGAGGTGGAGCAGAAGAAGCCGTGGCCCTCCTCGCACGCGCCGCCCAGGTCCAGTCCGCCAGGAATCGGGGTCTCGAAGCGGACACCCACCTTCTTGGGGTTGTCCTCGAACGCCAGGACCACGCGGCCGGCGGCGCCGGGGCCCGGGCCGCGCGCGCCGCCGCCGCCGTAGCTGCTGGTGCCACCGGAGGGACCGCCGCCGCTGCTGCCTGGCGCGGCCCCGCCATCACCGCCCTGCCGCAGCAGTGGTTCGGATGTTCACGCGCGGCAGAACCAGCACATAACACAGCGAGCACGACCTGCCAGGACCCAGCCAGCTAGCTTGAAGGTTTCAGCTCTGGCTGATTGCAATTTGACTCACGCAATGGCGCGGTGAGAAACAAACCCGCTCACCCCCATCGCCTTACCAGTCGTGACGCTGCCCGCTGCCCCATGGCCGTCACCAGGTACGTCATCGGCCCGGGGCCCAGGAGCGCGCCGCCTAGAGGGCCGGGCAGGCCCGTCATGCCGGCCAGTCCGCTGCCGCCGGGGCCCCAGAAGCGTACCCTGCAATGACCAATGGTCCCCTGGCAGATTAACGGCACTGTACGGGCTATGCAGCGACGAACGGTAGTACGAGTTGGTAAAGCAGCCGCGTCGTTGGAATGAAACATCCGCAGATGAAGTGGTTGGTAGCAGGTAGTCGCGTGCGCGCTTCCGTCCCATTCCTAGGACCGGATACCGCACCTGTCGCCCTTGCGCAGCAGACGGGGGCCGGACGTAAGGCCCTTCTCGCCGCCCGCACCGGCGCCTCGTCCCGACGTGCCGGCAGCACCGGCGGGATTCTTCTCGCCCGCCGCCCCTGCGGCGCCACCGCTGCCTGACCCGCCAGCGGGGCCGCCGCCCCCTGAGCCGCCCAGACCCTTGTCCGGCGCTGAGCCGGGTGGCCCGCCAAAAAACCCCAACAGCCGCCGCCGTTTGAGGCCGCTGGGCTGCCACCGGGAGGCAAAGCGGCTGGGGTCCAGCCCCATGTCCAAGCTGTCGTCATCATCATCCAGATCCAAATCCCCCTCGCGCCCTGTCACCCGGTTTCGGGGGGGGGGGCCGGGGCCACGAGGGGACAAAGCCAGCACGGGTTCAAGTTGGAAGGGTGCTTGACAGTCACACATCACGCGCCACGGACTCGCGCAGTGCTCAGGAGAACTCTGCCGCACGCAGCGCCAGCTTCCGCCGGTGCCCGCCCACGCCGCTCGCGGCCCACGTACCGTCGTCTGCGGCCTCGCCCAGTCCGGGCGCAGCCCCTGACCCTGCGGCCCCCGGCCCGCTCAGACCGTCGCCGTCCAGCCCGAGCGCCACGCGGTCGAACACCAGCAAGTTTGCGCCGCAGGCGGCCGCGACGCACGACACGATGGCCTGCTGGTACAGGTCACTGCCGAAGGGGCCGCTGAGCAGCACGCGCGGGCTCATGGACGCCAGGTCGGCGGTGAAATTCGCGAACCGGCTGTATCGGAGGTGCAGCATCGCGGTTGCCATCAGCCGCTCCTGGTGGGGTGAGTTTGGACGTGTGGAGACCGGCAGGCGAATTTTACTACACGTGCGGTGAAGTTGCCATGCAACGGATAACTAGGCGACGCCATCGAGCCCCGTGGCGAGTCAGATTGGACCGTAGCCCGGGGCTATCAGTCAAAGGTGTGAACACGCTGGCCGACGACCGTTGGTGAAACTCATGTCAGGCGGCGTTACCTTAGTTACAGTGCCCAGATAGCTGTTACCTTGGTTCCAGTGCCCAGATAGTATGGCAGGTTGTCGAAGGTAACGGTGAGTGCCTCCGGCCGGGTGAACGCGCTAGCGGCGAGCTCGGCCTTGAACGCAGCGACCTGCCACGGATGTGAACAAGGTGGACGTGAAGGTCTCCACACGCGCGTGTTAAGGGTTTTCAGCGGAAGAAGGAAGAGGCGAGGAAGTGTAGCTGCCCATGAAAAGCACCGGGAGCGGCTCGCAGGAAAGGCTCGACAGCTCAACTCCGCGCTTCTGGCATCGGCCAGGAGCGCCCGTCCGGCTTCAAGCTGATCACGGACAATACCCAACGGTCAACTGAAGGTCGCTGCTTGCAGGCACAGCAGGCACAGCACGCGCTAGGCCGATTGCTAGGTCAACTGCTAGGCCGACTGACGGCGCCGGACCCAACCTCACCCTCTTCTTCATCGGGTCGCTCAGCGGCTGCTGATGCTGCTGGGGCGACGCCTTCGGCGCCGTTGCCGCGGCTGCCGAGCTGGGCTCCCCTGCCTTCGCAGCCTGCGCCTGCTTGCACGCCTCGGCGGGCTCCACAACGGCCTCCTCCGGCGCCTCCGGGGGGTCGCGAACGTCTGCTGTGCAACATACGCGGAAACATAATCACGTGGCAAGGGACTGCATCGCTTGACCCAAGTGTATCACCCCGCTACCCTACCGGGGCACATCCGCAAGCACATGCGAACATATCCCAATGCGACATGCCGGGATCCTCTGCGGTAAGCCAAGCCTGAGCATCAAAGTCTAACTGACCCTCGGTTCGTTCCTCGTCCGCAGGTGCCACCACCCTCATCGCTGGCGCTTCCATGGCTGTGTCCAGCCCTTCTTCCTCCTCTCTGTCCACAGCTGCCGGTGCGACAGCGGCAACCTCAGCCTGTGTTGCCGGGCCACCGACACCCTTCCCAACTGCCACGGGAGCCGCCGTCTCGATTGCCGCTGCTGTGCCGCATTTGCCGACATCCATGCCGTTGCCTCCGTCGCCGCCACCCCGGTCTGCATCTCCAATGCTGTTCCCACGACCACCCCCATGGCCGTCGCCGTCGTCCGCCAATGCGACACTGCGGTCACCACCGGCAGATCCCGCCACTGCCACTGCCGCCGCCGCCGCCACGCCAGCTTCCTCCAGTGCACCGCACAGCAGGCCAGTAAGGATATCGTCGACCAGCGCATCGCTATCCGCAGCAGTGAGGTCCCGTCTCTGGCTTGCAGCGGCGTCGCCGGCCAGCGGGCCGCCGGCGCTGCCACTGGGGCCTGCTTTTGCGTCTACATCCATGTCCGTTACGGACCCTGACGCCGCTGCGACTGCAGCAGCGGCTACGCTGCTCGCGGCCAACAACTCCCCGCGAGACGACGGATCCAGCGCCGCGGAATCCGTCCCCGTTGTCGGCCGATCTGGGCGAGCAGAACCTGGGTCAGCGGCCTCGCCCGCAGCAGCCGTCGCCGCGGGTGGTGACTTGGGCGAACACGCGAGCGTGGCACCATCAGCTGTGTGCATGTGGGCCGCCGCCCCCTGCATTTGAGGTTGCTCATGCAATTCAGTCCTGGGCTCTGTCGTCGTGGGCGGCGAGACCTCCGTCCCTGCGCACCCCGCCTTGTCTTCCATGGTCACCAGTCCTCCTCCCGCCCCGTCCGTGGTCGTCGCCGGTGCCGTCGAGACCCCCAGAGTGTTCCCTCGCGGTGCCTCGGCCGCCAACAGACCCTGGAGCGCCTCCCGAAGCAGAGCGTGTAGGTTGACCTGGGCCTCAGCGCGCTTCCCCGACATCACTCGGTCGGCTTGCCCTGCCGCGGCATCCTCCGCGTCCATTCCTTGGCCTTGGCCCGGTGGCATGTGCCTTGGGAGCACACGGCCGCCGCCCGCCTGCCCCGCCGCTGCGAGTCGATGCACGTTCGACCCAGCACCGCCGGCACGCGGACCTGTGCCTGGCCCCACAACACCTCCCACGGCGCTATCCCGTGGCATCCCCGGTGACAACGCCTGCAGGCCTCCGGCCGACGACCGCGCCTGCGCGCGCCGCAGGCCCTCAGCCAGCCTGGCAGCCTCCGGAGAAACAGGTGCGGACACTGACGCGCCGCCTGGCAGCCGCCTGGCAGCTGGCCCTGTCTGCGGTGGCTTCCTGAGCATGACGTTTTGGACGCCGCTGGCGCTGCCATCATTGACCAGTCCTGCCAAGACAGCGTCTGCCGCGGGTTCCGCCACGTCACCCTTGACGAGCAGCTCCATGAGCAAAAACTCCGCCAGGCGCTTCGCGGCCCGCCGGCTACGGTCACCTCGAGGCCCGCTGCCGCTGCCCCCGTCGCGTCCGCGGACGCCATCGCCGCGCACAGCAAGCGCGGCATCTCCCTGCGGCAGGACAAAGCGAACGCACGATGTGATAACATAGCGGCAAAAACATCATCCCGTTGACGATGCTGCAGTCACGCCAATGCGCCGCCAGCGATCGGCCGTCCAACAACGCAAGGTTAGCCTGCCCAAGCATGACCAGGGCCCCCGGCGTGTGCCCGTCCTGCCTGCAGCGCTGCCCGGCAGCCCGAACGCGAAGGCGCTCCGAGGCCAGAAACGCCTGGATGTGTGGTCCCCGCGGCTACCGCCGCCGCGTCCTGCTCGTCCGGGGGCACCCAGTCCTCGCCAGCGCCCAAAATCTCTTGCAGCAACTCCGCCATCTGAACATCGTCGTCTGCTGCCGCGGCGTCGGCAGCCGCCTCCGCAGGAGTCGGCGACCGCTGATGTTGGTGCTGGGCGCGGTGCTGCGGCTGCTTGTGCTGCTGGCGATGCGGCCGCTGCGGCTGCTGTCGCTGGGGCTGTGCCACCGGCGGTGCAGCAGCCGTGTTACGCCCTCCCTCCCAGCCATCCAGCGCCTCTGACTCGATTGAGGCGGTCGCCGCGGCCGCAGCTGCAGCCGCTGCGGTAATAGAGTGTCCTAGACGTGCCAGGTCAGCCCAGACGGCGCCATCGCTGACCGAACCCATGGCCGCTGGATCCTGTCCTGCCACCGTCGCTGTACCCGCTGGCCCCGCAGTCTGCAGAGAAGACCAAAAGGGTGCTGTGTCGATACGGAGTCTGGGATTGCAAATCAGGAACCACATGCTGTGCGCCCTCGTCAATGGCGCCCATGGGTGAGAGGAACACCGCCTGCGCTCGAGGGTTCCTGTCGTACACATCACTAGAGCGCGCGGGGGTCCGCATTACCAGGGTCGACCAGGACTGACACCGCGACCACAGACCACCCATCGGAACCCTCGGAACTTGCCGCCTCCGAGCGCGTACAGCCACGCAACAGCACACCTGTTGGCCGCTGCGCGGCAGCGGCAGCTCCGAGGGTGAAGCTGCAAAAGCGTCCGGTGCCGCCCCCGAGGCCAGTCCTGCCGCCGTGATGGCAGCACGCAGGCGCTTCAGGCGCTGCATCGCTGGGTACATGTCCGGTGCCACGTCTGCACGACACACGGGCCGGCCGGCCGCCGGCAGGATGAGTAATGTTCGGTAAGAAATCGGCGTGGCTAGTCAAATACTGCAATCTGGTGCAGAGCGTTCGCCAGTATCTCGCTCTGAGTTCAGGCGCCTACCCTGCGATAACGGCTGCGAGCCCGGTAACACTGATTAAGAACCCCTGGGATGGGACCAAGAACCTATAGACTCATTGAAACAAGGAAAGCCCTGACAACCCCGACCGCATGAATACGTTGGCATGCCAGTCCGGCAGCACGTAATGCTCATTGATCGACTTGGCCCGAGTCCAAAGCCGTTCCCCCATCAGGCACAACCCCGGCGCCGTCGATAGCCCCTGTCATGTTCGCGGCGCGGATCACTCCTGGCGGTGGCAGCCAATCTAACATTTGTGACTCCATTTGGAATTCAAGCTTTCGCGCGGGTTCAGGGCTTCGGGCTTTGGCACTGCGTGGTAGACACAGTCGCATGACAGGCATGCGAACGTGTGCAAGGACTACAGGGACGCAGCGAAGGGAGGATTTGTAAGCTAGCACACAAAACATGACAGAAGACAAAGTTTGCATACTTACGCCGCCAAGAATCCGCCAGCAGGGGCCAAGATATGGAACGGCGCCCGCTAGAGGCCTTGCCACACATCTTTTCTTGCCCCATAACACGCACCTGCAACGCCGCCGCCGCCCTGCTGCCCCTGCTGTTTCCACGGTGAAGATGCCGACTCAGCCGCCCTGCCCACACCTTGCCAGCGTGCGGGCAGGCCCGAGTTCCCCCCGCGCCACAGGAATCTAGGCGATGCATAGCAAATGAAGGATTCGGACGTTAGGCGTGCCATTTCTTTTGCCGGGGTGAAGGATCGCCAGCTGCTCTGCACCCTCAGCAAGACACCATCAGCCCCATCAGCGGGACCATGTTCCCATCTGAAAGATGCTACAGCCAACCCATGGGTTCTCCACGGGCAGTATCTTCAACCTTCAATCTTTGGTCCGTAACCCTAGATCCAAGACCGTTCGCCATGTGTCAGTCCTCCGACGATTAACGGGCACGCCCCGTACCTGAGAAGCTGCGGCGAAACGGAGTTCATGCGGCTGAGGAGCGGCCAAAAGTGCGCATTGGGTCCCTGGCCATATCCCTGCTTCAGCTGTTGCTCGAGGTGCGGGTCGTGTGGATGCTGTTGTGGTTGCTGCGGCTGCGCAATCGTGCCTGGAGCACGCCTGAATGGTTGGCTTGAAGGCGCTGCGGAAAACCAAGCATCCTCGGACGCAACGCCTCCCCTGCCCGCCCCTAAGCTGGCCCGCTGCAGCAGCGATTCGAGCAAAGTAGCCCGACATGCCGCCTGCGCCTGCACACGGCCTGCAATGCCTCCAGAAGAATCCACACCGACGATGCCAACGCCGCTCCCATTTGCACGCGCCGATGAACCCTTTGGCTGGGGCTTTGCTGATACCGCTGCAGCGCCCAACGGCGCCGCTGGCGCCGGCCCGTCGGCACCAGTGCGGCCAGCTAATCCCTCATTATATGCCGACAAGTTAGCGGGCATAAACAGAAACAAAGCACCACCGCGAGCATCCTGCAGGCTCGGAGGCGCGCTAAAACTTGTGAGGATGGTCAGCTCGGAACCGCTGCGTAGCGGCACCCTGTCCCCAGCGACCAGCGTCCTGCCGTCCAGTTGAAGTGCATGCGAGCACACAGCGGACAGCACTACAAGCGGCTGGCCTCCCGAAGGACCTTGCTTTTGAACCTGTGAACACGGCAAAAGGGTGTTTCGAGCCTCTGAGCCGAGGGTGTACCGCTTCACGCCGTTCAACCACTCAGTAAGCTCCTCTTCCAGCGTTTTGGGGATAACAAAGTTCATGCACCTATTGTTAGGGCCAGATGTGCATATCGCCAGCCGAGCGCCGTTTTCCAGCACCCCGACAGGTCACCCTTCGTCTGAAGGAGCAGTTACGACGATCCATGAATCAACCCCGGCCACATCGATACAATAATTACTTCTGTGCGCTCGTTTAAGGATTTTAAAGCTGCGGGCGGTGTAAACAGCCTGCTGTGCTTGACAGCCAGGGAAGAAACTACCTCAAGGTGACAGAGCTGTTGGCTTCGAGCTGAGCCGGGGACCAATCCCAGAGATCCAGATAAAGGGTCTTGCCATAAGCAAGCTCTTCCCCCGAGCAGGGACAAGCTCGGATACTGCGAACAGCGGGGAGAACAAGCACGAATCATTCAAAAGGTTCAAGCGCAGCTGCAAGCTTATCATACTTATAACTCGCACCTGCGCTTGTGCTGAAATTAAAGCCCCCCAAGCGGCTTGCTCATCGAGGGCCTGCTGTTGCTGGGAATGCTTGTCCGTTGCCGGCGATGCTCCATGACTGCGGTGTGTTCCTTGGCACGTCGCATCGACATCAGGGCCAGGCTTATTCGCAGACATATTTGGCAAACTGCCAAGTCTCAACCAACGCTATTCCACAGTGCGCAGCATTCCAGTGTCAGCCATCGTGTATGGCACATCACATAGATATTTTCAAGAAGTCGTGGCTGATTGCTCGGAGCCAGTCCCGAAGTACCTCGGGTGTACGGTTGCGAAGCTGAACCGCCGTGAAATTGGATTGTCTCGCTGCTTTGGGTAGGTCCAGCCTTTCCACGTTCATAATTTTATATATCTTGAATATTTTCATTGGATGTACTTGAAAAGGTGTCCGCTCGTGGTGCGAGGTGTTGCACCTATCGCCGTACAGCTAGATATCTTTGTTGATGTGCCCAACCAGCCGTTTCTGCGATGGCGGCAAATCTCAAGGCAGCCTGGAAGCGTGTGAAGTCCCTTACCGTCGTGCAGCTACGACGAGCTACGTTCAGACCATTTAGACAGTGCTAAACGCTCATCTGGGCCCAAGGGGTCTACATTCCATCCCGGCGCAATAACCTCCGGTGTATGGGCCGCTGCATCGCTTCAACCGTTCGCACCTGGACTAATGTCCGTACTGCCCCGTAAGCTAATGCATGGACATAGATGCAACTGACAAAGCGGTTGGCACGGTTTCGTGACTACTGTCGGCTTTTGTGTTCCCAAACGTATCGGTTGCCCTCTCGAGTATATCTGGGGTCCGGAACAGCCAAATAAATCCATGGGTCTGTACGAAGCGAAATGAGCAGACAGAGAATTACAACCATGTCTCCACACGCAACGGTACGTAACTGGACGACGTCGTACAAGCCCCCTCGTTACCATATCATCCCCGCTACAACTTCCATTGCAAACACCAAGGAACTAGTGCTGCTCCTCCAGCCAGCAGCGACCCAGCTGGTTCTCGCCGTACCCGCACCTGTGCTCCCTCGCATCCATCAGAAACGTGTCTCGTCTTGCATATACGTGCACAAAAAGGTCTTCTGGGCGCATTTACGGGCGATCCAACGGCTCCTTTCAAGTACCTCCACAAGTCACGACCTATCGCCTATCCATCTGTCGTACCTGATGTGGGTACCGTACCTGTCTGTGCCACCAATACCCACGTTGGCGTCGACGCGACTCTGATGTCTGGGGGCTGGCTGGCGAAGCTGCGCCACAGGCGCGGACACGGAAGCTCCGGTAACCAGACGTCAGAAATGAACCTATCGACTCGAATCTCCGTATTGAAGTCCGCTTACGCCGCCTCACCTGCCGGCGATATGCAACCAACGGTGCGAGGCGCTGTAGTCCTTGGGACCCGTGGATAACATACCGTGACAGGTAATGGACGCCGCCCCACCCGTGTGGTCCAACGGTAGGCCGGAGATACCTCAGTTGCTAATACTATCTGAGATGCGCGGCCATTGACCCATGCGTGACTCGTAAAACAATTGCACGCAACGCCCGTACGAAAGTCGGCAGAAACGTTTTGAGCAAGCCCGGCGCATGAAACCATGCAGCACACGAGCTGACCTGTACCTGCTCTAAAGAAAACAGCCTCTGAGCACTATTACTGCTGGGGCGGGGTTGCGGCCGCCTCCTGCAATGGAACAAATCGAAGACAGCCATGCGTTAGATACCCAAGGCAACAGGCGGTCGTGAGTGCTGCCAGCCTCTACATAGGAATTCCTACGAGTACAAGCGGTGGAATATTAACACCTTCTACAACGCCAATCCCCGTACTCACCGCCGTCGCAAGGCTAACACCGTGGTCGACCCCTAGCCAATCGCCCATATCTCGGCCTGTGTTGTGCAGCTGGGACTCCTGCACCGCAGCCCGCTCATCAGCAACCGAAGCCTGCTGCTCGGCCTGCGACTTGGCATCCTGCCATAACGGTGCCTGTCCGGTCTGCTCCACATGTGGAGAGGGCGGAACAGCGCCGTTCTCGGCGTTCACTGCCGTAACAGAATCAAGCGCCGCGGAATCGAACGGCGTTTGCGGCGACTGCGATCGAGACGAGGGTGGTGCAGCGATGTCGGCGGCGTTGTTGCCTTGTTTCGAGACGACCTGCAAGCATCCATTCAACAAACCGCAGCGCGGACACCACCGGAACCGCCACGACGGAGACAAGGCCAATCATAACAATCCACACCCCATGAAACACACATTCCAAATCGCACGTGTAACAAACAATTACATATGCACACGAATCAACACGTCCGTAGACACAAAACCAAACAAGTGTGCAAGGTGCATTCAGCCCACCAATGACGCAGTCGGCCAGGAGAGGCCCGGATCGCAACCAGCAAATTGATGTCACGCATACATGACGTAAGCAGCCACATGTCCGCATGAGAACCAAAACCGCACGTTCACGTATGCCCGTATGAGTGCACACATCCCGGATGCGCGCCATCAATCGGAATTCCGCACAGCAAAACGCCCGGGTCAAACCCGAGCCCAAACCGCATTCCCATGGGAAGTCGGCGGCAGAAGTTTGGGCCATAAATTGAGCAACGAAAATCAGCAATGAGTACGTCAAAGTTACCCCAAGGCCGCACAAAGACCACACACGACGAGCACACGCACATCACATCAGCACACCACAGCACACAACACACGGGACAGGCACGGGCGATCTTGCATCAACGTTGTGGACAGTCGCAACAATTACACAAAATATCAAAGGCATTTTGGATGCAGCATAACCGCAGAACACGTGTGAACATGCACTACCCGATAGCCCACGGTGTGCAGGTGCATACAGAAGCTATCAAAAACGTCAAAACACCGTGTACTGCACACATAAGCAAAACATGTGGTACCCCAACGTCTTCCGACGAAGGACAGGGGCTCACCGTCTTTTCGACGGATGTGGGGCGCATGTGCGCCAGCATGACTCATGCACGATCTCGTGGTGTATGCGACCGAAATGGCGCATGGCGGTTGCGCACCACAACCACAACCATAACAGATACCCCCCTGCGGTTCCAGAGCCCCAAGTTCCCCGTGTACCCGTTCTCCGTCGAAGCATTCGGTGCTCAACGTACAGAACACTGCAGGACGTAGCCTGAAGAGGAATGCACGCATATACGTTGTTCTACCCGGGCTGAGACCCACCTGCTCTCCTTTCGTTCGTTTCGAGGGCGGCAACTGCCGAGCGCCGGGACCCTGTGTCGGTACGCCCCCGCCGACATGTCCACCGTCGGGGGCGGAACGCTTCGCGCCTTGAACCGATGACGCTGCCACTGCTGACCCGTTCGCTGACTCCGCAGCCTGCGGCCAACAGATAACGTATTGCGTTTTGGCGCGTTCTGCCTAGGGTTGCGATGGAGATTGCATAACCGAATACACTTCCCTTCGAAGAACTGAAACCGGTCAATACCCACCGTGCCCGCTGGCTGACGCTGCTCTTGCTGCAATGCCGCACCGTCGGCCGATGGAGGCAGCTGCCCAACGGCCTGGTCCTGCGGTTGCTGCGGTGTTGCTTCCTTGAGTAGCCACGGCGGTAAGTTCACCCTCCGAAGCACGTTGACCCGCAGCTCCATCCCGGGCCGCTTAGCAGTCCATGCCGACACCTGCAATTACGTCCCAAGTCAAGTCGACCCTCCAGACTCTTAAGCGTTCTTCCTTTCAGAACATTGGTCCCGCGTATTTTCGTACTCAGCGTCTGCAGAGTCACAACGTGTCGGTGCTGAACTCTGCCACAGTGCCATACCCCGAAGCCGTGCCTCACCTCGTTTACGAAGATCATGCATGGCTGCTTGAGGTCCACCTTGCCAGCAGGTGCCCCGGGCACTCCTGCGGCCGGCTGCGGCATCGGTGCCAGCTGGCCGTTGGGCAGAAGCTGCTGCGCCGTGACAGTCGCCGCTACCCGCTTGTCGATGCCAATGTAGTACAGCAGCCGCGGCCGCGTGTTCGAGTCCTTGCCCTCCCCGGCCGGCACTGGGGGCCGCTGTGCCTTTGGGTAGGGCCTGCGAAATCGATGCACAGATGCGAACATAGCAACAGCTTAGCATAATTTGCGCGAATCTCTGACGGCAGACCGCCGATACCTGGCATACATGGCGGGGTTTGCCTTCCCTCAGCGGTCTCATTGCACTGTCGTCGTTGCGTAACTACTGTCATTACAAGCTGTGAAGGCCCTTCAAGGCCCTCGTTGGCAACTAGAAGTTACCTCTTGATACGTCCTCGCGAACCCAACCTTGACTTTTAGCGGTCCTGGAGCTTGCTATCACACACAGCCAACATCGTACTCCCTCTTAAGATGGTATTTGCCTTCCCATGCCAAAGCTCAGCGCCGCCTGGCACCCACCTGACACGCACGTGGTCCTCCAAGTTCCGCACCAGCCTCCTGATCCGACTGCTGACCCAGCCGTCCCACAGTACCAGGTCCTGCTCGCTATCCGCGGAGACCTCCAGCTAACAGGGATGGGAGGCACAGGTTTGCAGAACACATCAGTACAGTACACATGGGAAGCACACGGCACGAAAGGTTGGCTGGTTTAGGACATCCGCGCAACACCCCAGGATGACCGTGGAGAAGATCCGCGGGCTTGACGCACTGACAGACATTTTGGCAGGCACCCACCAACACCGCAAACCGCTCAATTAAAACCATCGGAGTCCGGGCAGTAGGCATCTTTTAACTCATTCTGCATGTATATGCGATACAATATTACAAAAGGCGTTGTGGAGCCCGTCAAAGCTGCGATGTCCGAGGTTCGCCGGGCCACGATATCCCAGCCCCTTACCTGGATGTAGAACATATGCTGCGTAAAGAAAGGCACCGGCTCGAACAGCTTGCCCCAGTCGATGGGCTGCCCGCCCCGGCAGCGCATGAACGAAGTGCACACGTCGGCGGCCGCCGCGAACTCTCCCGTCATCACCTCCAGCGTGCTGCGCTGAACGTTGTACAGCGAGTTCATGGCCGGGTAGGCGGGGGTGATCACAGGCATGAGCGCCAGGCTGTCTCGCGTGCCGGGCCGCGGGTCCCACACGGGCAGCCCCAGGCTGTGGTCCTCCGGCACGCGCAGGTGGATGGCGCGAGGCCATGGCCAGGCTTTGAGCAGGATAAAAAACTTCAGCAACACCGTACTGGCCTCCGCTCGGGGGTACAGCTGGCAGATCTTCGCGACCATGATGGCCAGGTTGACACCGCCCAGGTATCCGGTGACGTTGGAGGAGATGCCGCGCAGCGATGCCCAGTGCTTGACGGCGCGCAACGCCAGCCGGAAGACGTCCTGATTGGGCACCAGGCGCAGCAGCGTGTCGGTGACGCGGCAGCCGTTGAGGGATCGCACCGTGGCCTCGTCGCAGCCGCGCAGCACGGCGTGGTTGGAGAGGTCCAGCTGCTCCGGCAGGGTGACCATGGCTAAGGAAGCGTAGAGGACGTCAATCTGGACGCCCTTGTACTGCGCGGAGTGGTGGTCGGGGCATGGGATGCGGGCGAAAGCCGGGCAAGGACAGGGCAGCAAAAGGATTACAGGTGGAGGCGGTCACGTCGCCCGCGCCGTTCCAGCTTAGGTCGCAAAACATGGCCTCCTGAGTCTGTGCCTGCGTACCTTGATGCCAATCATGGGCACGAACGCATCCGGCACGGGCTGTATGTCGGTGATGTCGGGGGTTTGCTGCGGCGCAGGGTAAGGGCCGGGCGTTGGGGACGTCATACAAGCATCCCACGACTTTCAGGGGCAGCATACATACAGCTGGTCACCGCTGCACACCCACCGACAGCAGGTACTGTAAACAGTGCTTCTCGGCGCCGAAGAAGTCCGTGTCGCGTTGCACGTAGCGGGGCCCCACCACCAGGGTGTCCATATCCGTTCCTGCAGACCTCGGCCATGGCAAATAAGCGCAACCTCAATAACAACAAGGCCAGTTGCACCCACTTACCTGGCCCATGGACCCCAAGCCGATATGAACCGAAGGTGTAAACGTGCGCTCGTGCATCCTCCACGTTCAGATTTTTCTTGCGGCATACTCCCTTCACCCAGGTCTGTACCAGCTCATAGAAAAGGCCCAGAACCTCCTCGCGAAGAATCGCCTCATCCAAGGACTCGTACAGGCCGCTGCTCCGCAAGAACTGCAATCCAGCCGCTGTATGTTATCGTCTTTGATAATCTGTATCGCCATGAAACTACTCAGTCGCACCTCTTCTAACTCTTTGCTGTGCCTCTTGTCCTCGGCTGTTGGAAGTGCATCATTTAATGGGCGTAGGAGATACACATCTTCCAAAGATGCGCCTGCCATGCAGCAGTCCTTCGGTGATGCAGTGTCCCGCTTACGTTGTCATGGATCGCAAAATGTCAAGATGACAGTTATGGTTAGCATACAAGCGGAAATGTAAAGCCCATCAGACAGTGAAAATCACGCGTACCTTCACTGCTTGGTTTGTTGATTACACGAACGGCGACATCCCAGTGCCGTACCTTGCTGTACACGGCGGCGAGAAGGAAGAAGCTGAAGTCTTGAGGCTATCGGTGGGTCTCAACGCGCTGTACGCTTCAGGTCCGTTGGTAACTGCGCAGCGTTCGGTTTGCCTATCATTCTCAATATTACTGGTATGCAACGGCGTGCAACGGCGAGGGCTCCGTGCTCCCGCATGTACTCACCCGTGATGTCATGCTCTGTACCAGCCCGTTACTTCGCTGATGCATGACGTCCTGCAACTTACACAAGACCAGGCCTGCTTTACTGTGACCATGAGGGACCATGGGGCCCGTGACGGCCAGGGACAGCCAGGGACAGGCCAGCGGACTCACTGATGCGCTGCAACGTGGTGCGCATCCATGGCGTACGGAAGGAAGGGCCAACCGTGATACGACCACCGAAGACCTTACAATGGTGATCAGATGTAACATTGCCGTTTTGGTTGACGAATTGGGGTTTTCCGATAAATTCACGTTGCACATACGTCGCACTACGGCGGCACCTGCGCGTGCACACGCCAGCACAGCCTCTCAGGTCGATTAAGCCTTCCAGCACCGACCGAGAAAGAGACGTCCCGACCAGACCCGGCTTCACACACTCCAGGCACCTGGCCATCCTCAGCATCGAAAGCTCTTGGGAAAACTGCAACGGCATCGCGCGTGAGGCGTGCGGAACACGAAGGAGCGCAGGTCGCGGGAGCAGACTTGTTGCTACGGTATTCCAAGGAAATACGGACGAACCGCAGGTGTGTCTCAAGCATCTCAGGGCCGTGCCGTCAGCCACACCAGCGTATGCAATTTGTCGTAGAAGGAGCATGTTGCCGCAAGCGCATGCATCCCGCCATGGCTGGCCCCCCTCGCCGAAGGCCGTTCCTGCCACCAGTCCGCTCCGTACGCGATGTGCTGATTGGGGCTGCCGTACATGCAGACCAGGCTCACAGCCTGGAAGTCCTCGCTCGCCCGCAGCACACCAAACCCATTGTACCTGCAAAAGCACAGAGTGACAGAGGCAGCAGGGGTTCCGTA
Organism: Eudorina sp. 2006-703-Eu-15; assembly: GCA_003117195.1. Taxonomy (NCBI): domain Eukaryota; kingdom Viridiplantae; phylum Chlorophyta; class Chlorophyceae; order Chlamydomonadales; family Volvocaceae; genus Eudorina; species Eudorina sp. 2006-703-Eu-15. The sequence continues at coordinate 228,157 of BDSI01000004.1, read as the reverse complement.
ACCATCGGACGTGGACTCAAGCACACCTATGGAGCTGTGTCCCGATGGTGGGACAGCCCACCGGCCCGCCTCTCTTCATCCGCAAGATTTTCCACACTCCGCCATATCATGTTCCGGTATCGACTGGCGGCTGTTTCCGGCGTACTGTGGCTCTGTGGGCCTATGGCCCGCCGCACCTGGCAGCCCTACGATGCGCATGTGGCCACCCTACGGTCTACGACAGCGCTCTGGCCTCTTTGGTGGCGATGCCCCCGCTGGGTGCCCATGCGTGTTTGGGTGGTGCTGCTTGCGGTCGTGGTCCCTCTCCTTTCTCCGCAGCGTTGGGAGATGGGAGAGGCCTCGTTGCGCTGTCGGCGAGGCGCCACTGGGGTCTCTCCGGGTAGGTCGGCAAGGAGGATCCCTTTGTTGGGTCCGCTGTGACTAACATCCATTCACTCAATGCAGGCGGCCGCCGCATCCATGCCACCCCGCTGCAGTTACCCACATGCAGGCGGCCAGCAGCACATGCGGGTCGTAGGGGTGCCAACGGAGCCGCCAGTTGCCGCCGCCTGTGTTGAGCTGCGAAACGACGCGGCCACAGGAGATGGAGTCGTTGTGTGAAACAAGACCACAGCCAACTGCCGTGTAATGGCTTAGGGTGGCTTGGACGCATAGACGGCATAGTTCTGAACCGTACTGCGCGGTGCGATGTCGCAAGTGCAAGGGTATGCGGAACAACTCAGTACGGAAAGCACGGTGATACCTGAGAAATAACCAGCGGCTTCGAAATGTTCCTCATGTCCCAGAGCCTGACGTGTTCGTCGTAGCTGCCTGTGGCGACTACATGTTGATGAATGGCGTGCGGGGATATGGTGCACACGCCCGCGGTGTGCGTTCGACGGTCGGTGAACACTGGTGAAGCGGGATCCACCCGAATGTCGTAAGCCTTGAAGTAACAATCGTCGGCTCCAGAGAAAAGAACGTGTCCCTGAAAGTAATAAGTTGCACCGTCAGCAATCACGCTAGGCGAACCGGGTCACAGAACCGGTCTGTCCATGGCAGACCTGATGGCATTCACCTCTGCTTTATGGAAAGCTGTGCACCAAGCTTCCAACGAGTGAGCCTCCCATTCCGACACAAGCGACAAACCGCAGTTGGTTGCCTGCAGTTGGTTCACAAGTGAAGAAGTCTGTCAAATTATCAACCGCCAGTCAGCAACAAAACACCATTACCTGAATCAAGGATAGCGTTCCGGCTGAGCTTGACGTTGCTATACGCGCCGATCCGCCGCCGTCGGCGCAGACCTGCCAGTCCAGCGATAAGGCCATACCGCTGCTGCAAGCGGCGACCTCGCTCACATGTCTTAAATTTTCTGCCACATCCTCCTCCTGTAATATTTAGCCCAGTAATTATTTCAACCGAACGGAATGGTGGCCGTCAACGGCGACCGCCCTGCGGCGAAGGAAGCCCTCACCGCGTCCGCCTCCAGAATTCGCACGGTGCCGTCCGCAAGTGCAGCCCCTAGGAGCGCTCTCCTCTGCGCACCACACGCCTCTGGCCGCCATTTCAGGTCAAAGATGCCCGGCATGTCCAGGCTGCCCGCGGCAGCGCTGCCTGACGGCTCGCCACCCCCGCCATCAACAGACGTCAATCTTCGCAGGTAACACCTGCCCAGGCGCTGCTGCGTTTCCTCCACCAGCTGGTAAGTGCCCAGGGCCAGTAAGTGAGTGAGCCCGGGCAGCGGGCAGAACTCCGCGCAATCGGCATTGAAGTCGAGCGTCTCTGAGTGGATGACGAGCTGCTCGGCGTCGTCGGCGGACATGACGGCTGCGGCTGCAGCGCACACAGGCGGCGGGCTGGCGAAGCAACAGCTCGGGCCGACCCACTTTGGCTGCGAGGTAGAAGTCTTCTGCTATTTTGCGGGGCAATGGCGGGGTCGCATTGTCCTGGGCCACACGGAAAAACCTAGGTCCAAGCTCGTATTACGGGAACTCAGATTCGGAGGGTTGGGTCACGGTATCGCCAAACGAAAGACGCCCTCAGAAAACAACTGTAATATAAATGAGAGCTCTCTGACTATAGCTTCTTGTGCACTTGTAATATGCGATGGCATCACGGAAACTGACATGACGCGGGACAACGATGGTTTTTACTCCTATCGGGCTGCCTGTACGGATGGTACGGCAATTCCAGTACTGTAGAATTGCCGTACAATCCGTACAGTCAGTCCGATAGGCAGTCGTGAGTGTCAGGCGTTCGGTGGGCGAAGCCGCAGGTGCATGGAAAGGTGGGGGAAACCGGCCGGAGCATGTCACGAGTGGCGTGTTGTGTCGCTGGCCAGGAAGGAGTGCTGTGTGGTGTTGAACCTGGAATGCGCTGAGCAGTGAGCACTGGGCAGCGCCCGCGCACACGGAGCGCCGAAGCGCCCTCTCTTTGTCGGAGCAGCCGGCAGGGCGACCTGGCGTCCAAGCAGGACTATAGAGACAGGCGCCCGTGTACCGGGGCGGCGCCCCTCTTCTCCCCATGACTCCAGGGGGTGGCCGCCTCTGCCCACTCATGTGGCCGCCTCCGCCTCCGAGGATGGCCAGAGGGTTGACCACCAACTTCGACAATGCGCCGTCGAAGCCCAGCGAGCCAGCCAGGTGGTGGGCCACGCCACGCTGATGGGCCACAGTCGGTGAAGAAGGCGGCCAGGAAGACGAAGATGATGGGGAGGATGACGGGAGAGCGCGGTGCCGTGAACAGAGAGGCCTTGCCCCGACAGACCGGTATCTGTGGGAAGGGCGGGGTGGGGGCCGCTGTGGGGTCCCCGCTATTCCCCAGGTGTCAGGGTTGGGGAGTCACCGCTGGGATTCGGTGCTCTTTTCATGTTGTGTCGCACGGAAACCTCGTTGTGGCTGAGCGGGTCAAGAGTTCTTACTGACGCTGAGGATGTTTCGCCGTGCGTCGGCGATCGGCACAGTTCACACAACCGACCCACCGTACACCGTCAACTTGGGTGACTGTGCATAGGGCCGCGAAGGACTGAAGACGTACCATTCGCAGCGCCTTGTCGCCGTGCGCGCTCTTCTGCCCACAGCCGCATCATCTGTTCCCGGCGGACGTCGCTTTGGTTAACGCCAGTGGCTCGTCTCGTCGGGGCTGCTTAGTGCCTGACCGTACATGTCCGGCAGGACGAGATGAACCAGGCCACAGGTCAAGCACGCAGTCCACCCAAAGGCCCCCCAGGGATAAAGCCTGCACTTCTGAGGGGAGCGGCCGCCAAGAGCAGCTGCCACCCGGCCACGAACACCGGCACTCGAAACGAGCCGCCAAGCGCCCCCTTAAGACTGCGCCGTCTCAAAGTCCCACCACTTATCCCACCCCCAAAACCCGTCCCGATGCACAAGCCGGCACAAGCCCCGCCTGGCATCGCAACTCGAGCACGTCTCCAAAGCCCTGATAGCCTTTTCCGATGACGTGTTGCATTCGCTCAGACTAACTGGGCCAAGCCAGATCACGTCCCGAAAGCACCGTGCAAATACATATATGCATCTGGCGCGGGGGGCCGTCCACTAGTCCTGCTGAGTTCAAGGTTCGAGCACACAGCAACGCTGTTCGCGAGTTCCCCCCTTTCCTCCCAAATGGCTACGCAGCTTTCACGCGGTGCGCTTCGATACCCTCATGCCTCGGCGTTGCTCCGAAACGGACGGCCGATGCGAAGCGGCCTTCAGCACTGAGTGACGCCCATAAAGAGGGCGGAGGGAAACCAACCCCAACCCCCATGCAACGTCCGCAGTGCCACGCGGCCCTCGACGCCAGTAACGACAACCAGCAAAAAGCCCCCCAACACCCTGCCCCAGACCGACGCCACCGTACTGCACCGCAGCACGGCGGGACGGACCCGCGGAGCCCCCTCCCCCAGGGCGACCTGGATGTGCGCCCCCTGATAAAACACAAGTGCCCATCACCACAGCACCAGAAAGCACCGCCCCAAGGCCGTGGGAGGCACAGGCCCTAGAGCCCCGACCTGGCGCCGCCCTACGCCGCGCCTCCATGCATCACACATCCCCCGTGTCGCTCGCACGAGAGAGGCACCCAGTGTCCTGTCTCCATTGCGCCACGTCCAGTACCTTCCCAGCCTCCGAAACCGGAGGCCATCGTAACTGGCGCCGCCTCCCAAACGCTCGCCCTGCCAGCAGCGGCTCCCCCCCCCTCCCCGTCCCTGCTTCCATTTCCCCGACACGCTGAGCACCGCTCCGTTCCTGCCCCCCGGTATGCCGTGCGCGCCGACGGACTGGAGCCGCGTCCTTCACCCCAGCACGGTCTTCTCCAGGTCCCCGGCCACGTAGTCGTTGTCCACCACGCAGACCAGGCGCCAGGTATCGTGGATCGAGGTGAGGAGTTGACGCGCGGGGCTTCCCTCATCGTACAGCGGCGCCCATTCGGACGTCCACAACCCGAACGCCTCGTCCTTCCACACGCGGAAGCTGTCGGGGCACAGCACCGTGGGCTGCACGATCTCCTTGCCTGCGGGACGCGGGGCCGGCGGGTCGGAGGGACGGGAAAAAGGATGGAGAAAGGATGGAGAGGGTAAGCACATGCGAGGGGTGTGAGGACGTGGGGGGCCGGGTGGAGGGCGGCCGAGGCGCAGGGCGGCAAGGTGGCGGTGTGTTGTGTTAAGTTGTATTTTTGTCAGGGTGCGTGAGCGATGGCTGCGTGTTCGTCGGCAGTGGAGGGCAAAGGTTGTGAAGGCCCTCCCTCCCTACCCTCCCCTGAAGCACGGTGGCACATCAACTCCCGGGAAACAGCCAACAGTGACTGGCCAGTGTGAGCTCTACAACCACCCAGCCACACAGCCATCCACACAGCCATCCACCCACCCACCCACCCACCCGGGAACACGCCCCAGCTGAGCGCCACCACGTCCTTCAGGTTGCCCTCCGGGCTGCTCGAGGCGGTGGCCGCCAGGTACGACACCGACGGCGCAGCGTCCAGCCGCGCGCGCAGCGACTCCCACGCCGCCGGCGAGCAGAAAAACTCCAGGTAGGCCCTGCCGTACAGCGCGCTGCGCGGAGCAAGGCAAGGGGTGGGAGAGCGCAGCCGGACGCGGGCCGGGGGATCTGTTGGGAAATTGGCGTTTGGGAGGCAGGACGCTGTTACCTCCTCCCCCCTTTGGGCGCGAGTGCCCGAGGACATCCGAGGGTGACGTCTGACGACGTGCGTGGTCATTCGGTTAAGCATGCGGTACCCAGGCGGAGAGTCAGTCAGCCACGGAAGGGCCTGTAGGGAGACCCACCCTCCCGAGCCCGCCTCTGGATGGCCCACCGAGGCCCCCTGCCCTCAGGCGGATGGGGAGGGGGGGCAAGGGCCCCGCAAGGGGGTGGCCAGCAGCAGCAGCAGGCCCCGCCGCATCCCCTCAGCGCTCGGCGGCTCACCCTCCGGGTGCCCCCCATCCGTATGTGGAGTCGGTGCTGGGGACGCCGTTAAGCCGGGGTTGGCTGTTGATCACCAGGTAGCCTGGCGGGTGATGGGGGAGAGGGCGGTGGGGGCGGCGGTGCGGGGAATCTTGGCAAGGGCGACAGCAGGCGTTGCAAGTGAGGAGGAACGGACTGTCAGATCAATCGCGTCAATCACAACAGACGGCGTGTGGGCGCGGGGGCGGCCCGGGATGGATCGGGTGCGACAAAGGGTGGGAGGTGCAGCAGCAGTGGCAAGAGGCCGGTCACCACAGGAGGTGGGGGGGGGGTGGTGAAGGAAATCGCTAGGCGACAGGAGTCGTGGGTTAGAACGTACGAGATCAAGAATGAGGGTCAGTAACGCGGTGCTGTGATCTTCCCACAGGTCCGTCCAAACATTGCCCAAGCGTCTCTTGCCGCAAGTGCCAGCCACAGCCCTCCCCTCCCCTCCCCTCCCCTCCCCTCCCTCCCCTCCCCTCCCTCCCCTCCCCTCCCCTCCCCTCCCCTCCCCTCCCCTCCCCTCCCCTCCCCTCCCTCCCTCCCTCCCCTCCCTCCCCTCCCCTCCCCTCCCTCCCCTCCCCTCCCCTCCCCTCCCCTCCCCTCCCCTCCCCTCCCCTCCCTCCCCTCCCCTCCCCTCCCCTCCCCTCCCCTCCCCTCCCCTCCGCGCCCCACCCACCCGCCGCGATGAGGTCGAGCAGCTTGGCGGTCTCCGCGGCGCTCTCCCCGTGCTGGGTGCCCTCCAGCTCACTCCAGGGAAAGACCTTGACCTCACCCTTGACGTGCCTGTGCGCCAAACGGGGAGGGAGAGGCCGGGGGACACGGTCGGTAACTTCCTACATTCGCCCGGGGGGGGGAGGGAGTCCGGGCGCGGCGCAACACCGCCAAGTTGGGCCTACGACGCGACAGCAGCAGGCGCCAAGAGGCGCTTGCGGGCGCGCGAGAGAGAAAGAGAGGTAGAGACTAGAGAGGCGCATCTTTCCATGGATCCTCGTTGCCAGGTGGGCCCCACCCCGGCCCAACATGTTCCGATGCGAACGAGGCCTTGCCGACATGGCAAACACATACACGCGACTTGAGGTTTGTGTGGATGGATGGCAGCACTCCGCACAAGCGGAAGAGACCCCCAACCCTCGGCCCCACTCACTTTGCGAACACGGCCTTGACGTCCTCCTCGCTCTCCGGGGAGGCGCCCCAGGCCTCCCGCGCCTTGTCCTTGCGCGCGTCGTTCGAGGTGTGCCGCCGTGTGAACTGAGGAGCGTCCCCCAGGCTGCCGTACTCCAGACCCGCACGGTCCGCCCAGCGGCCGGTCGGGTACGACGGCCAGTGCTGTGTACGGAGCGGGTTCACGGGGACGAGTTATAAAGGTGTCGGACGGCCGGATGAGGTGGCTGTGGGTCATTGGGGTGTGATGTACGGTACGACACAGGGCACGGCATGAAGTGCGACATACAGTACGGCAGCTCAGCTGCCAGCTGGCAATCCGAAGAGGCACACGGGGCCGGATGAAGCGGAGAGGGGCCGGCGTTACTTGGGGGCTCTGAGCTCTGTGTTTAGTGTGAGACGCCCGTGTGTGTGAGTGCTCAGCGTAGAAACCCGCCCGTGTGTGTATGCGTGTCACTGCACACAAGGCCGTATCTGTCGTACCTGCGTGCGCTTCAGGTAGGCCTTGGGCCGGTTCGTCCAGAACACCGGCCGCACGGACTCTACTGCGCGGGCGGTGCCGTTGGGCACTTGGCGCCAGGGCAGGGGCTGCGGGGGGGCGACAGCGGGGGTTGGGGGTAGGAGCGCCGCGGAGGGGAGAGGACCGGGGAAGGGAGCGGGGGTGTCAGATCACAGAACCCCAACCTAGAACCCAGACCTCACGTCCTGGAGGCCAGGTCAGAGCTCAGAGGTCACCCAGGTTGCAGCGTCCGAGTCATCCAGACTGCAAGTAACAGACTCCAGCTCAGCCAGCCAAGTCCGCACACGACCGCCGCACCAGCGCATCGTCTACCCGCCGCCCCGCCGCCGGACGGGCTGCCGGTCCACCCACCTTGGGCACCTTGGACGTGTCGATGAGGCCCAGCCGCTCCAGGATGGCCACCGCCGAGCGCTCCAGGTTCAGGGTGTACATGTGCACACCCGGCGTGCCCACCTCCATCAGCCGCCGGCACATCTTCACGCCCAGGTCGATACCGAAGTTCTGGAGGAGGAGGCAGTACGGCAGAATACGGCAGCATACGGCATCACGGCGGGCAGCAACGTACGGGAGCAGTTCCGAGCCGGGTCCGGCAGTACGCCAGGTCTTTGGCGCTGCGTCCACGGGGGCCGAGCTGCCCAACCTGTCAGGCGCTCCCGTGCTGGGACTCGGGCCCCCCTCCCACACCGGGAACATAAACCAATCGCACCTTGACCGCCTCGTCGTTGTCCTTGATGGCCTCCAGCGCGTCGGTGATCTCGGCCGGCACCTGGGGCGGCCCCATCGGTCACGCGGAGGGTCCAGGGGGTCGGAGAGGAGGTGAAGGGGGAGGACGATGCAGGAGGGAAAGAAAGGGAGCAGGGCAGTAACGGAGGGACGGCGCACCCGCGGGCCATCGGCGATTGGGCCTCGGACGGCAACTCTCGACGGCTCAGGCCGCCTCTGGTCCCACCTTTAGGCCCACCTGCCGCCCTCCCAGGCAGGTATACTGAGGGTGCTCCGTCCAGAGAGCCGGACCCGCCTCCCTTCCCTTCCCCGCGCCCGCCCGCCCGCCCATTTGTCAAAAAAGACAGCGAAATCGTGAATCCGTCCACCCGACCCTCCCCCCCCCGCACGCTGCCGAGGGGCCAGGTCCGCACCTTGGTCTTGCAGAAGCCCGTCATGCGCTTGAAGCCGCCGTACGTCATGATGGGCATAATGCCCGGCAGAATGGGCACCGTGATGCCCACCGACCTGCGGAGGGGAGGGGGCCGTGGGTCGGTCGGTCGGTTGGTCGGTTGGATCGACAGATCAGTGGGGTGTGTGTGGCTGAGGGCGGCGGACCGGTCATGTGCAGGGCCCTGGGGACCGCGGGCGCGGACAGCCACCTGAAGGCCGCGCTGCCACCCACCCCACTGCTGTGGGTACACCCAACCCCCGCCCCTTCATCGCTCCGAATCAAAGCCCCGGGCGGCCCCCCAAGTTCGGCCTCACCGCCCCGGCGCCCCACCTGCAGTCCGCCACGAACTTGACGAACAGCTCCACATCGTAGAAGAGCTGCGTGATGATCAGCTCACCGCCCGCCTCCACCTGGGGGGATGGAACAGGGCGGACACCGGTCACCCGTCCGCGGGTGCTTGTCATGCGCTGCTTGCAGCCAAAACGGGGCTGGATCGGGCGGACCAAATAGAATAGATGACTACAGTTGAACACAGTATCTTGCGCACCAAAGGCTCGATCTCAGGACTGCGGCGCGCAAGGGCTCCCCTTCGACGGCCCCCGCCACAAGTTGGGAACCTGCCCTGCCCTTCCGCACTGGCAACTTGGCCCCTCGCACTGCAGCCCCAGTGAGCAGCCAGCGAGTGCAGTTGCAACGCGTCCGCGTGTCAGCCGGGGTCCATGGGTGTCGTAAAACGGTCACGGTCCTCCCCCAACCGAAACGCACGTGTCCGAGAAGTCCGTGCGGCCGCCGTTCAGCTGGGCGGCCTCGCCCCCGGTCCGACTGCCCCCGGCCGGCCGCCTACCTTTTGCTTCAGGTAGGCGATGTCCGCCCAGTAGTTCTTCTCCATCTGCTCCGAGTCCTCCACGATGCCATCCGGGTGTGCCTCCGGGTAGCCAGCCACGCAGATGCCGAAGAAATCACCAAACTCCTTCCTACGGGGTGTGACCCACGGGTCGGTTCCCAGTTCGTCACGCCCCACAAATGAGCCGGAACCCACCCGACCCACTCACTGACCCACTCACTGACTCACTGACCCACTCACCGACCCACCCACTGACACACTCACTGACCCACTCACTGACCCACTCACCGACCCACTCACCGACCCACCCATTGACACACTCACTGACCCACTCACTGACCCACTCACTGACCCACTCACCGACCCACTCACCGACCCACCCACCGACCCACCCACTGACACACCCACTGACCCACCTGATGTACTTGACCAGGTCAAGGGCACAGCTGAAGCCGCCCTCCACCACCTCGAACTTGTCCTGGCCCTGCACGGCAGAACGTCGGCGGAACCGGGGGAACGCGATTCAGTACCCGCCATCAGCACCTCATCCACTGCCCCATGCCAGTCGCCGCAGCCAAGGCGGCCCTGGTGCCCTTAGCTTTCGGGCAACAACAACCAACCGGGCAACAACAACCGAACGGCCAAAGATGACCAAACGGGCAACAACGACCAAGCGTCGCCTCAACGGTCAGCGGCATGTGCAGCATCCTCAGCTGCACCTCCAACGTGCGGGATGGGCAGTCAGCCGCTTAACTGGCTAGTCCCCTGCAGCCCCGGCTGCCCTGCAGCTGCTGCTGCCCTGGGTGTGCCTTAAGGACCGGGCGCCGTACACTCGTACATGCCGTGATGCCGTACCTTTGGCGGGTCGCCACGGAGCGCCAGGATGTTTTGGACGCCCACCTTCTTAATCTGCGGGCGTGGTCGGGTGACTTATATGGGTTGGGACGGAGAGGTGTCCGCGGGAGTTGTGCGGACGCCAGGGTCGAGTCACCGTTCTCGGCCCTACCCGGCGACAGCCGGCTCTTCAGGGCAACGCAAAACAACGATCTAATACACACACACAGATGTCTACAATTCATAGGCATACGTCTGTCTGACTTCGGCACGAACCTGGCGCCAGCAGCCCCCGAGGGCAGCCCTGTGTTTGGAGGCTCCCCGCCGTGTCCTCCTCCCCGCCAAATGCGCGCTCGCCCCTCACCTCCTTCAACCCGGCCCCCGGCGCCCGCCCCTCACCTCCTTCAGGGCGCTCTCCAGCTTCTCCACCGGCATGTTGGTGCAGGTCAGGTGCATCATGGTCTCCACACACACCTGACAACGGGTCAGGCGAGATACCGTGGTCGTGGTGGGAAGAAAGTCTGGTGGGTAAAAGTACTGTTGCGCGGTTGCCTGCTGTTAAACCACCACCACATGATTCCTTCACAGAATTGAAGCAAGTGCATCTGGTTTGGCGCGGCCGTGTGTTCGAAAGACTCTTGGCTTTGAGGGCATTTACAACACCGCCGCGCAATCAGTCGCCTGAGAGCCGTGGCATGGACGCGCTCATGGTGTGGTTCCCGGTGCAGCCAAGCACGGCCGCAAAGGTTGCAGCACGGCCGCATGGCCGATCAGCGACCGCCAGGCCGCGTGCCACTCCGTAGTTCCCTTTCCCGTGATCAGCAGGATTCCGGTTTGTAACTCACCCACCTTCACCGCCAAGTCAGCGCGTGGTTATTAGGTTGCCTCCACAGTAACCCGCAAGCTCCCACCTCACCTGGTTCTGCATGCGGGTGGCGATGTCCAGGGTGACGTCGGCTGTCGAGCCGCCTGCACCCCAGGTGATGTCACAGAAAATGGGCCCATAAGCGACCATGCGATCCAAGCGCTCGAAGAGGTTCTCGACGCCCTGCATAGGGTCAGTGATGATCGGGAGTGGACGCGGGCAAGCGGTCCGTCATGCCGGCGACACAATTGCTTGCACACGGAAACAGCTTGCGTCCGTGGAGCAGATGAGTTGGATCATATTTATTTCCACTCATTTGATCTTGAGTAGGTGACGTTGGATTTCGTGGTAAGGGAGTGGTTTGCGCCACAGGCAGTCCACGCCGCCCAACTCACCTCTTCCGTGCGGGGCGGGAAGAACTCAAAAGAAAAGAAGGTCTGGCCCTCCTTAATTTTCTGGTTGATCTTATCGATGATCTTCATTTTTAAGTGCCCGCTAGAAAAACCAGGTGACTTGCGCTTGTGCGTGCGCTTGTGCGGCCCAATTGTTTGATGAAAGTAATGTGGGTGTGCACCTTGATCGCTTCAATGAACGCCTCTTTGCTTCTGTGGTCTTTCAGGAAGGCCTCTAACGCTTCTGCCGTACAAAAAGCGCCCGGCATGACTGTTATTACTACATTTTCGGGCTGTGGACTTTGACCGTTAAGCTTGCTTTTTTATAATTGCGAGGAACTCAAGGATTCAGATTTGCTTAAGCGACAAGACTGCTTCCGCAAGCGTATCATTACCTTGAGAGGCACGCCCCGTCTGGCTCCCGAAGGGCCCACCACACCCGCACACGGCCTTGCGCCGCCTCCTCGAACGTGTGCCACTTGCGACCGTGTCAAGTGATTTGCCATCCGCTGCCGCTGCGCTCCGGATCTCGAGAAACCACCGCAACACACCACATGAACTCCACTGAATCCCTGCCATGTCACGCCACGTGACGGTGGCCCTTTAATGTGGCGCACGGCAGCCATGGACTCATCCACACGTAAGCATACGTGACCATCGGGAGCCGAGTTCATGGCCAACCCCGCCCCCGGCGTCCCGGCCTTGGAGTCGGTGTCCCTCGGCGCTGACCCAGCCCGGCTCCGCACCATCCGACGTCACCTCGCCGCCTTCCTACCTGAAGCCCTCCTGGACCGCTTCTGGGACGAGGGCTTCGCCGCAGCACGCCAGCCTTCCTTCCGCCTGAATGCGCTGCGCGGTGGCAGTGATGCGGGGGCCGCAGGCGGCGGCGGCGGCGGCGCTGGCGGCGGTGACGAGGGCACGGTCCGGCGGCTGCTGGAGGGGTTCGGTCTGCCGGCTGACACGCCCGTGGAGCGGTGCCCCTACTACCCTCCGGCCCACGTGCTGCCGGCGCGAGCCGCCGCGGCGGTGCGTGTGGCGGGTCACATCCACGCACCCGGGCCCATACGGGTGAGCCGAGGCGGCGGTGGCTGTGAGCTGTGAGCTGGGGCGACGCTGTCGCGACATCCGCTACGTTGCGGTTGCGTGTGTGTGATGTGCAGTTTCATGTGTGGGTGATGGTGTGATAGATGTACCGGTAGATAACTGTGCGGCTTGGAACGTTTTGGTGGGTCCCGCTGACCGCAGAGCGGCGCCGTGTACTTCATGGGCCTGTCCAGTATGCTGCCGGCCCTCGCGCTGATGGCCCACCAGCCCCACCAGCCCCACCAGCCCCACCAGCCACCATCACCGCATATGAGGCTGCCTCGGGGGCAGCCGCCGCCGCCGCCGCCGCCGCAGCAGCAGCAGCAGCAGCAGCGACAGCAGTTGTTGTTTGGCAACGACGCGCGTGGCACGGGGATTGCCTCGGGCGCACTGCGGGACAGAAACACCAGTAGCGGCAGCGGCCCTGGCGGTGCCGGACTGCGCGTCCTGGACCTGTGCGCGGCTCCCGGCGGTAAGACGGCGCTGCTGGCGGAGCTGATGGGCAACCGCGGGACGCTGCTGGCGGTCGATGCCAGGTGGGGCCCACGGCCACGGGATGCGGTGACTCACCAACCCATGGGTGATTTGTTGGATTGCACAGTCCATCTGAGCGCTGAGTGCGCGCCCTCTGTCCGCTCTGCTGCTCTGCACGGCTTGGGCCGTGGTCGTTTGACCCTTCCATTGTCCCTTCCGTGGCGGCCCATGTGGCGGCCCTGCAGCTGGCCCCGACTGCAGCGGCTGCAGTTCAACCTGGAACGCCTGCTGCCGGACACCGGTCACAACCGTCACAACCGTCACAACCGCCTCAACGGCGACCGCATCAGCGGGGGGGGTGGCGGCGCGGATGACAGCAGCGGTGACGAAGGTGCCGGCGTTGGGGACGCAGATCGTCAGGCAGCCACACGTGCGGGTGCGGCGATGGGCAGGTCGGACCGGAGCTGGTGGCGACGCGGCTGCGTAGTTGCAGTACACGCGGACGGTACGGCGCTTCAAGTGGACGAGCACGGTCTGCCACGTGTGTGCTGGCCGGGGGATCGGGTCGGGACACGCTCCGGGGCAGGTAATGGCGCACGGCGGCGGCGGCGCGCCGGCGGCCGAGAGGACCTTTCCGACGACGGCGAGGAGGGCGAGGGCGAGTTGGGCGTGTACGACAGAGTTTTGGTGGATGCACCGTGCAGCGGGCTGGGCAGGCTGCAGCTGCAGCGGCCGAGTAGCTACAACCAGTGGGACGAGCAGCACGTGGCGCGGCACCCCGAGCGGCAGCGGTTGCTACTGCTGCGGGGCGCGCGGCTACTGCGACGTGGAGGCAGCCTGGTGTACAGCACCTGTACGATCGACCCGCAGGAGAACGAGGCGGTGGGCACCTGGGGATGGCGGGACTTGAGACGGCTGGGCGAGACGTCAGATGTCGTACGGCTGTTGTACTGGGCGAGTGCCGGGTTGTACACAGGAAGGGATCCCCTGCCTTGCACTCCCTCGGGTGCATGCCTACGCCCAACGCTGAGCCTGCCGCCGATTGAGCGCCACAGGAACGCGCCGCAAATGCTTCCATGCCACCCTGCAATGGTGTCCCGTTAGGCGTCCCTACTCCCCACCTGCCGTGTCCCCGTCCCGGCAGGTGGTGGCCTGGCTGCTGAGGCGCATGGGCGGGCGGCTGCGGCTGGTGGCGCCCCACCTGCCCCCCACGCACCCGCCGGCAGTGTCGCAACACACCGCCGACCTCCGACCCATTATCAGGGCCGACACAGTCACTGGGTGTCAGGGAAGAGCTGCGGGCGGTAATGGTGGCGGTGGTGGTGATGGCGGGTTTGGTGGTGACGCGCCGGATGTTGATGACGGGGACGGCACACACGGCCGGTACCTGGACACGCGCTGCCTGGCCGGGCCCCACCCGCTGATGTCTTCTTCATCGCCCGGACTGGCTCCGGCACTCCCGGCGTTGCTACCGCTACCTCTGCGGGAGGCTCTGGAGGCGCACCGCCCGGGCTGCACCTACCCTCCTCTGCGGGACGGGGCCTGGTGGGCCGAGTTGGTCAGTGCGGAGGGTCGGGGCAGCGGCCGCGGCCATCGGCGGGATCGCAGTGACGGCGGTGGGCGCGGCGCCGGTGTCCCGGAGGGCGGCAGCTCCGCGGCCGTGGTACAGCTGCTGGGGGGCAGCACCCGGGGGGCCCACTGGGGCGCGGCGGATGCGGCGGTGGGGTGGGACTGGGTTCGGAGCCAGCTGGAGGCGTGCTGCGTGCGGGTGGCCCCGGGGCCCACCTACGAGGGCTTCTTCCTGGCCCAGTTCGTCAAGGAGTGAGGGGGGTAAGGGTACTGAGTTCGGCTGGCCGATGCGCGGTGCGGGAGGACGGGGAGCGCGTGCGGCGCCAGGTGGCGGCCGGCGATGGACGTCCCCACACGCCTCTGCGCGGCGTTGAGGGAGGGCCCGGGTGCCGTATGGACCGGGCTCCTCACGGACCCGTCGTCGTTGGGGGGCGGGGTGGGGCGGAGCAGCGGTGCCAGCACGAACCGAAATCTTGTCCCTCGGCATGTAGGTTAGACAGCGCCAGACCTGCGCTAGACAGGACGGGGGTACCAGGTGGTGGTTGACCATTTCGACGGCCGGATGCGCCGCAGCTGAAATCGGGGCGCAACTCGGGACTACGGCCATTACTAGCCCAACCAGCAAGGGTCTACTGCGATGTACGTCGTTCGCGGGCCGTGCTGAAGACCCGAAACCTAACCCTAGCGAGTCAGGGACTTCCACACCAAGGGCTCATCATCTATGCAGGAATGCAACACCCCAAACCCGGAAGTCCTCCTGTGAAGTGAAGGTAGACGGGAGGGTGACCAGATGGATGGAGGGGTGCGCTTTGGGGAGGTCAGGACCCCTTCCAGACAGAAAACAAAGTGCTGTGCGAAGGTGTGCCGGGTGTGCGGCACATACGCCCACGGACCGTCGGACCCGGTGCCTTGCCGATTCCAATTGACTTCGCAGCACATCGAAGCCATCTCACGTTCGCGCGAAGAGTGCGTCGATTAATTGCCGTTGCGCAAATCCGACGAGACCGTACTTTTCGCATATCACGTGTACGCCAATGTGCTCTCAAGTTGGCAGGTTGGACCTAGTTTTAGCGAAAGTTTAATGAAATGACCTAACTACAACTCGCGACGATTGATTCAGATTTGTTGAAACAGATGGCCTCAGAACCCTTGTTTCAATTTCGTTTGGGCTGGCCCATCGCTCGCTTTGTAGCTACGAAATACAGTGCTGCAGCGCCGATCTTAACCGCGGCAGCTCTTAAACTTACGTATGCGAAATCCTTCTCGGGCAGTTGGGCACCAAGTTGCTCCCGCCCGGACCTTGATGGTATTGGGGAACTCCAGAACTACCATCCAAACCAATCTAGTAATGTACATCAAGCTCAGATCCAGGCAAGTCAGCCCGCGCGCTGCGCAGTCCCAGGCTCGCATGGCCCCCAACCCCACACGACCAGCGGCCGCATCTTGAGCGACCGCAAGTCGACGTTGGGTATAGCCTGGCCTGTTGGAGGCCAGCGACCTTCTTTTGCGGGGAGTCGCTTCCTCAGCGCCCACGCCCAGGCCGCGCCGGGCCTGGCGTCCCCAACCCACGCCACCAGCAGCGGCGCCGGTGGCCCCAACCGCCCGGAGCCCCCGTCGCGGCGACGCGCCGCCAGCTCCCACCTCCGCGCCCGTCTGGCTGCGCTCCTGCCCGGCCGCGTCTCCGAAGCGCGCGACACGCTCGTCCAGCACGGCACGGACGAGTCGTACCACGAGCCGATTGCGCCCGACGTGGTCGTCTTCCCCGAGGTGATCCTGCCCGTGTGTGCCGTGGGACGTGTGCCGTGTGCCGTACGGCCGTGTGCCGTACGGCCGTGTGCCGTACGGCCGTGTGCCGTACGGCCGTGTGCCGTACGGCCGTGTGCCGTGCGGCCGTGTGCCGTACGGCCGTGTGCCGTACGGCCGTGTGCCGTGCGGCCGTGTGCCCGTACGGCCGTGTGCCGTGCGGCCGTGTGACGTGTGACGTGTGCCGCAGTCTTTGTCTTCCTTGCCGGGGGAAACACGTGGCGGCGGCTGGCTGCGGATGTCAGAGATGACGGTCACATCACTCCTACCCTGCAGCAATCGAGCGGTACTGGCACATGGGACATGGCTGTGCCCACTAGTTTCCCGAGCAGCTGTTGTTCCGCAGCGGAACCGCACCGCCGGGCCATACCGGCAGATGCCTATGAGCTTGGTTGCCTGCACCGATCCGGGTCCCGTAATCGCTGTACGTTGCATGTTGCACTGGTTTGGGGCGGTCTATGAACCCCCCGGGGCTCATCTTGGCCTTACGAGCTCAGGAGCACCGGTAGGTACGGCAGCGGCATTGGGCGCCCCGATGGGAGCTGCCCCAGTGACTGCGGCCTGCCGTTATCGCCGCGGAGCCGGTCCACCCATTGTTTCAACATGATTGGGGCAAACCCACATCGCCGCAGCGCCTCCTATGCCTTCCAGCCCGTGTCTCGCCTCCTCCCGGGCGCTTGTGCGCCCCCTGGCAGAGCACGGAGGAGGTGGCGGCCGTGGTGGCCGCCTGCGCGGCGGAGCACACCCCGGTCATACCCTACGGCGCGGGCACCTCCGTGGAGGGTCACGTGGCGGCGGTGTACGGCGGCGTGTGCCTGGACTTGCGGCGCATGAACCGCGTGCTGAGTGTCGCGGTGGAGGACATGGACTGCCGAGTGCAGGTGGGCGGGGTGCGGGGTGAGGGGTGCGGGGTGAGGGGTGCGGGGCGAGGGGTGCGGGGCGAAGGGTGCGGGGCGAGGGGTGCGGGCCGAGGGGTGCGGGATGGGGAAGGGTGGTGGCGGGGCAGCTGGCGAGGGGACGCAAACGCAGGGATGGGGAAGGGGGGTGGCGGGGCAGCTGGCGAGGGGGCGCAAACGCAGGGGTGGGGTCTTGTGGTGTGGTGGTGCGGGCCCCATGAGGTTGCGGTACGGTAACCCAGCAGTACGGCACCTGCAAGCCCAGCACGACCCGTGTATGAGGTGATGGTTGACCCCCACGGTGATGGACGAAGCCCACGCGGGCGCCAACCAGCAGCGAGGATAGGGCTGTACCCATGACATTCTGGTTTTGCGAAGATATCGCGTGTACAGAGCCTTCACCTTGCATGCTGCCCCCGCCATCGTCGCTGGAGATCTGCGGTCCTTTACCGCATCTCGATCGGACCTTTGCGCGCGGACCGCAGCATCGCGGCTTCAATTCAACACGTCTCCCAATGTCCCATGACCCCCCTCCTCCGCACTACGGCTTGCCGCACCCCTGCTCCCCCCCTCCCGGGCAGCAGCGCAGTATAAAACATGTCTACCAATTTCCTATACCCCCCTCCCGGCCCCAGGCGGGCGTCACCCGCAAGCAGCTGAACGAGCACCTGCGGGACAGCGGGCTGTTCTTCCCCGTGGACCCGGGGGCGGACGCCACGCTGGGGGGCATGGCCGCCACTCGGGCCAGCGGAACAAACGCGGTGGGTCTGCCTGGGCTGGAGTGACCCATGGGTCGGCCGCCCGGAGGGGATGCCAGGGCCTGGGGGGCGAGGCGAGCAGTCGTGTTGGGAAGTTTGCAGTGTGGGGCCGCACAGGGAAAATGCCAGCGCGGACCGAACCGGGGTCAGGACGTTACGCGGTAAAGGAGTGCAAGGGGCCTGCCTGTTGGAGCGGGGGGCGGGGTGAAGGGGAAAGGCAGGAAACACAGGGAGAGGGAGCAAGGCGAGTGCGAGATGACGCGTCATCGAAGGGAAGAAGTTGAAAGTGTGTGTTGCAGAGGCAGTGTGTACAGACGGGGAGCTGGGCGGGTGCTCCACCGAGCGGCAGACGAGAATGCCGTGTGTGGTCTCCCCTTGCCGCGCAGGTCCGGTACGGCACCATGCGAGACGCGGTGATCGGGCTCACGGCAGTGCTGGCGGACGGGTGAGGCGTTAGGTGCCCATGGGTCGGTGCCCATGGGTCGGTGCCCATGGGTCGGTGTTCACGGGTCGGTGCCCATGGGTCGGTGCCTGCATGCCTGAGTGCGGCGGCGGGGGATTAAGTGAGAACCGAGCCCAAGAACCGAGCCCGGACCCGGCGGGGTGATTCCGCTTGAGGGGCGGTCCACGGAGGTCGCCTGCTTCAGTACCCACGTGAGGCCGCCCGGCCTCCCCGCGCTGACACCCGCAGGTTGGCATCTCATGTCCTCACCTCACACTCCACCATGTCCTGACGCCGAGCCGCCGCCGCCAGACAAACCCCACCTGCGCCCTCATGGTCCCCGCACCTCGCACCGCCCAGTCCATCGCTACCGGGGGCCCCCCGCCCCCATCACCATGCCCCAACGCCTCCCCATCCCCCAGCTCCTTTGTGCCCATGTCTCAGGTCCCGACCGCCCACCTCATCCCACCCCATACACCCCCTGCAGGCGGGTCATCCACACGGGTCGGCGCTGCCGCAAGTCCTCCGCGGGCTACGACCTGACCGCTCTGCTGGTGGGCAGTGAGGGCACCCTGGGGGTCATCACGGAGGTGCGCCCCGGGGGGCAGGGGCCGGGGCAGGAGGGCGGGGCCGGGGCCGGGGCAGGAGGGCGGGGCCGGGGCAGGAGGGCAGGGCCGGGGCCGGGGCAGGAGGGCGGGGCCGGGGCCGGGGCAGGAGGGCGGGGCAGGAGGGCGGGGCAGGAGGGCGGGGCCGGGGCCGGGGCAGGAGGGCGGGGCAGGAGGGCGGGGCAGGAGGGCGGGACAGGAGGGCGGGGCCGGGGCCGGGGCAGGAGGGCGGGGCAGGGGCCGGGGCAGGAGGGCGGCGGAGCGCGGAAGACGGGGAGGAGGCCTGGGGCGGAATCCTTCGCTGTCTCGATGGGCCATGACGAGGGTGGGTGGCGCGGTGCGGGCGGAAGAGTCGGCACCCGGACCTGAGGGTGGCTGTCCCCCCTTACCTTCCCGTCCCGTGGAGACCGCGGGTTGGTCCGTTAAGCAGGCGGGGGGCGGCAGGCGGCGGCGGAGCGGGCAGGAGCCGGCGGACTGCGGGCGGGTTGAAGACCGGCGTGGAAGTGAGGCCGTCAGGCCATACGGAAGAAGCGACCTGACGCGGTCGCAGAGCACCAGCTCCGGCGCGGCACCACAACATCTATCGCTCCGCACTGTGGCTCCGCACTGCGGCTCCACACTGACGGGAGATTCAACGAAAGCGCTCACGTGGAGTGACCCTCCGCTTGCACCCCGCCCTGGCACCCCGCCCTCCCCCGCCGTCGCTGCCGCAGGTGGCGCTGCGGCTGCACCCGGTACCGGAGGCGGTGGCGGCCGCAGTGGTCACCTTCCCGCCCTCGGCCGCCTCGCCCTTGGCCGCCTCGCCCTCGGCCGCCTCGCCCTCGGCGCCCTCGCCCTCCGCGCCCTCGGGCGCGCCTGCAGCGGTGCAGGGCGGCGATTCGACTGCTGGTGGCGGCGGGGGCGAGGGCGGGGGCTTGCGCCGGGCGGTGGAGTGCGTGGTGGCGGTGATGGGCTGCGCGGTGCCGGTCGCGCGGATCGAGCTGCTGGACGACCTGAGCATCCAGGTGAGGGGAGGGCAGGGCAGGCAAGGGGGCAGGGTGCGGCCGTGGGCCGTGGGAGGGTTCACGACAGGGGGACACGGGGACAGCGCGCCGTGGAAAGCCCCGGAACGGCAGCACGGCGCGTGTATTATACATCGTACAATGCCGTACTGGGAGGTACTGTGTGCGGTGTCAGGGCGGTGCCGTGAATAACCAACTGGTGGGGCAGTACCTGGAGGTAGGGAGGGAGGGAGGAAGGGAGACCGTCGGCGCTTCTCAGCCCACGCGGCCGCCTCTGGTTCGAGCGTGTCTAGGAGCTGTCTAGGGAAGAGCCTTAGAGCCTGAAAGAACTGTCTTTGTAAAAAAAAGACATTCCTGATAGCGGTTCGTGTGGTACTGTGTTTGTGTCCTCTCTCTGCCTTGCGAGCCGAATCTCTCGGTCGGTCGCCCGGCGTCCACAGACCGCCCGCTCCGAAACCAACGCCCCGACCCCCGACCCCGCCTCGCCCCTCCGCATCCCACGCGCGGCCCCGCGTCCGCCCCTCCGGCTGCCTTCCCCCTCAGGCCGTGAACAAGTACTCGGGCACATCCTTCGCTGTGGCACCCACCCTGTTCTTCGGTACGGCAACCGCGGCTTGCAGCCACCGTACGGCCTGCGACCTTCCCAGGCGTCCCGCACAGCCCGCGCCCTGTCGCCCCCGTGGTGGCGGGGTGCCCAGCCCCCCCCCGCGCGCTCCCCCGGCATTCATTGGCTCACCCAACACATGGATCGCGGTCCCGACCGTAGAGGAGAAGGGGATTTTCCTCCCCTCACCAAGTCACCATTCCCCCCCTCTCTTTCCTAAAACTAGAATTGTTGTCGGCCTTGCCTCCGCCCCGGCAGCCCCACTCGCAACCCCGCCGTCCCACTGATGATGTAGACCTGAACGACACGACGATCCCAAACCCGCCCCACTCAACGCAGTTTGATTGTGAAGTCTGCCCATCTCCAGTCCGCGCTCTGCATCACGACCCCCTCCTCCCCGCGGTCCCCCTCCCCCCCCATTTCACGCACCCTGACCTCGCGACCCAGAGTTCCACGGCTCCCAGGCGGCGGTTTCGGAGCAGGCTGAGCTGGTGGGCTCCCTGGCCCGGGAGTACGGCGGCTCGGGCTTCGAGTGGGCGACATCCCCGGAGGACCGGGCCAGGGTGAGGACGGCCCCATGTCCTGGACACCAGTTGGGTTGACTGCCGACTGGAGCTGGTGGCGATATGTAAATATTATAGGTTTATAGCGACGTTTTAGACTGAAGGGGGAGAACACAATTGAGTGAGGGGGGCACTGAGGAGGGCAAAGGGCAGAGGAGAAAAGCAGAGTGCGGTGCGGCGTCGGACCAGGCCGGGGGCGGACCGGAAGGGCGGGTCGGAACCGGGGCGGAGCGGTGGTGGCTCGCTGGACAGCACAGCGCAGGGCGACGTGCACTGCCTGCCTGCCTGCCTGCTGTCAGTTGGGAGGGCATGGACGAGGAGTGGCAGGGGCGCGACGAGGAGGTCCCCGCTCCCCCGGGGACAGGGGTTGCTCCTGATGCCCGACCCTCCCTGCGACCTCTTGCCCCCATCTCTCAGACAGGGTGCGCTGCCCCTTGTAACGTGTGAGGCAGTCCGCCCCTGCCGCCCCTCCCTGCCCCACCGGCCCCTCCGCATGCAGCTCTGGCAGGCCCGCCACAACGCCTACTGGGCCTCCGTAAGCTTACGGCCCGGCTGCAAGGTGAGAGGCAAGGGGGCATAGCAAAGGAGCAATCTCCGGTCTGAAGCGTTTCGAGTACTTGCGCTATAACTACGTCTTGCCTTTGTTCGTACGCCGGGCCGGTGGTGCCGTGACTCCCTCGCTCTGTGGCTGTTTCGTTG
This sequence comes from Eudorina sp. 2006-703-Eu-15, assembly GCA_003117195.1. Lineage (NCBI taxonomy): Eukaryota > Viridiplantae > Chlorophyta > Chlorophyceae > Chlamydomonadales > Volvocaceae > Eudorina > Eudorina sp. 2006-703-Eu-15. The sequence continues at coordinate 206,471 of BDSI01000004.1, read as the reverse complement.
CACTTTTATCGACAGGTAAATGTTGTAAGCATAATTGCGCCGCGTTTGGGTCCTGCGGGGCTTCTCGCGACAGACAGACAGACAGACAGACAGACAGACAGACAGACAGACAGACAGACAGACAGACAGACAGACACAGACGCACAAGCAAGACACGCCGACCGCTCCCCTTCCCCCCTCCCCGCCACCCTGCCTCCGGGGCTCGCCCTCCCCTCAGGGCTTCCCCACGGATGTGTGTGTGCCCATCTCGCGCCTCACGGAGAGCATAATGTCCAGCCAGGAGGACGTGCGGAGGGAAGGTGAGGCGTGAGGGAGGGCGTGTGCGTGTGTGTGTGTGCGTGCGTGCCCCCCTTTTGTCCATCAAGCCAGCGAAACCGCGAAAGAGCACCAAACCGATACCCGGAGGCCCCCCCCTCCTGGCGTTCCGTGTCACACAACGCAACCCAACACAGCATCCACAGTGTGGATTCCACACAGCCTAGCCCAACGACAAGGCATCCAGCTCCTATATCCCCTCCCCCCTCCCCTCTTCCCCCCATCTGCCCCTGCCCCTCAGGTCTGCTGGCCCCTATGGTGGGCCACGTGGGCGACGGCAACTTCCACCTGATGATGGTGGTGGACCCGGGGAGGGAGGACGAGGTGGCGGGGGCGAGGCGGGTGGTGGGGCGCATGGTGCACCGGGCGCTGGACGTGCAGGTGAGGCGGGGGGCGGGGCGGGGGAGGGGGGCGGGGGGGGCCTGGGGGGAGGGGGAGGGGGAGGGGGGAGCTGCTGATGGGGAGCTGCTGCTGATGGACGCTGTGGATACCGAGCTAGGCCGATGCCCGGGACAAGGGCGGAGCGGAGGCCTGGGACGGCGGAACAGATACCGGATACCGCGTCTTTATCCAGGGGGCTGGCGCTGATCCGGGGTGAGGGAAGTGCAACGTGGCGACGAGGTTGGGAGGTTGGGGTGCGGGCTGACCTGACCGCGGCCGGTGCGGTACCGCAGCAGGACACAGAATGCAGCTGCGTCGGGCTGACCTCGCGCCCCCCCGGGTGGGTGGGTGAGTGAGTGAGTGGGTGCGCGGGTGGGTGGGTGCGCGGGTGGGTGGGTGGGTGGGTGCCTGGGGTGGGCCGCCATTCGGGGCAAACACGACGAGGTGTGCCTGGGCAAGGGCCCCAACTTCGGCAGCTTCGAATCTCCTTTCCCCCGAGCCACAGCCGAAACGAGCCACAGAAACGCCAAACGCGTGTCGCCCACTCGCCCGCCGCGGCCGCCCTTTGCTTCGGGGCACGCGCGCAGGGCACCTGCACCGGCGAGCACGGCATCGGGTACGGCAAGCTGCCTTTCATGATGGCCGAGCACGGCCGGCCGCCGCTGGAGGTGATGCACAGCATCAAGGCGGCGCTGGATCCGTACGACATTATGAATCCCGGCAAGCTGGGCAGCCACCCGGACTTCCTGGAGCGGCTCTCCAGGGAGGAGCCGTACGGCACCACAAAGCAGTAGCCGCCACTACAGTATCGCAAGAGCAGTTCAAGGGCGTCCTTACCTTGGGTCCGTGTCGCCCCGTGTGCGATGTGTGGAAAAATCTTACCCGCGAGCAAGGGCGATGGTGGCGATATTGGCCGCGGACGGCAGGCAATCACCAAGACTGTGTACCACAAGCAATCTCAACTGCATGGGGAACTCCAAGAGGGGTGACTGCCACAGCCATCAGCCAAGGCAGCAGCCGCATAGAAGGTCCAAACTGCATGACAGAGAGTGACGCGGCAACGCGAGTCGCGTCCGATTGTGCCTAGCGAGGAGCCCGCCGCCCAGTGTGTGGATGTGTGCGCACGAGGGGTGGGGCAGGGCAGGGGTGGATAGCCTGATGTTGTGTTTGCGGGGAGGGGTGGGGGAGGGTCGAGAACCGAGAACAGCCCAGACACACCGCGGCCCCCGGGTGTGTCGACTGTCGAGGGCGAGGGAGCCCGCTCCTCTCCGAGAGGGAGCACCCCTCGAGGTGACAGGCGCCGGCCGCCGCTCCGAACGGCTTTTGCGGTCCCAGGTCCCCGGGGAGTGTTTCCTAGGGGTGTCCTGGAGGTGTTTGGGGGCTTTCCTCGGTACGGCACCACACTGGATAGATAACAACCGAAGGGGCCAGTATGCCAGTGCGTTGGCTGCAACGGCCGGTTGGCGTTGGTAGTTAGTGTTGGTTGTTGGTGCTAGTGGTTGGCGCTGGTGGTGGTTGGCGTCGCGGGTCCGCGAGTGGCTCCGGTATCATCTCGTAGGGGGTGGAGTGCGATGGGGCAGGCGGAGAGGCAGGGGGCAGGAATGCACTGCCGCCCTGTTCCATTGTACGACACAGCGGTCAAAACCTGCACCAGGCAGGGGAGGAGGACTGTGCCGGGAATGTGTGGGCGCCAGCGAAGGCATTGCGACAACGGCAATGCATGTGCATTGCAGCGTTGCATGGAATTCAAGTCGGAAGCTTCGGCATAATTGCACAAGTAGTAGTTGAGTGGAAGGTTCCAAAGGGAGACCACCTCACGGTTGCCGGATAGGGTACCGTTACGGAGAGCAGCGGAAGGTTGGCGAGCGGGTGGGGAGCATCAAATGACACTGGGTGCTGAGGGGGGCTGTGGGGGTTGTGGCCCTGGGGTCCGGCGGTAAGACGGCGGGCACTGGCGCTGCAGGAGGAGCCGACGGTAGCAGCCGCAGTGGCGGAAGTAGCGCCGCCTCCGATGGGGCCTTCCCGCAGCAGGTGCGTGTCACGGGATCTATGTCGCCCGCACAAGCCCACAGCCCCCACCGCCGCCCATTACCAAGTCACCCGGCCTGCCACTCCCGCACCCACCAGGGCCCTTCCGTTTCGCCCACCGCGCGGACGCGGCTGCTGTTGGCCATGAACGAGAACTTGCCCGTCTTGACCTCCAGGCCTTGGCTCGCGTCCTCCGTCGGACCCGTGTGCGCCACCTGGGTGGGGTGGGGCGGGGTGTGCGGTGCGGTGTGGTGCGGTGTGGTGTGGTGCGGCGGAGCAGACACGGTCAGGTCAGTGACCCACACCATCGTCCGTGACAAGTTACCGCATTATCAACAGCGTCAACATCATCACCACCAGCACCAGATGGGATCTTTAGGAAACCCCCGGCCGGGATTGGCCTTCCGTAGGGATTGGCCTTCCGTAGTTGCTGCGAAGGTGCCCCTTCTTGCTTGTTCGGCGGTTCGGCCGGCGGGTGCCGGGCGCACCGAGTCCACGGCTGCAAGCTGTGTCGTGCTCGTTGATGCCAAGACTTGGAATACCAGGCCCTGGCGGCTAGGTGAGTGCCGAGGCGGGTGCGGGTGATCCCTTGTGCGGATTGGCGCAAAGGAATTCGCACCGACACGTGTGCCTGCCATTATGTTTTGGAGTGGTCACCGCACTAGCTGGGATGACGCCAATCAAGACGAACTTACGTTTTGGCGATAACTACTGAACGTAATGTATGGGACCGGGTGCAAGCTTTTGACATGGCTGGGCAGCAAGTATATCGGGTTCGTTTCTACCCAACCGGCAACCACCTGGGCCAAAAACATTCTCTGAGGTGCCTGCGATTACGAGGCACTTATGCACTCCTTTGAGAAATACTTAGTGCATAGCTCATTTGGTGAAGATTCACTTAATCAATTTGCTGGTCAGATCGCGTCAATTTTGCGACCATACGATAGGGTTCTTTCCGCAACAGGTGCTCTGTCGTTTCTGGTCAAGCACTTTAGGCCCATCATACTCAAGATCATCACGTTTGGATTTTTGTGTCTTGCAAATGTATCAGCGGGCGCTCCGGCCTGGCCTAGTTCCGCACAAATCGAGTCCTACAACGCGCGTGTGCCACTGTCGGGTTGCACAATTTCAGTTCAGACTCAGGAGCTGTCGTTGGCAGCATAAGGCGTCGCCTTCAGATGAAGCCCTGGGGTCTCGTTCAACTTTAAGAGTGGTTGATTTTGACACAGATGAGACCTGGCAAAGGCTGAGCCTGATCCAACGGTGCGCGGACATGATGTACTGACAACCGATACACATTTCAATTAATCACTGGCGGGACAATTAGGTTATGGGCGGTTAGCTCCCCCTTCCGCACAGCCCCCGACCATCTACCCTACCTCCGGTGCCGTGCCTTCCTATTTAAGGACCCGCGCGCACGGCCGCGGTGCTGACCCGCAGACAGCTTAAGGTTGCAGTGGCGGATGAGAACTACGCACTCGCGGCGAAGCTTCGTGATGAGCAGAAGGTACCAGCAAGCAGGCTCCTGAGTGGGTTTGGTTGGGCTGGGCTCGTTGACGTACCACGGGGACTGGTAATATACACCTGCCGATGCAGCACGTGGGTTAGTGGGCCGCATCGTATGGGCGCATGGAAAGTGCCATACTACAGAAGACCTGGCCCTGTAAATCAAGACGAAGTCCTGCCAATGTCTAGAAAGATTATACGTGTTCTGGGTGTGGTGCCTCGTCCAAGCCATGGCTTGCTCGAGGCACCGCCTGGAGTCCTCCGCCGAGGCCGCCACGGGGTGACCAGCTCACCCAGCCCCACGCGCCCGCGCGCGGTCTCTATCTTTTCGTTTGCTCTGCAGGTACCGCACCCCGTAAGTATACTGCGTTATGCTGGGTGTGCCCGGGTTCGTTCTACGGGTTTATTTATTTTTTTCAATTTAACCCCTTTCCTACACCCTCCCTCCGCGACCCGCCAGACGCTGCTGGACACCCTCCCCCCGGTGCAGCAGTACGCCCTGGGGCAGGTGGCCAAACTGCGGTCCGGGACCGTGCAGGAGCAGCTGCAGACCATCAATAACCTGGGTGAGTGATGGGTGCATACTTTGGACCATGGCGAGGGAAGTTGGGCGGAATGTGGCCGGAAGGGAGGAAGAGGGAGAGGGGAGGAAGCAGGAAGGCAACCGCGACCTTCTTCCCAGCTAGGTTCATGGCCAAGGTGGGAGGGTGATGAAGGCCCATATTGCGTTTCCTCGCGAAGGGTCGCTTTCCGGAGGGCCAGGAGACTCGTCTGTTGACCATCCTCCCCATGCCGCGGTAATCAGCTCCCAGTCGGCGCGCCACAGTCCGCCCCAGCCATGTGGGTCGCCGGATGGGCCACCACTCCCTGATTCTGGGCGTCGCGCGGTCCTGGGAACGGCAACGGTCCATCCCACCAGGGCCCTCACCTGTCACGTAGCGCTTTACTCCAGGGTTCGGACCGGTTCTGCCGTCCCCTCCCCTTATTTAGTCGCTAAATGGCCCTCCCCCTTAATCCCCCCGAGGGCAGCCGAGGCGGGCGAGCCGGCGGTCATTCCCGACCTGGCCGCCTGCCTGGCGGTTCCGGAGCTGCAGGATGCGGCGGAGAAGGCCATGTGGGCCCTGTTCATGAAGGCCAGGTACCTCACCTGGCTGCTGCGGGGCTGGGTGACTGGGCTGCTGCGGGGCTGTGCGTGTGTGTGGGCTGGCCAAGCAATTGCAGGAGGCTGCGTTTGGGCGGCGGGTATGCGAACAACAGGCGGGCGGGGGGTGCTGAGGCAACCCGGAACAGGAGGAGTTCTGCGAGGGGCTTTTGCAGGGCCAGCAGGGCCAGGATGGATCCGCGGTAGTGGTCCCGTGGTGGTGGTGGTGGGGAGAGGGTGGGGTTCCAGCGCCACGTTGTCTAAGGTATGCGGCCTTAAGGTCAAGTGCAAGAGGTCAGCCTCCCCTCGGCCAAGGGGCACTGACAAGGTATCTAGCTGAGGCTGCATCCGATTGGATTCCGCGGTGCGCTGCTGCTGGTGGGATGCACTGCATTTCGGCGGCAGGGCGGGATCTCCCCTCGGGTTGCTGAGATAGGATTCAGGTTGTTGAGGGGGCGCTTATCTGAAAGCCTCGCCGCGCCTTGACCTCCTCATCAAACCCCTTCCTCATCCTCTAAACCATGCCTGCCCTGACCCCGCCCCCCCGCCCCCCCTTAAGGGACCCCCGGATAAATGAGCTGATGGCGGAGGGCTGCATGTACATGCGCTCGCCGGCCACGTACGACAAGGCGCTCACCGTGTTTGACCAGGTCATTAGCCTGCAGCCTTCCTTCGTGGAGGTGAGGAAGGGGACTACAGGGTGGTACTAGTACTGCAACAGCAGTAGCTGCTATTGCTGTTGCTGTTGCTACTGTGGTTGCTGCTGTTGTGCCCCTGCGGCTGTGGCGGCTTTTGGGTGCAATCATGAGCAGTCCGCGTCGGCCCATTGTGGCATCTTCCGCCGCTGGGAGCGATCCGGATTTGGTCCTGTCCCGTTCTCCGGTAGGATATAACGGTCGAGGATCGGGGGATGTTCCTGATCTGGATGCTTGATATCGACCTGGATGATTCAGTGGGATCTGGAGCGCGTTCCTCACCGTCCTTGCCACGCGCTGTCCCGGGCCCGAGTGTTCGCCGCCCAGCTCCCCTCCCTTCTTTCAAGCCAGAAAGAAAAACCGCATAACGTCACTTGATGGGTGGCAGTTGTCCGGGAGGGTGACGACATCGATGGGTGGCAGTTGTCCGGGAGGGTGACGACATCGTTGGTGTATGTGTGTTGTGTGTGTGATGAAACCCGTCCCTTGTCCCATTACCTCCCTTCCCCCAACCCCTTCCCGCCCCAGGGCTACAACAAGCGCGCCACCGTGCACTACCTGAAGGGCCAATACGACAAGAGCGTTCAGGACTGCGAGATGGTGCTGCAGATGCAGGTGCATCTGCGTAGGTGTTGCGGGGGAACCTGTTTGTGTGTGTGTTTGTTGTGTGTCAGTCAGTGGCGCTGTCAGGAGAGGCGAGGAGAGAGGAGAGGCGAGGGGACAGGAGAGGAGAGCGCGCGCTGCACTGCAGCCCCATGTACAGAATGCAAGAGACCTCGTCCAAGAGACCTCGTCCCCATGGCCCTGTCCCGCCTTCATTGCGCTCTATCAATCCGCCCCACTCCGCCCGTATCCCCCCACGGCCCCCTCACCCGCCGCGGCCCGCAGCCCTACCACTTCGGCGCCGCCTCCGGGATGGGGCTGTGCCTGCTGCAGATGTCCCGCTACGAGGATGCGCTGGCTGCGTTCGAGGTCGCCCTGCGGATCCACCCGGGCATGTCCAACATCCAGCGCTTCGTGGCCGACCTGCGCAGGCAGATGCAGGCGGACTGAGGGCCGGACAGCTGTCACGGCCCGTGGGCGGTGGTGCGGCCCCCCCGGGGCAAAGCGAGTGAGTTCGCTGTGGCGGTTGCGGCGGCTGTAGCAGCGTTTAGGGACCTCCAGCGAGTGCAAGTGTGCAGTATAGCCGCAGCTCTACTGCAGCAGCAACGGGAGGTGACACCGCGGTGAGCCCTCTGCATGATGGTGGGGTGGGGGATGGGATGGGGTTTAAGAGGTGGAGCTGGAACAGGGAGGTGTTGACTTGGGACGAGGGTACCCCCATGATGGTGGGCTGGGTGGCCTAGGGCTTGGCACGATCGAGATATGGATGGAGGGCGTGGCGCAAAGCGTTGGACGCGTTTGTGGGTGGGGGAAGGAAGGGGCGCAGTGACCGACAGGGGTGGGCCCCACATGAGGGTTACAGGGTAGCGTGCCTGGACATCACGAGGAGCAGCATAGCGAGAACATCGTGGTGCACGTAAGCTGGCGACGTTCATTCCGTGCACGAGCGCCGATGGCGAGCTCCTGTGTGGGTGGAGGCCGCAGCCCATGGGAGAATGAGAACAACAGTGTGAGTGTGTGTGTGAGAGAACACGTACGCCAGGGTGTAACGCTGTGCGACGGTGAGCGAGCTCCTGCTAGCTGCCCGCTGGCGGCCCCGCGAGGGGCGTTGGTTGTTCCTGTCGGTATTGGACGGCCAAGACGGTTGCGGTTGTTTTTCCTCGCCTCATGGCCTTGCGCTGAAACCTGGCGACCGTGTCTTGCTGCTGCCGTGCCAACCTCACAGCGAGCTGCAGACCACCACGACCCTCCAGGTGCGCTCGACAGCACATGCGTCGCTCAGTCTGTGAGTCGTCCAGGGTCCTGCGATGCGTCGCGCCAGCACACCAGCAAACACCATGCCAGCTGTGCTGCTCTGAACTGACCCAAACTCGCCCGGCCCAGCCAGGCCTTCTGCTATGCGTTGTGGATGATCGAATTTGTCTGGTTTGTCTACTGGTGAGCGGCCAGGAACCCCCATGGCACGGAACCCCTATAAGAAATTTGGTGGTCCGACATCCTTCAGCCCGCTTCAGCGAAGCGGTCGTACAGCTCTGTAGGATGCCGCTCCTCGCGAAGCCACAAACCGACCAAGGGTTTCGTTGTGCAACTGTGGTCATTTCGTCACTTCTTCTGAGGGACTCGTTCTATCGCGCGCAGACAACATCACAACCATTCTGATGTCCTTCAGGTCCTTCAGATCTGATCCTTTAAATAGCAGTGCTTTCAAGATCTTGGCACCGAATTTTGTGTTGATTATCAATCAGGGCTACAGTATTCTTGATCAGACGACTTCGGGAACTCAACGGCTCACCAGATCCAAGGCTGCTGGTCCCTAACATTTTAAGCACTCTTACAAGATAATACAGAGCTTGTTTGCTGGAGGGCAATGCCTGTTCGACGCATCAGGGTTGTTAACAGCAGTGGTTCTCAGCGACTGATCGCTTCCATTAGAAATTCGATGATTTATTGATATGAAAATATCCTTGCATCTATGGCCCGAAGACCAGTTACTGGATGCCATAGCACCCTACCTCCCCCGGCCCGCAAAGCCAAGTAGAGAATGAGTTTTTCCCTAACCTAACCTAATGTCTTCAAGACATAAATTATTGTAGCAGAAACGCTGTTGGATGCTCCAATGGCATAAAGTTATCTCTACAAAGAGTGAAACTGTGTACGAAAGAAACAAAGAATAAACGCAACAGAAACTTCATCGTGGGCATACTCATTTCACCTGGAAAATCCCTCCGCTTCACTCATGATTATTATACAAGTTATTTCGTAGGACTGTGATTGCGCATTACGTTTCTGCGGGTAGGGCGCACCCAGCATCGGTCGCGCTGATGCGCTGTTCGGCCAAAATCCCGTGACGAGTTCTACATGTGAAACAATCACCATCTACTATGCACAAGTTACCACAATGATGACGTTTCTGATTCGGTCGCTACCCGCGGCTTTACCTCTGTCGGCTCTGCCATTTCGACCGACATTGACCCCTTTATCCCAGCCCTACTGCTGCAGCCTTCGCAGGTTCTAGCGGCTCACTTCGCCTCCGTTTCTGCTTCGGGGCGCCACTGGACATCGCTGGTCCCCCTCATGTCAACTCGTGCATGCCAAGGGTGCCAGATGAGGCCCGCGCGGTCGGTGACGGCGGAGGCAGCTGAACGACCAGGACCGCCCGCCGGTGGCGAGCTGCTTTTCAACTCCGTCCCCGTCCCAGGGCGACAAACTGGACGCCGGTCTTGATCACGGTGGGCCGTGGGCGGCGTGATCTGAATGTCGCTTCTGTGACGTGTCCGGGTACGGTATGTCTCGTTCGTATCGTATGCCCCTCTGCATGTTACCAAGACTGCAAAAACGGCTGCTGGGGTCCCTGGACATGGCTGCACGCGTACGGTATCTGCTTGGACCCTCGGGCAGGAGTCAGCGAGGCACGATCCCACAGATCATCGCCCGCCTTGGTCCGACCAGTCTCCACCCTGGCCAGGACGTCTCTGCCCCCAGGCACACCGACGAGGGACAGGCGACCGCGCGCGAGCACACCTGGGCTGCACGGGCTGGGCCCGCTTCCCCGCTGGGGGGACACCCCCCCTTCGGGCGGGGTCGGGGACGCTGCTGGCTGAGTCACACATACACACATATCCAGGCTCCCTCAGGATCGGCTCTCCGTGCCGTACACCTGTCGAGGGTTGTGGCGACACAGCAGACCGACCCGCGAGGGACCCGCACTCGAGATAACCGGACGTCACTGACGATGGTGGGTGTGACGAGGCGCGAACGGCGTCCCCCTGTTACAGCGCCAGGCCGAGCACGTGCACGCGCGACAACCCCGCCAGAGAGGGTTCACGGCCGCCCGCACTTGCTCAGGGCGGGGTGCCATCATCCTAGCCATCAGTCCCGAGACACAGCGTCGCCCACCTCAAGAGCCACCACTCCGCGTCCCCCGGCACGGAAGGGCGGGTCCCGCCCACCCCGTTTGCGCGGTCGACCCATGAACCTAACGTACCGTATATTCCATATGTACCGTTATAAGAAGACAGACCGCTCACCCCACCCCGCGACATGCATGCAAGTTCAGTCGTCCGAAAGCTCCGTAACGCAAAAACACGGTGTACCTTCAAATTTATCATCATCATGCTGCCCCCTGTTAGGCCTGTTGTCAACCGGCAGCAGCAACAGCAACATGATTGCCGCTACATGGCTTTTGTCGCCGCATATCCACTGGCAGGCGCATGCCCATTTGCGACCCCAGCTGCCCCCCTGCCCCCGTGGCCCCGTCACGGTCTTCTCGGGGTGTCGCAGAGCGGGGAGACTGTGAGGTAGAAGCCTCACCGCCGCAACCCGTCAAATATGTACAAACGTTGCCGCTGCTTTGGCGCACACATCCACACGCTGACACCACCACTCCAGTGCACCCCAGGCCATCACGCCCAGAAGCCGTACACACACATGTACATCAGCGTGTGAACGCCACGCCGGCAATCCAGCCTGCCGCAATCCTGCAATGCCCCACCCAACCAGTCCAGCCGGTCTGCTGCTCGCACGCAGCAATAGATAAAAGGAAGACACCGACGGGCAGCAGCCGTCGCTTTGTTGCCTTCCAACCGCGTTGTGTTGCGGAGTGGCGCGCGCAGACCGGGCCTCCTCTTCCCATGACACCCACCAGCAGCAGCAGTCGAGGTAATCAGCGGACCCGCGCGCCACATTTCACACTCCCCACCTCATCACAGCCTGTGTGCGCGCGCACAGATGTTATCTCGCCCTTATTGTTCACGCCATATATATTATTTTGTTCACACACCAATTCATAAACATGTCGCGTATGGTTGACGATGCTTTAATGGCACTTCGGGATTGGCCGGGACGAGGCGCACCCTGCAGTGGCACCTCTGCAGGTTTCGGAGCGGACTGTGAGATGATGACTCTGATGTGAGATAACAATCATGATATTCATCGCGTACCCGACACCCTCCTTCCTCCCGACGCCCCCGCGCGCTTCCTCCCCAGTGCCCCCACCCGCCCACCGGCGATTTGTCACTGACACCACCCCCAAACGGCTTTCGGGAGGCGCATCCGGTTCCGTGCAAGAACACGACGCGACGCATACACATTAACTTCAATCTTTCGGTGGCTGCTGCTCCTCGGGTAGAAAGACATGCGCCCCGGGCCCCCCAGCAACTATGTAAGACAACAAGAGACGCTGATCGCGCTGTCAGCCCCCCCCCCCACCCGGGATGTCGCAGCGCACGCAGCAGCGCGGTGTCGCAGGGCAGCAGGTCAGGGGCACTGAAAGCCCCAGGGCGTCAACCCGCGCCGCGCCGCGCCACACCGCACCGCAGCCGAGCACAGCACAGCACAGCGCGGCGCCCGCGACAGCGTCAAGTGTCCGCCCAATCTCAACTGGACGATTGGCGCGGTCAGCAGCTCTGTACGTGAGTTCATCCACGTCCCGTCTGATGGCCGTAAGACACCAACAACACGAAAGTTGATCTAATCACACAGGCAAATCGCATGTGCAGCAGCGTTTCGCGTCTGCAACCCCATGGGCCCATCTTTGGATATTTCCTCCTCACGGCCCCCCTGTTTCGGCACCTCCGGGCGACCGTACAACTCCCCAAACTCGCGATCAAACACTTCCAGTACCGAGTGCTGGTTACCGTCATCGGAGGCCAAGTTCCCTGTCTAGGAAATAATCAGACACACACGACACACATTGTTCACACACATACATACGGCGGGTTTCTCATTGAACACATACACCCAGTGACCCCTGCGACAGCAACACTTCACACGGGGTGGACCATCAACGACACCGCATCTGCGGCGCATCGCGTCGTGACAGACATCCCGAGGCAAGACGAGGCAAGGCCCCCTGGCAGACACATCCACACCCACATCCGCGGGCGTCGCGCCGGGCCCTCCTCTGCCCTTCGGCACACAGGCAAGCATGAGCCGCAGCGGCCTCAAACCGTGTCGAGTCGCACCGACCCGCGCGTCCCATCGATGACGTCAAAGATGCAATGGCATGCACTGATGACTGGACAACCACCCCTGGACAGCCACAACAGCTGTGTATCACCCGCGCTGAGATGCCCTGACCTGACCTGGCCTGACCTGACCCGCGCAACCGGTCCGGGCAGCCGGACTTGCGCCCAGTCACATACACGCCAGGACTCCACCACCCAAGCCATCCCATCCCGGAGTGCACTCCTCCTCACCACAATGCGCGCCACACCAGCCCTAAGAGCCGCATCTCCCAGCAGCATCCCGTGGCTTCCTTGGCCTCACGTCCGGCCTCAGCGTCCTCGTTATATCGTCGCCGCCCGCGCATCCACACACCGCCCGTGGAGCAACAAGTGGGCCCCCAAGCGCCCCTCCCTATTCCCTCAGCGAAAGCCCTCTCTATATACATATAGGGGAGAGGAGCCCTTGCCGTCAGGGAACCCAAGCCGGCCCCCGTCCGGCAGACAAGTAAAGCGCGACACGGCGCTGCTCTCAAGATGCTTCTAGATACGCAGCACCTCTGGCCCTGGCGCGAAACCCAGCGCCAACCCGGCAGAACCATCACGTGCTGTCGCCTCCAGCACGAAGCACCGCCTGCTTACAGCAGTGTACCCTGGAGCAGGTGTTTCCGGTGTTGCACGTCGAAAAGCTCAAAACCAAAACCCCCTTGTCACCATCGATGCAGCACCGAGGCGCCGGCGAGGCACCACCTGTACACGTCTCTCTTGCGGATGGGTGTTGTGTGTTGAGGGAAAACTGCGCCGTTGCCCGTTGGGTGTTGTGTTGTGTGGTCACGTCTCACCTGCCGGGAAGGGGCAGCCGAGACCCTCCAAGCCCGGGCGGATTGGCAGCGGCCCCCGCCTCCGCCGCCTGCTCCTCGCGCCTCGCTGATTCTGCAGCAGCTGCCAGCGCGCGGAGCGGCCTGCATCCCATCTCCCTCACCCTCCCGCGGAAAGGGTAGGGCTTGTGAGCTAGTAGCGGAGCTGCGGACCACCTAGCAAAAGGCGCGGACCTCCGCTGCCCCTCGCAACCGCACGTGGCGCGCCGCGCTGTCCGCATCCTTCCCCCTTTCCGTGTTTCCATTCCTCTACTCCGCCTCCTCCTACGCCGCCGCCGCCGCCGCGCTCCTCCTTCTCTCCGCGGCCCCCCTACAGCTTCTCGTCGCTCTTGCCCAGCAGCCTCTTGACCTCCGCCTCCAGCTCCGCCTCCGTGAGGATGGAGCCCCGCCGCGGCACGGGCCGGTTCTCCTGGTGGATCACCACCGGCTGCTGGTTCCGGAGCAGGTTCTCGATGTCGCGGAGCACCGTCACCACACCCTCCAGGCGCAGCTCCTGAAGCGGCCCGGCGGAGGACGAGGAGGACAACGACGCCAGCCAGTGAGTTGGAGGGTTGGGGATTCAGCTGGTGAGGATGTCAAGGAGGGCGGGGAATTCAAGGGAAAACACAAGCCAGGTGGTGGCGGCGGCGGGGCGGGAGACGTGGGCGTTCAATTGAACAAAACAAATAAACCCGCAAGCACGAGCCCGGGTGACGTGGGGACTGATTGGGGGATATGAGACATTGGTGCGGCAAGGGCCCGGGCCCCTGTCTCCGCTCCGCACCCCCACCCCCACCTGGTTGTTGACGGACCGCTGCACCCGGTCCAGCTGCCGCAGCACCGCCGGGAACTGGTCCTCCATCTCCTTCAGCTTGCCCGCCTGCATCTGGATCAGGTTGAGCTGCTCCTGAGTCAGCGCCGAGGTGTTGATGTTGGAGCCGTCGCCGCCGTGCCCGTCGCCCGCGGTCAGGTGACCCACGGGTCCGCCGTTGGGCCCGCCCGCCAGCGGCACCCCGCGCGGCCCCGCCAGCCCCTGGTCCAACGTGTCCTGCAGCTTCATCAGCATCTGCTCCAGCTTCTCCAGCCGCGCCTCCACACCCGACCGGTCGCGCACATCGTTGCGCTTCACGGGGGTGAGCAGGTGCACGTACGGCGGCATGTTGGCGTACCGCTCCAGCTGCTTGCGCGCCATCAGCGTCTCCACCTCCACGATCAATGTGGCGCGACCCTGGGCGCAACCGCGGGGGGCCGGGGTGTGTTTAGAGAAGCGACTCGCCCGACCCAAACCCGGTGTGTGTGTTATTAGGCAGGCAGAACATTATTCGAGTGCGTGACATGCGAGGGGCCGAGTGGCGCCCAAACCCGGTGTGTGTGTAAAAGATAACTGAGCCGCGTGTGTGAGTGTGTGTGGCCAAATGGAAAGAACCAAACCCGGTTTCCCGAACCCGATAGGGGGCCCAGGGCGCGGAGAGGACAGAGGGTTTAGGGTTTGGCGTAGGTTTCTCTGGCAAGGGGAAGTGACATGCAAGAGCAGTCTGTGTGCGCGCGGGAGGGGGAAGTGGAAGGAGGGGCCGCGCCCCGTGGTCTACGGTACCTTGAGGAAGACGTCCTCCTCCGTGTTCTTGACCCGGTTGTAGACCTCCCGCATGAGCGCGATGAGCATGTTGAGCAGCAGGATCTGCACCGCGAACATGAAGGCGGAGAAGAAGAGGATGTTGAGCTCCTGCCAGACGCTGCCCCACACCCAGTCGATGTAGAACTGCCCCAGGACCATCCGCCACATCGTGAACAGGGTGCGGCCAAAGTCTGCGAGCGGGGGGAGGGTCAGCGGGGGCGGGGTGGGTTGGGAGATAAGGGGGACGAGGGGCGCGCGGGCGTCCAGGGAGGGAAGCGCAGGGGTCAGTGCCTGGAGAAAGCCGCCGCCAATGCGGAGGCCCCTCCCTCTCCACCTGAGGCATCTACCCCCGAACCCCCTAACCTTTGGGTTTTTCCTCATTTTACCCTCCTCGGTCCCCACTCACGTGCACGCCCACCCATACCCCCCAACCCCTGACCGCCTCTCCCCCCCTGTCCCGCACCTTGCTCTCCGTCCCGCGAGAACTGCTCCTGCGACGCCGCCGACAGGGAGGTGGTGGAGAACTGCGAGAGCACCATGATGGCCACCCCGAAGGCGCAGCAGCACATGAACAGCATCATCATAAACTGCCGGATGGCGCGGCTGATCTGGAAGACCATGTTGACGATGGGGCCGAACGGCTCGAAGGCGAGGCCGTAGAACAGCGACTTGAACCAGACCTGCGGGGGAAGGGAGGGCGGGGGGGAAGATGGGGAGGCGGGATGAGGATGGCGTAAAACGAAAAACGACTGGGGGGCAGGGGGAGAAAGGGTTAGCCATAAACACATTCAACACACCAAACACATCAACACATTAAACACATTAAACACACATACATTACATGTACACCACTACACCCACACTCATACACTCGGGTCGGGCGGGTCTCTTATCTAAACACACACTCACACGCATAGCAACGCTCTCGGGGGGGGGGGTACACGCGCCCCCGGGGGTGGCCCCCTGACCCACCATGATCATGGCGAAGGCGATGAGCGGCCCCAGCGCCTGCCCCTCGTCGTCGCTGACCCGCACCACGTGCAGCGGCGGTATGATCAGCACCAGACAGATCATGAGGCTGTCGAAGCAGTTCCAGTAGCTCTTGAAGTACATCGACATGCCGATGGCGTACATCTGGGTCAGCTCCGTCCAGGCGTACCAGGCGGTCTGGGAGGGGGCGGGCGCACGCGGGCGGGCGGGTTCGTTCGTTACCTGCCAACATCATTACCACCACCAATGTCGTTCCCTCCCAACCAAAGCAGCGCCCCCCCCCCCATCCCGCAGCGACAGCACCAGCAGCAACCGCCCGCCGCCACAGCATGCTGCACCACCCTCTGTTCCCACCCCACCACATGGACACCGTAAAACCACACACACCAAACACACACGCCCCGGTGCCCACCATCCACATCTCTCCTTCCAAATTTCCACTCACGTCATTTAATCCCCCCTCCTCCCCTCTTTCGTCCAATACCGATAGCGACCCCTTCCCACTCACCCCTCCCTAACCCTCCCCTCCCTCTCTCCCCACACGCACACACGCACACACACCTGCGCGAAGATGTAGCCGTCAATGATGAGGTGCGCCTTGCCCCGCCCCGTCTTCCAGTACTGCGACATCGTCATCGAGTGGTCCTCCATGCTGTACAGGATGCCCGTCACCGTGAACATGATCACGTAGAACACGTACACCAGCGACCGGAACAGCAGCTTGCGCCGCGCGTACAGCCGCCACTTGTGCTTGATGATCGCGCGCAGCGTCGGCGTGCCGTACACCTTGACCGGCACGTCGCTCTCCACCAGCGTCTGCAGCAGCGAGTCGCGCCCGATGGAACACGCATACGGCAGCCGTACCATGGACGCCTTGACGTGCGCGTACGGCTGCGGCCCGAACTTGACCTCGTGCAGCTTCAGGTGGCCCTGCCAGAGGTTCTTGACGTTTGTGAAGATGGGCGCGGTGCGGATGACGGAGCGGTCGAGGCCCTTGAGCACCGCCACAGGCACCTCGAGGTCGCCCAGGTTGCGGAGGTCCAGGGCGGCGAGGAAGTGGTAGCACATGATGGGGTAGCGCAGCGCCAGGGAGGGCATCATGTCGGTGATGGCGTGGTAGCTGCCCCAGGACACCTTGTTGGCGGCCGCCGCGTCCAGGGCAGCCTGGCAGGGCGCGACGGGGGAGGTTGCAGGGTTGGGGGAAGGCGGCGGAGGAGGGGGTTGTGTTCGTTCGCAGGCAAGGGGGAAAGGGTTGTAAAAAGAAAAACATCCCGGACACACCCAGGGGGAGAGGGTTGCGGGTGTGTGCGGCCGCATGCATGCCGTAAAAAACCGATATGCCCAGACGAAGTAACCCGGAGCGGGGAAGGGGGACGGACGACAAGGACAAGGAGGCGAGGTGGAGGAGTGCAGCCACACCCCGACCCCTGCCTCCCATCTTTCCACACCACCTTCTCTGCTCACGTTCCTATGAACCCACACCGCACCGCCTCCCCTTCCTCTTCTCCCTACCCCGTATCCCTCAGGCCTCAGCCCTTACCCCACCACCACCCACCTGCACGCACTCGGACGACTTGGAGTTGAGCGACAGCGCCACCGCGTTGTTCTGAATGAGCGCCATGTGGTCCTGGTCCCGAGCCTCCGTCACCATCTCCACCGCCACCTTCTTCAGCTGCTGGCTGAAGCTCGCCTTGGACTTCTGCACCAACACGTCGCGCAGGTTGGAACCCTGCCGCATGTCCGGCAGCAGCTGGCCGTTGTCGTCGTCATTTTTCAAGAACGCGAGCGACGCGCGGCGCATCGACTTGTTGCCTTCGGCGCCGGGGGCCATGGAGGCGGTGCGGCCCGGCAGGGCCGTCCGCGGCCGAACGCTGCGGTCACCCTTGTCGCCGCCGCCGACCCACGCGCTCGTGGGTCGCGCGCCGCCGCCGCCGCCCTTGTCGCCGCCGCCAAAGAGGCCGCCGGCGCCCTCCTCGGTTTGGTTATGGAACTTGATGCGGGTGGCGATGGAGAAGGGCACCGCCGAGATGAGGCCCACCATGCCGCAGTCGTTGGAGAGGGCGTCCAGGACGATGGCGGACACCTCGGCGTTGCCGCGGGACAGCGCGTGGAGCACGATGGACCAGCCCTGTGGACCAGCAAGCCGGCGGCGACCCACAGAAGGCAAACACACACACACACGCATACACACTCGTCATTCGCCTTCAACCTTACACGTGTATCCTTCTAATTTCTATATGGGCTTGGTCAGCGGCGGTTTGGGGCACACGGGCATTTTCCGGGCTTAGCTATGCCCTTTGCATGTCACGCACTCCTGCTCTGCCTGCATAAGGGCACACAAGATACAGCCACGGTGCGGGGAGCGCGGGGAGACGTGGGATGGGGACTCGGGGGGTGGGTGGGCAAGGGGAGGACAGGTAGGTCATGGCGGAAGGATGGAGCACCGGAGGTCGTGCACCTCCACGGCACAACCCGCAAAAGAGGCGCCCACAACCCCAAGACACTTCCTCTCCCCTCCCCACCGAGCCCTTCCCCACCGGACCCTGCGGCCGCGCCCCCGGGGAATCCTCTCCATCCCCCCCCAACACACACACACACACAGCCCCAACGCGCCCGGCTGCCGGTGCCGTACGCACCTGCGCGTCCTGCACGTTCGCCAGGTAGGGGTACATGGCCAGCAGTCGGAGGTAGAGGAAGTTGGAGGTCTTGAGGTCGTGTGTGGCCAGCCAGTTGAAGAGGAAGGAGGGCTCCGGGCAGATGCGGGCGGCGGTGGCCAGGTTGGACACGGACAGCGTGCCTGGGTGGTGGGGGACGTGAGGGCACGGAACAAGGGAGGGGCGCGAGGTGGGGGCAAGAGGGGTGAGCAGAACCACGGTTCGTATCCTCACATACGGTACCGTGTGCCGAGAGATGGAGATGGGCACACGCGGATACGGTACGGCCTTGGGAGGGCGGGCGGGAGGGCGGGAAGGGATGAACTTGGGGGTTGGAGCAGCCGCGACGTCCGCGCTCCTCCCGCCACGCACCCACCCACTCACGCAACCCCTCCCACTTGTGGTGATCCGCAGGAAAGATATAAGCGCGAATGACCAGCGCAGCCCCACCTGTGGTGGACCCCGCCGCCACGTACAGTCCCGAGGGCGACACGGAGCACGAGGTGAGCGGCCCCGCCTTGAGGTTGAACTTGAACAGCGGGGCGCCGCTCTCCGCGTCCCAGATGGCCGTCACCGAGTCCGTGCCGCAGGTGGTGAACTTGCGGCAGTCGGCGGACCAGGAGCACCCCGTCACCTTGCCCTTGTGCGCCTGTGGAGGGGGAAGGTGAGGGGTTGTGGGAGGTGGGGAGGTGTGGGTGGTTGAAGGCGTGGGGCGGAAGGGGGGTGTATGGGAATGTGGGTCTGTGAGCGTGTGGGTGGGGTAAAAAAAACAAACCACAAGCCCTGACACCTAGATGAAACCCTCAACCAAGCCCCACCCCAACCCAACACACCACACCCCTGGCCCCCACAAAGACACTCAACAACACATACACACAACCGCACCTGCACACTCCTGCCCTGCCCGCCGATCAACACACATAACCGCACCGCCTCCTACCTTGCCCGGTAAATAACACGCACACGCACACGCACACGCACACACTCCTGCGCTGCCTGCTTACAAGCACACACCAACACAGACACACACGCACACGCACACACATGCCGCCGCACCTGGTAGATCATGTACCACTGGCACCCCGCCGCCACGTTCCACACCATCACGTTGCCGTTGGACTCGGTGACCGCCAGCTTGTTGCCGTCGGGCGAGAAGGCGCAGTACAGCGGGTGCGACTCCATGGCGGCCGTCAGCGACACCAGCTCGATGCCGATGTCCACGTTCCAGATGGACACCTTGTCGTCGGCGCCCACGGAGGCGATGGTGGAGCCGTCCGCCGAGATGGTGACGGACAGCACCGCCTTGGAGTGCGCCAGCGGCAGCGTCTGCACGGGGTTGCCGCTGTCCTTCTCCCACACGCAGATCATGCCGTGGTTGTCGCCCGACACGACCCGGTTGCCCTGGCGGAGAAGGGTGGGGTGGGGGGTTGGGCGGTGGGGTTGGCGTTTGAGGTGTGTGGGGTTTGAGGTGTGTGGGTGGGGGGGGGTGTGAGGGCGGGGCGACTAGGACGTTGCGGGGAGGGGGATGGCCGCGGTTTGGTGGATGACTCAGTTCGCTGCGCGAACTGCCAGAGACCACAGAACAGAAGGCGGGGATGCGGGTGAGGACCAAGACCGAGTCCAGAACGAAGATGAGACAAACAAAGGGAAAGATGGGAGGGTGGGACGGGGCGCACGGCAACATGCGCGAGGTCCGCGAAAGGGGCCAAAACAGGTACGTGTACGCGTGGGAGTGCGTCGTGCGTGTATGTAACCGTTACAAGGTGGACTCTTTAGTCCCACCCGCGCGCTCCAACGGTCCAAATGTGTGTTTTGCTTGGAATTTGGAAAGCCCCAACCACCCAACCACCCAACCGCCCAACCGCCCACCTGGGTGGACATGTCGCAGCAGCCGATGGAGATGAAGTGGCCCGAGTAGATCCTCATGGGGCTGCGCTTGCGCCAGTCCCACAGCACCACCTTGCTGTCCGCGCCGCACGACAGCACCTCCCGGTTGTCCGCGGACAGCTTGACGCAGCGGCAGGGGCCGTTCTGGTGGCCCACGATGATCTCCACCGTCTCGCCGTGGACCACGTCGTAGACCACCACGTTGCCGTCCTGACGAGGAGCGGGAGGAGGCGGACGAGGAGCAGGGGCAGGAGGGGAGGGCAGGAGCAGGAGGAGCAAAAACAGGAGGAGGAGGAGGATCGTCATGGGTTCCGGGGGAAGAGGACGCGATATCTTTTTATCTTATCCAGGACACCCGCCAATATGTGTGGGAGTGAGGCAGGCATCAGGTGATCTAAGGGTTTCAAAGGGGTACAGCTCGAGGCAGGATATGCGGCGCCGCCCTCTCTTCTCTCTCCCCGGCCCCCCCCCCACACACACGCATACACACGCGCGCCCGTACCTGGGTGCCCATCACCACCAGGCGGTCGTCGTTGGAAAAGTGGGTCGAGGTGATGGCGTCGTGGGTGGTGTGGAACTTGTCGGGCGCGTTGGACCCGGCGGCCGACCACACCAGCAGCTTGCGGTGGTTGAAGCCGCTGGCGATGGTCTGCGCGGAAGGACGTGACACCCGACGGACGGTCGATCGGTGGTGGTCGCCGTGCCAACAGGGGGCAGCACACACACACACACACACACACACACACACACACACACACACACACACACACACACACACACACACACACACACACACACACACATACACACACACACACATGTCACGTGAGAAACGCACAGACACGTCACGTCGGCCGCGACGCTGCAATCGGAGGATGCGTCGCCACCACTGAGTGCCCCGCGCGTTTCCCCTCACCCCTTCCCCGCCATGCACCTCCATCAACCCTCCACTAGGCAGTTCTTACCGTCAACCACCTGTACACGAATCAAACTGACTCCCCGCCCCTCCGCCCTTCCCCTTCACCCCATCACCCCCTTCAGCCCTTTACCCCGCCCCACCCACCCCACCCCCCACCCCACCCCCCCGGTAATGTCGACGGCCCCACCTGCACATCCGACAGGTAGTACGACCTGAGCAGCGGGTCGTCGATGGTGAGCATGTCCAGCACCAGCGCCTCGCTCTCGTGGTCGAACAGCACCGTGGAGTTGTGCGCCACCGCCCAGCGGTAGGGGTGAGGGGGGGACTTGAAGTCGCCCGCCTTGTCCACCACAAAGTCAAACACACGGATCTGCGGGGGGGAGGGGAGAGGGGAAAAGGCGGGCGGGAGGGTGGTATAGCAAATCGGCAGACACATACTCGTACTGCGCTGCTGCCAGAGCCGGGGGTGGGGGAAGGAGGGGCGGCAGGACGGTGGAAGGGCCGTCCCCCTACAGGTTCGTTTTCCATATACCCTGCGCCTCCCTCACTTCCCATCCGCCTCCCTGTCCTTCTGCTCCTCCCCCGCGTCCGCTCCACCTGTCCCTCCTCCGTTCCCTGCCTGCCCCCGTCCCTACCTTGGTCGCCGACGCCACGTCCCACAGACACGCCTGCCTGCTGCACATGGTGGTCAGCTGGCTGGTCTCCTGGTTGAACACCACCTCCCGCACCGGGCTGGCGTTGCCCTTGAGCTCCACCAGCATCTCACTCGTCTCCAGGTTGTACAGCAGGGTGGTGCCTGGGTGGGTTGGAGGGGTTTAAGAGAACAATCGCAGCGCATCGGTAAAATAAGAAGGCAGGAGGACGGGTTGAGACGCGGAGGTGAGGCCGTGGATGGGTTCGGAGGGGTAAAGAGGGGGCGGCGGGCAGCGGGGAGGGCGGTGTGCGTTACGAAGATTGAGACACAAACAGGCGAGGCGCGCGGTACCCACCCACCCCCACGCTCGTCGCCATCCGCCCAGGGGCAGCGCAGGACGCAGCGGGAGACCGCCCCGGCCCCCATTGCGGTGCTGTGACCCATAGCAATGCTGTGACCCATATGGGGACTGAGGTCCTTCTCCCCCCCCCCGGCGGTCCCGTCCCAAACCCCGCCCCCTGCTGCCGGGACCCCCCACTCACCCAGCACCGTCCCCACCGCCAGCAGCTTGCCGATGAGGTCGAAGCAGCAGCACGTGGCGCTCACTGCCGCGCCCTCCAGCACCGAGTGGATGCCGCCCGAGCTGGCGTTCCACACCTGCGAGGGGACGCGGAGGATTTAGGGAGGGAGGGGACAGACCAGGGTGAGGCAGGAGACCCTGGGGCGCAAGCTCCGTGGGCAGCGACAGGCCGACAAGCCAACAGCTGACAGACCCCGGCGATGTGGGTGTGCGACACACACCCCCGCCCCGCCCCGCCGCACCCCGCCCCGCCCGCTGACAGACCCCGGCCATGTGGGTGTGCGACACCCCGCCCCGCCGCACCCCGCCCCGCCCGCGGCCCCTTCCCGCGGCCCCTGCCCGGCCGCCCCGGGAAGCGCTCCGCGCTTGCACCCACCATCATGGTCCCGTCGGAGCAGGCCCCCGCCACCAGCTTGGAGTTGGGCGACCAGACGTGGTTCTGGATGCGCGCCACGCTGGACCTCAGCACCGCCTTGGGCTTGCGGGTGGAGCCGGCGGTGTTGTACAGGTACAGCTTGCCGTCCGCGGCGCAGCCCGCGATGCGCTCGTCGTCGGGAGAGAACTGCACCGTCATCATGGGCTCCTCGGCGCCCAGGAAGGAGTTGGCCTGTGTGTAAAGGGGGGCCAAGGGAGGGAGGGAGCGGGAAGAGAGGGCGGGGAGAGGAGGGACGGGGCGAGGGAGCGGGAGAGGGTAGGAGAGAGGCGGTAAATACCGAATTGGTCGACATGTCGGAAGGAGCTGCGCTGATTGCCAGGGGGCAGGGGGTAGAGGGGGGGGCATTGGAGCAGGACGTAAACAGGAGGAGAACAAACAGGACCTGCTGGGCTACACACAGGACCACAAGACCTAACGGACTACCGTTAAACTGGTGGACTGCGCGCTGGCTGCCAGCGCAATGCGGCATTCCCGGCATACCTTGCGGGGATACCCACTGTCGTGTTTACGGGGGAACAGTAGGGTGTGTTCTGGGGTTTCATGCCAGGCTGCACGCCACACACCCACACACCCACTCACCCCCGCCCGTCCCACCGCACCTGCTTCCCGCTGTCGCTGAACAGCAGCACGATCCGGCCGTCCGCGCCCGCCGTGGCGCACATGTCCCTCATCGAGTTGAACGCCACCGCCTCCACGCGGCCCGTGTGGTGCGTGTACTCCCACACGCTCTCGCGCCGCTCGACGTCCCACAGCATCACGCGGCCGTTGTTGCAGCCCACCAGGCACAGCTTCATGTCGTTGGACATGGCGCACGCCGAGATGTTGTCCGCGTAGCGCCGCATCAGGTTGGTCAGGAACTCGGCGTGCATGGACCACACGTACACGCGGCCGGTCACGTCGCTGGAGAGGATCTTCTGACCCGAGGCGGAGAACTGCACCTGCTTGATGGGCTCGTCCTGGGCCTGAACGGGGGTGAGGGTATGGGAAATAGGGTGTGTAAGGCTGGGGAGGGGGGGGGGGTATGGTCCGGGTTTATGGTGCGGGGTTGTGCGAAGCGGGTGGTGCAGCTGGGTGGTGCGGGGCAGGGTGAGCGCCGGGTGATCAGGATGGTGGCATCGATCGGGCTCACAAGGCGGATCAAACAGCGATGACGGAGGGGACACGGCGCGTGCGGTGAGGGGTAGGAAGGCAGCGCCTTGGCGTTGTGCATCTCGTTTCTTTCTTGGCGTGCCCTGCGATGGCGAGCGGCCCCTAGTGCACCGCGACGGCGTGCGCTGGGTAGGGTTGGGTTGGGTTGGGTTGGGTTGGCTGTTCGGGTTTAGGGAGGGGGGCCTCGCGGCCCCCTTCTCGCGGGGCCCACCCTCGCGACCCTCACGCGCGCGGTGTGCCCCCACCGCCACCTCCTCCACAACCACAGGTCGGTAATGTATCGTTTCTTTTCGGGTTGGGACGCTGCCTGCTGTTGCACCGGCGGCAGCGCGGCCGCGCGGCCGCGCGCCCGCGCGCGGCCTCTAGATTTCCGTTGCTATGCGCCACGTAAGTATGTTTTTTCTGGGTGTGCCTGGGCCTGTTTTTTGGGTTTATTTCTTTTTTCAATTTAACCCCCACCCCCACCTGGAAGGCCAGCAGCTGCTTCCCGTCGTCCAGGCTCCACAGGCGCACGGAGCAGTCCTCGCCGCCGCTGACCACGCGGCTGGCGGTCTCGTTCACGGCGCAGCACAGCACGCTGCCGTCGTGGCCGGCCATGGTCACCAGGTTCTCCAGGCTGAATGTGTCCCACACCTAGCCGCGTTGGAGGGGGGGCCGCGGAGGGAGGAGTGTGGGGTGGTCACAATCGGCAAAGCGTGGGCAGCTTGTGGGGCAGCTCCGCATAACCGACCCTTCCATCGACCCCCAGGGGCGAGGGCCGCGCGTCAGGCCGCTGCCCCCCCTCTCCTCCCCAGTATGAAAATGTCTACCAATATCTCATACCCTCCCCTCCTCCCCCGCGCACCTGCAGCTTGTTGTCGTTGCCGCAGCTGATGATCCTGTCGCCGTTGGGGGTGAAGACCGCCTGACAAGAGGGACAGAGGGACGGGACCAAGACGGAGTGGGACAGAAACGAACCCAGGCTAAGACGATGCGGAAGAAGCGAGGCGAGGCTCGACGAGGTTCGGCGACGGGCACTCCGGATCGCCCCGCTCTCGCTCAGCTGCAGTGCCAAACCCAAAAGCACGCTCCCCAGCCCCACGCCCCCCTCCTCACAACCCCTCCCGTGCACTTTCGGCCTCCCATCCCCCTTGTCCTCGGGGGAACAATTCCATCAAGTACGGTATACTCCAACTATCGCCCAACCGTCGCCAACCCCCTCCCCGGCCCGCCTGCGTTGCCGCCTCCCCCCTTCCCCCTCTACCACCCACCTGCCGGACCAGGCCCTCGTGGCAGTACACCGAGATCTTGTTCTGCGACATGATGTCCACCACCACCAGGTTGGGGAACGGCACCGAGTCCGTGCACCACACCACCACCCGCGCGCCGTCGCGCGAGACCTCGTACTTGAGGTTCTTGGCGTGCTCCAGCTCCTTGATCTCAATCAGGGCGCGGGGCTCGCCGGTCAGCAGGTCCCACACCACCTGCGGCCGCGACGGGTTGGGTTTGAGAAAGGGGAGAAGCGGAAGAGGAGGAATGGGGAAGCGGAGTGGGGGAGAGGAGTGGGGGAGAGGAGTGGGGAAGTGAGGCCGCGGCGGCACGGCGAAAGTGGGGCCGTGTGCAGCCGGACGGACATCTGCTTTTTCGGGGCCGACGGCACAGAGATCGTCCCCCTACCAGCCAGTTGCACACGCATCCTCCTCCTCCTTGCCTACCCCGCTCCTCCCTGTCGTGGAGATGCAGTCGGTTCTTCACAGGGCCTTTGCCTATCGCACTCCTACACCCCCACTCCCCCTCGTCACCCTCATTCCCCCTCTCTCCGCCAGCGCCCGGTACCCACCACCGTGTGGTCCTTGGCGCCGCACGACACCACGCAGCGGCCGTAGCTGGGCAGCGAGTACACCTGGGCAAACTGCACAGCGCCCTTGTGGCCCGCCTCATACACGTGCGCCACCGTGCCGGTGTCCGTGTCCCAACTGTACACGTTGCCCTGTGGGAAACGACGGGCGGGCGGGGGTGCAAGATGTCCGAACGAGTGCGAATGCGAGTTTTTAGGACTGGCTCCTTTTCTTCATCACTTCATAAGGAGGTGTGCGAGAAATATTGAGAAGTCATGACCGCCCAGAGCCCAACTAGACCACACGGCGCTGCGCGGCGCAGTCCCCAAGCCCAGTGCTGGGTGTGTCTGGGCTGTTTCTTTTTAACCCCCCAAGCTCAGACAACATCGGCAGCGGCAAAGCAGCAGCAGCAGCAGCAGCAGCAGGTCCCCCTGACGCATATTGCCCCACCCATCCCCTTGCTAGACAAAGAGCGCTCTGCTCGAGTCCTATTTCCCCCGAAACTCGTAGAATCCCATCCAACAATCCGCCCCCCGCTGTCCCCCAATCCGGCAATAAGCCCCTTAATTCATCTGCCCTGCCCAAAGCCGAGTTCCCCTCCCCGAAAACTCTTTGCCGCTCGGCCCCGGCTGCCGACTGACCATTGGCCCTCTAGCAGCCCCAGCCGCTGCCCCAGCCCCTCCCGCCCCGCCCACCTTGGCGCCCCCCACGACCACAAAGTCGTTCTCCTGCGCAATGTGGCAGCACGTGATGCCCTCCGCCACCTCCCCCAGGGTCAATGTTGTACGCATGGTCGCGCGGTCCCACATCAACACCTGAGGGAAAAACACACGCACGCACACACGTACGCCCGCACACGATCAGTAGAACGATTCACTTGGTAACGGACAGCATGGGTCGCGGATTTGGGTGCTCCAGGCATGGGGTGGTCGGCGCAAACGGGGTCCTAACATCCTTGAGGTCGCCGCAGCCACTGCCACGCGCGCCCTGCAGTGCGGGTCGTCAGGCTGGGTTGCCCAAGCCCCGCTGTGGGGACGGGAAAATTGCCCGAGCCCCGCCGTGGGGACGAGAAGGTGGCTTTCATGTTTAGGGGGAGTACCAGGCAGCTTGCAGGAGCAGATAGTCTTTGGCTCTTTTCCTACGAATTTCGCTGTACCCCGCGGCTGCATGGCGCCCAAGCGCCCAAGAGCGGAGCTGCCCCGACGGCGCAGCTGCTGCCACAGCTACGCACGGACAAGCTCCGCTCCCCGGCGGCCCATGACGACCACCAGGACTTGACACATTCGCTGCAGGCTAGTTTTGTTGCCCTCATCACCATCATCACACTGTCAAGCAAGGAACCGAATCCGCTTCCTCCTCTTCCCCTCTTCCTCCTGCTGCTGCTCCTTTCGGGGTACTTCCTGCCGAGGGCGTGCCGTTGGCCTTACGTACGGCGCCAGGCGCCGCAGGCACTTGGGGCGGCACCGCCCCGCAACCCCATCAACAGCACCCCCACCACGGATGTGACCTCCTGCATCCGCTTCTGCTCCTGCTGCGCCTGCCCCGGCTCCTCCGCACGTCCGCAGCCTTGCCTGGCGTTTGGCACTGCAGATGCTCCTGCTTCTGTGTTCGCTGCTGTCGGCGCTGGTGCTGCGGCCACCACGGCTGCTGCTGCGCCTCGTCCTCTTTGCCACTGCCGCTGCAACGCGGCTACTCAGCTCGGGCGCCCTCCGCGGCCCTGCCTTACCCCATCCACCCTCCAGCTGGCCCACACCCCCGCCATCCACTACCCGTGTCCGCGGCCCCGCCCTCCCGGTAACGCCCTCAATCAGCTCCACTTCCCATCCAATCATCGAGTCGCGCTGACTGTCTCCTGCCCATTCTTCAATCCCTGCTCCAAACGCATCCCGCCCGGTGTTTTCCTGCGTAATCGTTTCCGCATCACCTGTTTCTTCTCGCCCGCCTCTTCAAGTTTTCGCTTCTCTTCCTTCCCTTCCCGCCCCCCTTCTCGCCTTCCCTCTTCTCCTCCCTCGCAGCTCAGCCGCAGCCCCGACCCTCTCGGACCCCGCCCCGGGCCCCTCTCCCCCCCCCGCCGCGCCTTCCCCACACGAGGCCCCCCTGCCTCGCGCCCGCCGCCCACCTTGCCATCTTCCTGGCATGTGATGAAGAAGGCATTGTCATGGCTGCCCACCCAAAATATGTCATGTCCGCGGATCTTGGACAGCAAATCGCCCGTGTCCACATCCCAAAGGAACAGCTCAATGTCGCGACCGCCCACCGCCGCAATCTTCCCGTCCGCCGAGATGGCGCACACGGCCGACGGCGCGAACTGCGGCGGGTCGGGCACCTTGAGAGCGAGCAGCCCCGAGTTGCACTTGGTGGGCACGCGCGCCTGGGTAACGCTGTTGTTCAGCATGTCAGGTCGTCCGAAGAAGTCATCTGGGGGTTAGGCATGAGGGGTTGTGAGTTGTTGGTGGAGGGAGGGTTGACGAGAGAGAGACAGAGAGAGAGAGGGGGAGATGTGAGGGGGTCCCGGACAGGAGAGATGCACGGGTCACAGAAGCAAGCAGGAGGCCACATCGGAGAGGAAGAGAAGCCGTTAGGACGCGATTTGGGTCGCAACCGGAGAGCCTTGGAAGGGCCAAACGAGGGGTTGGGGCGGCAGGGACGGGATGGCGCATCCGTTCAAGGGTGTACATGAGAGGGTTTGCCGGCAGAGGGATGCCCGGCACAGCACGGCGGCGGTGCCGGTGGCGGTATGACGCAGCGCGGTTTCGGGCGCTGCGGCGCCCCGTGTCCAAGCTCCAGCCCGCCAACGCTCTTCCTTCCCTGTCTTCCCTTCCTGCCCTTCTTGCTCTTCCCCCCTACTCGGGAGCTTTCTCACTCCCGCGTGTGGCTGCTAGGAGTGACGGCTGTCTGCCGGCAATGCGGCCGCTTAGGTCGTGCTCTCACCCAGGTGCCAGATCCTCCGCCGTTTTATGACCCATCCCGGTCCCAGGCAGTTGCATGATTCTAGAGGAGGGCCTGCCTTGCATGCGTGGTCCTGCCTGGTCCAGGAATGCTGGTCGGGGGGGATGGCACCCCCCACAGGGCTGAGCCACGTGGAAGGTGGTCTGCAGGGCGTCACGCATTGAGGAACCCCCGCTGCAGTTTGAAGCGCAGAGCACCAACGTGGCCCAGCAACCGCTATTATGCTCAAAGCACAAGTGCATTGAAGCGGGTGTGGCAAAAGCGGGTGACCCTGGACGCCCGGCGCGTTTTTGGTTGTTGCTTGCAGTCAGGGAGTGCGAATATATTCCTTATAAGAATTCGGAAAGCTTGTGTAAAGTCCGAGCGTCATCAATGCGCACGACCGCGAGCTGGCCCCACCACCCGAGCGTCCAAGTCATGGATCGCCCAGTGAACCTTTCACCGACCAATACATAAGATGAGTCCCGCATGTTTCTTCCGAAGAGGCCTTTGCCGGATGCGGGCAACGGGCCGCGAATGCGCCTGACATGTCAGAGAGAGTCGGCTGCCCGCTTGCAAACGCCAGGCATTAAAAATGGCTCACCTGCACCAGCCAAGGGCTGGACTTGCGTCGCTCCAGCCCTCGAAAACATTTTGTTTGCGCCCTCCAGTTCCGCCCCCGAATTTGTGTTGAAAGCTAGGCGCCCTCCAACTTAAGCAATCTCCTCCTGTTATAGCATGATTCCTGCAGAGTGACAGTCGCAAGAAATGCCGGTGGCTCGCCTTCCGCTTCGGTGCATTCCAATTACAACCTGGCGTCCACCGCGCACCCTCAGCGCGCCCAAGCAGGGCTTCTTTCTGTGGCTTACTTATTCCCCGGCCAGCGATGGCCTTCGCACTCCTAGTTCTGAGCCTTTCAGTTCGGAAGGGTTGGGTTAGGCGTGAACACCTTTGTACAAATCATCTGCCTATCTTATATATTGCCTTAGCAGTGTGTTATCAAGCTAGTTATGCTTCGTTTCTAGGTAAAAACTTGGCTCTGCAATGGTTTGAAGCCATGCAGCACCCGTTACGTCGTTACCCCAACACTTTGCCCGTATGTACTCCATAAATAATGTTCTATAGAGCAAAGTAGGATCTGTTGAGTTGGTCTAATGGTACCACCCATACGATTTTCTTGTCTGCTGTGTGACACCGACATGCCTTACCCAATTTCAGTTGGCGCCCCCTTAGATCATGCGGAACGGACCTGTTGCGCGAGTTAGAAACTTGGCAAAATGGATATTTTACTTGCATTTCGATTTGCAGGATTAGCAGTGCATAATTGGGTTGCGCACACACGCAGGGTCAAGGGTCCAGGGCAGTTGCCTCCTGCCAACGAAAACTACGCGCTCGAACAAAGCCGCACGCGAATGCAAAAATGCCCACGAGCCCAAGGCATTACCAATTTGAGCATTCCTCGCATCGTGCCGTATGCAAACGGGCACACGACGGCGAACAAAAGCACACCACCATCTCCCCATCCCACCTGAGCCCGCTTTCCTCTTCCTTCGCGCCCCTTTCTCGTGAGCCCGACCGGCACAATATGCAACACACCCCGAACTCCTAAACCATGCTTCTCGCCAAACCCGCACATACATTGAACCCACAATTTTCAAGGCCGGCGCAGGTAACACCGTCACCTCGAGCAGTGGCTCGGATCAAGCCAAAGTAGTTCCAAAACGAAACACTTCATCGCTGGGCATTGGCCATCTTTTGCGATGGAACGACAAGGCACTGCATCTTGCCCCCATTGTCGCGCCACACGGCCCCGACCGCGCTGCGCGCTTTGCCCCTCCACCGCTCGGCCAGTCGCCACCGCTCGAATCGCTGTCAGCACTACCGCCTCCACCAACACGCGCTGTTCAAAAGCACATCTTCGTAACACTCTCCACCTCAGGCCCCGCCTCGTCCGCTCATTGCAAGGAGCCATGCGCCAGGGCTACAATTTATTCTGTAATTTGAGACGAGGTCCCTCAACGCGCGCAGCAACACCGGACACACGTGATGCGCACGCAAACGTTTCCTACATGCACTTCAGCACCTGCACGCAAGCACTGAACCCCCCCGCAGTTGCGCACACCTCCACAGCAATGCAGACGCCCGCAGCCAGCGCGCGCCAGACAGACACCCCCACGCGCACCCTCCACCCGCAGAAGCGCGCGCACGCGGACAAGCCCCTTCACCCCAAACTTCCCGCAGCGCTGCAGCAGCAGCACCACCACGCGCAATGAATATCTTCATCACATTCGATTTCCAGCCTCTGCAGCTGCACATCTAGCGTGCATCACCCCACCGCAATCGCTGGCAATACAACAAGCGGGTCATGTCGTGTACCTCCGTACTCAAGTACGGCAGTCAACGTTATGAAAGCTGCTGTCCCGGCAGCAATGGCCCGCCGGGCGGTCTCTGAATCCAAGCGCAACCGTAACCAAGCCCAACCACCAACCCCCCATCCCCAGGGGTCTCACCGAACCGAATTATGCGCGCGGCATGCCGCGCGCATGCCGTACGCCCTCATCCGCAGCATCCCATGCCGTACGCAGAGTGGACCGCAGCCACAACAGCCACAACAGTACGGCAGCTGGGCCACAAACAAGCCCTGCAACATTAACTGGCCCCGATACACACAAAGACACACAAGCCCAGCTTCTACCTCATCCGGCCTCCGGTCGCTCGTCGCTCTCTCCTCCATCGGCTCCCCTTCAATCCAGGGGTTGGTACATCGCTTCCGGAGCAGCACTGGCGCTCCTAATTTTCCGTACTTGGCAAGTGGTCCCGCCTGGCAACGTCCTGGTTCATTCATGCCGCCCCCTTCCGCCGCGGCTCAGGACGCGGCCAACAGCACACCCGGCCTTTGCCCCCGGGCCTTGCTGGGCCTTGCTGGGCGCGCACATTCCGAGAAGGCGTTCCTTCAAAACGTCAAAATGCCCTCCGTGACCGGCCTCCTCGCGGCCCCGCAACTGGCGAGGGCCGTCTCCGTCCGTCACTCCCCGCAAGGCCCGTCAAGGTCCCTCCCTCTAGCAGAGCAGCGGCTCGGGGCAGGCGGTGGGCGCTGGGGATGGCATCAGCCGAGCTGCGGCATGCAAAACGGGGCCCGAGGGGGTGTGCCCCCATCAACACCCAAATAAACCCCGGAGACAGCCGTCTCACTCCATCATTGCGCCCGTGTGGATGCACGTGACAGGACCCAAGGACCCTAGGACACACGTGCGCGGCGGCCGCTGACCGTCCCTGGCCTGGATGCGGCACGCACGTCCCCTTCTGTCCCACTTCCTCCACCATTTCCTCACTTGTTACGCTCAAAGTCAATATGGGGGACGGGCCGGCATTAGACCCAAGACTCCTCGGCTCCTTCGCGCCTCGTCCATTCCCCCCACACCACCATATCACACACCCACACACACACACGCACACCAAGCCGGAGCCGGAGGCGGCCCCCCCCCAGGCCAACGCAACCCCAGGTTCCCGAGATCCACACCGCTGACGGCCCTTGGCGCTCTCGAGGCAGCCAGGGCAGCAGCGGTCCCCGGGAGGGGGGCCCGGCAGCCCATGTTTTCCGCAAGACGCCTGCAGCAGGCAGCGGGCAGCAGGCTGCCGCCCTGCCGGTCGAGTGTCCGACAGGTCAGGTTCAAGACGACGACCAGGACGACGACGATGCGGTTGAGGTCGAGGTTGCTGTGGAGGTCCAACAAGCGCATCTGCAACGGCTCTAGCGGGCGACGGAACGGGTCCCGCCATCGCCCATCGCGGCGAGGGGAGAGTTCGCGTACGAGGGCGGGGGAGGGAGATGGCGACTCCCCGCTCCACCCCGCGGCAAAACACATTGACATATGTGTACGACCGACACACACCTGTACGACAGACATACACACAGACGATCGTTCGGTTCGGGCGGGTTTCTCGCTAAACACACGCTGCTGCCTCCTGCCGCAGTGTTCCATAGCACGCTAAGCGCAAAACACGACACGTTGACCACCCACTCACGCGGCCTGCAGTGCCCAACGCCCACACTACGCTTCGCGGCTCCGTTTCCGCAATCAGCCCCAATCAGCACACACACACACACACACGATTCTCAATAAATACACGCGTTTTTTCGCTCAACCCATTCCGACACGCTTTCTGTCCCGCGGCTCTCCTCTCCCCTTCACACATGCACGCAATGGGGGCGGAGTGCTTTAGCAGATCCTCCCGATGGGCAAGGGGAGCTGCCCCAGCCCACGTCAGGCCCGGCTGCGAGGCGTGTGGTGATACACTAGGAACCGCATCCTCCTCCCCGCTGACGCTGACGCTGACAATGTCCCGCGCAGAAACGGCAACGTGCGCGGCATTGCGCTCCGCGGTTGCGGGAAGCCCACAAAATTACATACATATACACACACGCGCGCACTCAAGCACACCGGCCCGGGCGCCCGCAAAACAACACACAAACGTCAGACGCACACAGCCACACACGCATCTAAATCGGCGGGTGTTCCACGCGAGGAGGGCGCACACCCACACACACCCGCACACCCCTTCCCCCCCAAACAGGAACCGCAACAGCCACACCCAATCGCCCTGCAGAGCGCCGAGTTCACGCACCCCCGCCGCGACTGCCGTACAGCTGCTGCAGGCTCTGCGTCTGTTGCGCCTGCCGTATCACATCCAGGCTCCGACGCGCCGCCTCCAAGTCCGCCGACCGCCGCCGCCCCGGGTCTGAAGTCAGCTGCGCCGGTGTGTTGGGCCCCTGCAGGGACTGTTGCTCCTGCACCATCGCCATCGCCATCGCAAGCTTTGAATCCGCCTCGTCCGTCGAGCCGCCGCCATCGCCCGCCGGCGCGACCTTTGAGCTCCAGGGGTGCAGCAGCCAGGATATGGGGCCCCAGCCGCCGCCGCCGCCACGCCGGCCGCCGCCGCCACGCCGGCCGCCGCCGCCGTCGCCGCCGCCGCGGACCCCCGCCAGCCAGCCCAGCCCCACCGACGCCGCCGCGCGCTGCAGCATCGTCAGCTGCTGCGCGTTCGACAGCGCGGCCAGCCCCTCAGCCTCTTTCTGCTGCCGTACAGATTTGAGGACCTCGCCGGCGGCGTGGCGTACGATCCAGGGGTGGTTGAGCAGCTCGGCGGCGGAGGGCCGCTCCGCCGGGTTCTTCGTGAGGCAGAGGCGCATGAAGTCGTGGCATTCCGACGACAGGTGGTCGGGGAAGGACATGATGTCCGCCCAAAGGATGAGGGCGCAGGCAAAGAGCTTGTCCTCCGTCTCGAAGGGAAGGCTGAGGCACAAGATCTCGTGGACGAGGCAGCCCACCTGGTGTCGTACACGGGGGACCGCAGCGGTCGTGTGATCGCGAGCGGGGGAGGGAAGGGCAGGAGGGGAGGGGGCGTGGGTGCGTGGGTGAGTGCGAGGGTCGGGTCCACGCGGATCGGTACGGCAACCGATCCACGTCTTTTTTGGCGGCGAAGAATGTTTTTAGGAGGCGGCAATTAGGGAGTCAACGAGGGGGATAATATGGGTTACAGGAAAGTGCGGGAAAGGAAGCTGCAAGTAACAGCGTCAACGCTTCTGCTTTTCAGGCTTCCGGACAACGTGGCTGATACCGTTCGGGGAAATGCGTTCTCCAGAGGCGTCGTGGCATTGCAGTACAGTGATGACATTTGCGCGACATGGCCCATCCCCGGGTCCCGCCCTCGTCCGCCCTCGTCCACTTCGCCGCCTCTGCTGCCCCTTGTCATACTCCGAATCCACCCCAATACCCGCCACAACCCTTCCCCCGGCTCACCTGCCACAGGTCCACCTTCTCGTCATAATGGTCCTGCCACTCCCAGGGGTTGTTGGGCATGATGATCGCGGTCGCTTCGCCCGCGCCGGGATAGCTCGGCCGAGGGGACGGATCACGCCCGCCACCGCCACCGCCGCCGCCGCCACCGCCGCCGCCACTGAGGCCGCCCGGGGCGGCGCCGCCGCCACCAAAGCCACCGCGGTCGTCAAGCTGGTCACCCCAGGCCCCGGACTCGCCGTGGCTGGCCCCCGGCGACAGCAGGTCTCCCCGGCCGCCGAGAACCATACCGAGCTTCACCGTGATGTTCCGAGCCATGATCCTAAGCCCCGAGATCACCTGCCCACCGCCCTGCCCCGACGAAGTGCTCGGCTCCCGGGAGACGACTCGCGAGGAGCGCTGCCCCCGCGCATCCTCGCCGCACGCGTCCGTCGACGCCGACGACGCGACGGCGGCCGCCGCCGCCGCCGCGCCGTCGTTCGCGGTCGTGAACGACACCGTCGCGCGCGCGCGCTTCACCTCCGACACATCCCCCGGCGCCGCCGCGCCGCCGTCGTACGGCATCATCGGCGTGTTCTCCACGGGCAAGAGGGACTCCATCACCGGTCCCGGCGGCGTCAGCCCCCCCGGCGCCGTCGCCGCCGCGGCCACACCCGGCGCTGACACCGCCGCCGCCGCCGCCGCCGCGACGGCGGCGGCGGCACTGTCTGCTGCCTGCACCAACCTACTGGTCTGCGTCCTCTGCAGGGTGCTGCTGCTGCGATGGGAGAGCGGTGCTCCAGGGAGGCATTCGTCGCGGTCGAGCAGCCGACCGTCGTCCGACAACTGTGCGAGTGCCGACCCGGGCCGGTGCCCCGGCGGCGGCCCCAGCGCCGAGCCAGGCCGCGGCATCGCGGCGATCAGCGGTGTGGCGGTTCCGCTGCCGCCGGCGGCCGACCGCGCGGCGGAGGCGGGCCTACACCCCGCGCCGGAATCGGGCCGCTGCGACACAGAACCCGCCCGGTGACAAGACGAGGCCGTGCGAAGAAGCGCCGGCGCCGGCGGCGGCGGCGGTGGCGCCGCCGCCGCAGCGGGCGACAGATCCGACGGCTCGGCGGTAAGCCCGTCCGGCGGACCCAGCGTTGCCGGCTGCTGCAGCTGCTTACGAGAGGTACGGGGGGAGGGCTGTGGAAGGCCGTCCCGTAGCATGTGGCGCAACCGAGAGACGGGAGACTCCTCGCCCTGGGTGTCGGGGTATCGGAGGAGGTCGTCGGGCGGTCCGGCGCCGCCGGCGCCACTACTCGGCCCTGGACCCACCAGCAACTTGCTCGGCGTCCGAGGGCTGATGCTGGTCTGGGCGCTGGCGCCGGAATGCGGCCGAGAGTTGCCCCCAGCGCCGCCGGCGCCGCTGCCATCAGCACCGCCGGCGGGTCCGCCGGCGCCGCTGCCACCGCCGCCGCCGCCTCCACCACCGCCGCCGCCGCTACCGCTACATCTCCGGTAGGCCTCCCCTGTGCCGTCTGCGGTCGCCCCCGCCGACCTCGTCTCCATCACCGGCGTCTCCGAAGACTCCGCGGGACCGCTGCCCGAGCCACGGCGCTGCCGCGGCTCTCCATCCGTGGACGCCGCCGCCGCGTCCGACTCCATGCCGTACTGCGGCTGCGATCCCACGGGTCGCAGCCACGGCGCGCTCATCTCCTCCACGACCGACTTCCGCCGCCGCGGTGCCATCATGGGCGGCGGCGACGCCGCCAGGCCGCCGCCGCCGTCTGGCGGCAGCTCCCCCCGGTACCGCCTCCCCCCACTGGCGCCGGAGGCGCCCGACAGCCCGGTGTTGTAACTGGTTATCTCCCGGCTGACGCGGCCGTCGTCGTCGAAGGGAGGCGGCTGCTGCGACAGGGAGTGCTGGCCCCCGGATTGCGACTGCAGGCCCCCCGGCGATCCCTGTGTCGCCACCTGGGGGGACAGCCGCCGCGCGGACCGGAACAGGTTGAAGGCGCTGCGGGTGCCCGCCCGGGACAGGGGGGACTTATCGACTGCGGGATCCGCCTCCGCGCTCACGTGGGACAGGCCAAACAGGTCAAGCAGCTGCGCGCCGCTCACGCTCCTGGACTGGGCCCGCTGGAGAGGGCCACCGCCGCCACCGCCGCCGCCGCCGCCGCCAGCGGCGGCGGCGGCAGCGGCAGCGGCGGCAGCGGTTGACTGTTGATGTTGAGGGGAGCTGCGAGAATCGAAGAAGCTGCTGAAGTCAAAGACGGGGGTGGCTGGGGACGGCGGCGCGCCGCGGCCGGGCGCCGGCGCCGAGCCGTCGTTTGACAGCGCCGGCATCCGAACAATTCGGCTCTGCAGCACCACATCACACGACACCACACCACACCATACCATGGCGCAGGACGGAATCGGGTACGGTTCAGAATAAAGCGCGCGCGGGGTGTCCAGCGCGTCGAACTCGAGAGGGCAAGAGGAGCCAGTAAAAATTGGGCCCAGAGAAGCAAACGCAACAATGACGCCTTTGGGGTTCAATCAGCGGTCGTTAGGGGCCCCGCGGTTGAGGGAGGAGGGTCAAGGCCGCGTGCGCCCCGGGCGGCCGAGGGGCCGCGGGGTTTGAACCACAGTCGGGGACATGTTCGACCGACAGCCTGATCGGGGTGGCGGCGCTGGCCGGGATGCTCCATGTTGTCGTGCGGGATATATTTGACATTTTGTCGTGCGGGATGTATTTGAGGGCGTCTGGATGCTACCGTTAGAACCATCCATGCCGCGGGACAGCAAGGCTGCAACAGCCGACTGCGGGGCACAGCAATGCCCACAAAAGACAAAATACATCCGGACCACAGCTAATGAGCTTATGGCAACCCATGCTGCAGCATTATACCAGTCGGGGGTGTTCAATCGTCGGCTGCCGTTTGGATTTCGTGCGTGCCGTACCTTGTTGCCGCGGACCATGCCTCCAACCACGGACGGCGACGGCATCGCCATCGGTGCCGCGGCCGCCGTCTCGGTCCGCACCGACAGCATCTCAGGCGCCATGTAGTCCAGGAAGGGTATCCGCTCCGTGGGCGGATCGACGCGTTGGTCAATGGCGCTCGTGAAGTGGCCCAGCTTGAGCTTGTCTTCGCGACCGAACATGACGTATTCGGGGAAGATAGCGCGATGGACGACGTTGGCCGAGTGGAGGTACACAAGTACATCCAGCAGCGGCTTGACCACTTTGGTGGCCATGAAAGCCTCGGTGTACTTTTCGGGATGCGACATCGAGTCCTGGGGCCGAAGCAACGCATGGGAATCAACGAACAAGACAAGGGTTCAGGGGTTCGCAAAGAAAAAGACACACGCAGCGAATGATGGACAAACGCTGGTAACCACCGCGGCATGGATAAAGAGTGATAAGCATGAGCGCATACAGCACTAGGTAGCGCGAAAACGTGAGCGAGTTGAAAAGCGTTTCTGAGGACGGTGCGGGCGGTGGGGTACAGCTCAGTCTTGCGACCGCCCAATGGATCATCTGTAAAACCTGTAATCT
Organism: Eudorina sp. 2006-703-Eu-15; assembly: GCA_003117195.1. NCBI lineage: Eukaryota > Viridiplantae > Chlorophyta > Chlorophyceae > Chlamydomonadales > Volvocaceae > Eudorina > Eudorina sp. 2006-703-Eu-15. Next base: position 168,595 of record BDSI01000004.1, on the reverse strand, counting down.
TATTCTATTGTTAGCGCCAGGATAACAGGCAGGAACCGTTTCCTTCGGCAATGGTACTTGGTTTCGGAGGCCAGGGCGCAAAAGCTCGGTTCACGTCGAAGCTAGCTAGACACCCACAGCGATTTAATCAAGCCCAGATTAGCGCCGCGAATGGTCTGAGCACCACGCGGCTGGCCGCATTTAGCTTCTCTGAACTGCTCGACCGCGGCATATTCAGCCACTCCAGGCAGCAGCCGAACAATTGTAGAGAGCGCCTCAGAAAGCTGTCTATCCAACAAACTGCTTGCGCGAAACGCGCTGCGGTGCCAGCCCAGCCCAGCATGTATTTTCAATTTCAAGGACGATCCGCGCTGGCCAGGTCGTCATCTTCCCGTCCTGGTGCGTTGCCTCCCCCGCACGCTCGCGCTGGTCCCACCCATCTCGGTCTATACCTCAACATCTGTTGCAATTGCCCATTCGACATCCACTGTCGTCATCTATCGACTCTTTACCATGTTCAAGTAGGAAGGTCGCCGCCTGTCGCCGTAGCGGATACTGGTAGACCCCAAGCCAAGGCGCTAAGCCCATGCGGCCCTCACAGCCATCGGGTCACTGTCCACCGCCCTCCTGGCTGCAGTTCCAGGGCCCCGCATCCCCCGAAGCAGCACTCCGCGCCTTGTCTCTCCTGACTCCATGTCTCCGTCCCCCGCGTCAAAAACACACCCTGGAAGCCTGAGATGATCGCACTCAACCCCCTACCCCCGCCCACACCTGAAACCCCCACAGGAGGCCCACAGGAGGCCCACACGAGGACCCCCTCGGCCCAACCACCGGCCACCTCACCTGCAGCAGGTCCCCCTTCACCGCGTACTCCTCCACTATGTACAGCGCCTCCTCGTCCTCCCACAGCCCACAGCACTGCACGATGTGCTCGTGCTCCAGCACCTCCGCGAAGTGGAGAGCGCGACGCACGCCGCGCTCGTCGCAGAGGCTCATCTTCCCTGAGGGCCGGAGAGAGGGAGGCGGAGAGGGAGGGAGGCATATAGCAAGTAGGGAGGGAGGGAGGCGGGAGGGAGGGAGGGAGGGACGACGCCAACCGGCATCCTCCAGCCTGGCCCCAGGGGAAATTTCAGTCAGGCCCGTGCATACCGTACCCCGCCGGCGAATCTGGTAGCGGCCATGGCCGACTGCTACCACCGCTGCTGCTGCTGCTGCTGCTGCTGCTGCCGCCGAGGTTGCCATCCCCGTAACTGCGTTCGCCAGTTCCCCGGTGCCGCCTCCGCAGCTGTCTGAGTTCCGGGTTCCCCATGATGACTCCTCCCCCGGCGTGCTGCGCTGCCGCGCACACCCAGCGACGCACACCAAGCGACGCACCCTTTTCGAACTTCTTGAGGATGTAGTGCTGCCCGGTCTTGACCGAGCACGCAAAGAACGCCGAGGAGTAACGCCCCGACAAGTACTTGAAGGTCAGCGGTTTGAAATCGTGGAGGGATGTGAACCAGAGCTTGCCCTCCATGCCCACTTCATCGTCGGCCATCTCGTCCTCGAACTCGTGGTTCATGAGCTTCGCAAACACCTGAGGGTGGGACAGGCCCAACGACGCCCGGGCGGGGAGCGGGCCGAGATGGCGCGGGACACGAAAACGCCTCAACGCGGCCTCTCGGCTCGGTCCTCCGCACAACACACGCCCGGTTTGTGGTGGTCCCAAAGAGAACAGGGCACTCTTGGTCTGCAGGGCCATTTCTTCGCCCGCAAATCCCCACACCAATTTTCAATTTTCCCCCTACCATTCACACCCCATCCCTGCTGCACCGGCGGCAGCGCGGCCGCGCCGCCACGTGCCCGCGCGCGGTCTCTGTATTTCCTTTGCTATGCAGGTACCGCGCCACGTAAGTATACTGAGTTATGTTGAGTGTGCCCGGGTTCGTTCTTTGGGTTTATTTCTTTTTTCAATTTAACCCCATCCCCAGATGAGCCTGTGTACGCTTCCGTGGCACTCGGCCGGCGCATGCTGTCGTCAGCGGCCGCCCACAGGTGCCCACTCAGAGTGGTGGGGAGGGGCGTAATACGCGGACCGTTCCGCTGGGCCACGGCGGTAACACCTCTTGTGCGACCGCGGCCAGGGAAATGTCTCGCCCGCTCTGTCCTGTCCCGGCCGAATGGAATGTCCAGGACAACAATCACCCCAGCAGCCACGCCCACAGGCAGCAACACCGGAAGGCGAAACCCCGCGGTCATAAAACTGCCGTTCCCCCCTCATCCCGATCATGCATCCAGGGACGGAAATCGAAACCAGGTTACCCAAGCCGTCCGGTGCTGCTAGGGCCCGATGCAGCGGTGTGTGCGTCCCGTCAAAGTTGCTCCGGCGGGCCCTATGAGATTGGCCCGCAAGGAATGTTAAGAGCGCCCTTCCCCCTCACTGAGCAAAGCACGGGACCGGTAACTAAGAGCCCTGGTCAGCCCCGGCACCACGAGGCGGGTGCGCGGCGCCCAGGGGCGCTGCCGTCCCAGCTGGCGGGGCCCGGGTTCCTGAGTTTCGTGGTGAGCCGGCGCTGCCACCGGCCCACCGCACACAGCTGTCTGACCGATTACTCGATAGCACACGGCCAGTTCACCCATGATACCGCGGTTGTGTGCTGATTTGGGATTCAGTTGGTTTGATTGCAGTCGTTGTTGACCGCATCGCCGCGAGCCTTGTGGATGTGGGTCGGTGGTTGCGTTGCACACCAACGTGAGGCTGACCCCAAGCTGGTGCGAGACCCTGCCATATCGGGGTCTGCCCCCCATGCTCTGGTCCCCGTGCTTTGCCCCCCATGCTCTGGCCCCATCCCGTGAGTCATTTCGAAAGGGGGCCCTAGAACCCTCTGCACCCAGAATAGCAATTTTCCCGCTTCATCTGCTGCTGTGCTTGAAGACCAGCGCCGCATGGGCCGCACAGACTGGCTAGGGCGATGAGAAAATGGCCCCGAACCGATTTAAACTGCCAGCCATTTGCCGTTATCGTCCGCGGGTTAACTTCGGACTCACTCCACCCACCTTTTTCGAGGATTGGCCAAGGATGTCAATGACGCTGCGACGCCGCTGCGCCCGACTGCCAACGCCGCTCTCCCCCCGCGCCAGTCGTCGGGTCATAGACGCGCTGCCCGGCGCGTGCTCGTCCGCCGTTGTGAGGCCCGTGTGGCTGGAGCGGAAAAAGTCAATCACTGAAGCGCGCCGCGACTTCCCGTTTGACTTTGGCCGCGGCAGATGCTCGCCGGCTGCCGACGCCGACGCGGGTCCACCCCCTGCCGCGTCACCGCCCTCAACGCTGCCGCTTTCAAAATTTTGCAAAGGGCGAAATAACCCAAGCACGCTGGCTCGCCGTCGTCGCCCCGTTTGAGACGGCTGAAGCGATTTGCCGAGGTCTACCGATGTCCCCGTCAGTCCGTCCGGCAGCCGCCCGGCGGGGTCGCCGCCCTCATCGTCCTGAGCTGTTGGTCCCGAGCCAATCCCAAATGTGCTCAGGAACGATGACCTCCGCGAGCGAGCGCCATGCTGCACTGCTGGAGCTCCCATGCCATGCAAGGTTACATCGCGACTGGGAGCACCCGATGCCTCATGGCTGAGGCCGCCCGACCGAAGGCCTAGGAAGTCTGCAATTGAGCTACGACGGGTCCTGCGCCCCGCGGTTATGGAATTTCCGCTCCGCGCTGTGCTGGGCGCTCGCGGTTTGAGGTCGCCCGCATGCCGCGCTGCCTGCTCTTCCTGTAGGAAGAAGTCATCTGCTGGCTGCAATGGAAAAGGCTCCGAACCATTGCGCGAGCCGCGCGGCAGCCGTGCGAGACTCCGCAATGGTAGGTCGCCGGAAGCAGAAAGCCTGGATTCGACTCGCCCAGAGGAGCTTGGCTCTCCATCAGCTGAGGAGTGCTGGTGGGGCATGCGTTCGCCCTCCCTGTCACCCACCAGCGACAGGAAATAAGAAATAACCGGGCCGCAAGCTTTAACACCCACGCCCTGCTTCAAATCCGCACATTACACTCACCACGCATAGCTCCTTCCTGAAACCTCCATGAGCCCAGCCTAACGAGCATAGAGATACTTTTTCGGCGAAACGCCTGAGCCCCCCATGTAACTGCCGTCAGCTAGGCCATATAAATGCTGTCACATTGCGCATTGCGGCAGCACCAGCGAGGTGGCAGGTTGTCGGTCGTCGCCGAAAGGGGTCGTGGAAGAGCCGTCCCTCCCACGATGCAGCGCTGCCGACTGCGCACCGCCGGTTAAATACTAACAAAAGTCCTCGATGCTCTTAATGGGGCAGGGTCGTAAAAACAGAGTCACGTTTGTTCTTTTTTTGAGGGTTTAGAGGACGTGCGTCAGCACTGCAAACATTATGCCTAATCAATCTGGTGTACATCTCTAGCAACGTGCGCTCAGAAACTTGCGAGTTAGTGGGATGGGTCTGGTCGTTCGGCAGCTCAAGAGGACCGGGCCGTACCATGGTCTCCAAGGGTCGGTTATCGTAACTCAAACCTATATGTGATTATTAGGTTTACATGCCGGAGATTCCTGTCACTTCTCAGCAGCTCGAGGCAAAGCCGTTAGGTCGCCCGACCGCACCCCGGACCCAAGCTGCAGCGCCCTCGTCAATTCATGATATGCATTTATATGCAGTAGAATTTGTCTGCCCAGGTAGAGGAAGTTGAGCGCCCCGAATGGAGCCTGCCAGTTCACAGCCATGTACCAAGAAAACGTGCTTGAATGCTTAAACTATCTGAACCCATGCCTTCTTATTTACATGCTTGTATATTTCCTCCACAGGAAGCTCAAGCATATGAACGGCAGGCATCCATCAAGTGGCATTCCCGTTTCACCACAGATTGGCCTGAAACTCTAAGCGAACTGTGAGCAGTAGGTCGCTTTGCATATATCTTACATTTGAAGATGCATTTATGGTCGTTCTACCTGGGATCATGCCGAGCGTGCCATTACTGGCCGGCCGACTTACCGATGGTCAGTCAGGTTGTTCATCAGCGTTATTCGTACTAGTCCTCATTCGTGAAAGTACTATGGGACATCTTCTATGAAAATGATTAAATGATCATTGCCATCCTATGGTCGCTGCCCAATGTACTTCATTGGGAAATGTGATGCCGTATGCCGCCAATCAAGCAGTCTCTGTCGATGTGCTCCCTCCGCTTCCTCAGTTTCATTGCCCTAATTGTTGTTTAGGTGTCTCCCTGACTTCCGATGAACAACAATGAGAACGCGGTGAAATTACGGTTGTCATTCCCCCAGAAACCGCAATGTATAATGATACATGGCAAGTACGTATATTTTTACATTATTTTGACAATGTACCTGTTAAAGCACGGGTTAACTGCGGGTTACCCGTACGTTCAGTTATAGAGGAGCTGACGCTCCGCACACTTCTTTGAGGAGGGTACGCTGCTGCCCTTACCATGAGATCCATGGCGCCATGTCCCATTATACACTTGGCACGACTTGGGCGATGCGCTGACCTGACTTTCAGCGGCTCTCTGTGGTAGCTGTTGGTGAGGTTCATGGTTTCAGCCTGCGCTTTTGCCAAATCCGTTGATATGCCAGCGTTTTCCGTGCGCTTCAGTTTTATGTTGACGGGAAACACTTACCATGATGCCGTGCCGTCAGGGTTACACAAGCACGCGATAGTTCTCGAAGGTTGCTCTCGGTCGACCCGTTCGATGTTTGTGGGCCTTTTACGTCGCCCTGTAACACACATCGGTGGTGCACTTGCGGTATGGTTTCTGATTCTGTAGCGCGGTGAGGTGATGCGAAGCCTGTGTGCGATGTGCTGTGTGCCGGTGGTGCGTGCGGCGCGTGTCTGGGGTATCTGCGCCCAGTGTGCTTGACTGTCTATGGCTGAAGCGCCTTTCGTTTCCCACCCACCCCAACCCCAGCGCCTTTCGTTTCTCTCCCCGTTTCTTTGCATCTTGAGATGTTCCGTAGTGGCTCTCCTGGCCACCCGTCCAGCTGCCCTTCCTCAGTTTCTGGCTCTCCTGGCGGGGCTCTCCTGTGTAGCCCATTACGGCGGCCGCTGCCTTACCTCTGCTCACATTAAGATATCGCGGCCTGCAGCTCGTTGTGTCCTTGGGCCTTTCAACAGGCGTCGGCGCAGGCCTCGGGGCAGCCTCAGTCGGCTTCGGTAGCGGCGCCGTCGATGGCGGCGCTTCAGGTAGCAGCTTGGCACCATCTCAACCCAACAAGTACAGAGCAGCCGCGGCCAACAAAGCCACTTGCCTGCCATGGAGGGCGCTCGTTGGGGCGTTCGTTCCCGGTGGGAGCCCAATGGACCCCCTCTCATCGGAACGCACGGGGGATGTCTCGGCAGTGGGCCCGGGGAACAGCCAACAACGCCTGACCAACGAACGCCTCCACAAGTGGTCTTTCAGCGGGACCTACCGCCTGACGATGATGACCCCTTGGATGAAGGCGATATTGAGGCTGTGCCAGGACACCCCTTCTCCTGATGGGCGCACCGTACAGCCTGGACACATTTCACGATACACCTACCGTATCCCCGGGTGGTTCTCATGGCAATCGATCGCCACAAAGTGTGGGGTTTGCAGTGGCGCACGAGTGGCGTTATCGCCGCTCACGAGCGGAAGGAGGACGTGGCTAGTTTCGTACAGATCGTCGAAGAGCTAGCGGGCGTGGAGCTGCGGAGGTTGCTCCTGATCGCCAAGGGGACGGGGAAGAGGGCCGCGCATGAGTTGCTCGACCGCGAGATCTACCTGTGTCACTTCCGGTCACTGCCCCGACACGTCCTCCCGCGCCCGGACGGCCGACTCCTCCCCGAGGGGGACGTGGCCTCGTCACCCGCGTAGGTAGATGAGGCGATCGAGTCCCCCCGTCCCCCCGTGTGCGTCCTGCGCGATGCCTACCCGTGGGACGTTTGTCCTCCACGGCCTGTAGGGAGGGAAAGACGGCCCCCCGTTCAGGTGACGTGACACGGTTTTGATGGTGCTCCGGAACCACTCGACCCGGAACTGACAAACGTCATGTGCAGACCAGCGCTGGTCGCATATTAGATATTACCGGACGAACTGCAGCCCATGGCAGAAAGGTGCGTACATGGTTTTAAGGGTGGTCAGCGGTGGGGCCTACACACCCCATCTTGAAGGTGCAGGACGGTCGTCTTGTGTGCCGTGGCGCGGTTCCGTCAGGCCAGGATTCTTAACCGAAGCCCTCTAGGCGTTCAGTAGTAGTGGGCCGCGGATGGACGGGGCACTGACGCCCGGTGGAGCTATCGATAGGTGTGGGCGGATTTTTCGGCCCGGTAGGACCGTATGGCCAGGCCCCTAATGGTGACTCGCGAGCCCCCGTGGCCCTCCAAGACTACGGGCCACCGCCGGAGAAGTGACCCCGCCTTGGTTGGGGTGGTGATTCGCTAATAGGGGCGCCCTGGTGGCTAACTCCCCCTGAGCGGGCTTTATCCCCTGCCATGGTTGGTTCTCAGGAACGGGGTGGTTCGCTGGTAGTGTGGGCCCGGGGCGTGTTTCTGTGCACTTGTGGAGCCTGTCCGGAGCGCCATGGTGGCGCCAGTTCGTTTAGGCAGTGTATGGTGAGGAAGCCTCGGCTGTCGCCGTTGGCTGTCACCGATGACCCCCGGGGTCCGCTGTAACGTCCTTAATAATGGTTTTAATCCTTGTTTGTTGAATGAATGAATGAATGTTACAGCGGACCCCAACGGGATCATCGGTGTATACCAGAGCAAGCCCCAGTAGGCCCCACCGCCAAGGCGGCAGGCCACCGCCAAGGCGGCAGGTTTGTTGTCGTACATAATTTTACATTGTTGTTGCAAGGTTGAATGTCTGATGCTGTACGCTGACACGCTGTGGAAGCAAATATGGGCGCGGCATACTGTAACCACGACAAAGCGCTGTTGTGCATACCCTGCCTGCTCAACCGCCGCGCGTTCATGCCGCTGTCGACATTGCTGCGGCACTTGCGCACCAAGGTGTTATGTCAGGCGTGTGCTGTTGGCGGTGGCGCAAGTGGTTGCAGGAACGTGCGTGGGCCTCGCGGACACATACGGCACCTGGATTCGGGCGGGCGGGTTTCTTTTCTCAACATGCCGCATCCTGCACCCACACCGTCCCCTCACCGCCGTGTGATTAGGCGGGTCTGGCGCGGTTTCCAGGAGAGGCAATCCTGGCGCGCTGGTAACCTGGTGTAGTGGCCGGTATGGCTGCGTGACCCCCCCGCGGGTGATGGAGGATGGGTGCGCAGTCCTTGGTAGGGATTGATGAGACGAGGCACCTATGAGCTATCTGGGCCCGTTGGAACACCCGGTCGGGATACGGGTCCACCTTATAACGTTACATTACATTATCCACAGGGGAGGGATCACTCACATATCTACAACGCCCCAGTCCCGAAGGAGGGTCCCGGCTGGACGGTATCTATGTCTCAAACGCCGTGCGTGCGCCTGTTCGTCGCAGCGGCGGCAGTGAGGGGCCAAACACCGACGGACCACAGGTAGGACAGTCACGGCGACCTTGCTCCCTAAGGCAGGCCTAGCACGCACAGGGCCCAGGCATGAAAAAGGTTAGATGTGACTTCATGGCAGTGCGGTCGCTGCGCGACAGTTTTCGACGGATGGCTCACCGAGGAGCTGCAGGGCAAATCAACCAGCAGGGACGATGCGGAGGGCTAGCTGGCGTGGTGGGGCCCCCTTACAAAACCGCATGGTCGAGAACAGTAGGGACCTCGCTCAGCCGTGCGGCAAGAAACGTGCGAGTGCGACCGGGAACTCGGAGGAGTCGGGCCGCCATCGAGAAAGCTGCACACATGGAACGGGGTGGTTCATGGTAGCTTGGGTGCGGCGGGGAGGCGACACCGCGGCGGTGAGATATCGGGGGAAACGTGTTGGGGGTGGGGTCTTGCTGCCACACAGGACCCGGCAGGGCTGGACACGTCAAGGCCTCTCCCGCACGCACCCGGCCATGGATCCATACCCCCAGCACATCCACGGGTCCGTCATATCAAGACGCATCGCGAGGGGGCAGCGCGGCGGGGAGGCGACACCGCGGCGGTGAGATATCGGGGGAAACGTGTGGGGGATGGGGTGATCCTGCCACACAGGACCCGGCAGGGCTGGACACGTCAAGGCCTCTCCCGCACGCACCCGGCCATGGATCCATACCCCCAGCACATCCACGGGTCCATCATATCAAGACGCATCGCGAGGGGGCAGCGCGGCGGGGAGGCGGCACCGCGGCGGGGAGATATCGGGGGAAACGTGTGGGGGATGGGGTGATCCTGCCACACAGGACCCGGCAGGGCTGGACACGTCAAGGCCTCTCCCGCACGCACCCGGCCATGGATCCATACCCCCAGCACATCCACGGGTCCGTCATATCAAGACGCATCGCGAGGGGGCAGCGCGGCGGGGAGGCGACACCGCGGCGGGGAGATATCGGGGGAAACGTGTGGGGGATGGGGTGATCCTGCCACACAGGACCCGGCAGGGCTGGACACGTCAAGGCCTCTCCCGCACGCACCCGGTCATGGATCCATACCCCCAGCACATCCACGGGTCTGTCATATCAAGACGCATCGCGAGGGGGCAGCGCGGCGGGGAGGCGACACCGCGGCGGGGAGATATCGGGGGAAACGTGTGGGGGATGGGGTGATCCTGCCACACAGGACCCGGCAGGGCTGGACACGTCAAGGCCTCTCCCGCACGCACCCGGCCATGGATCCATACCCCCAGCACATCCACTGGTCCGTCATATCAAGACGCATCGCGAGGGGGCAGCGCGGCGGGGAGGCGGCACCGCGGCGGGGAGATATCGGGGGAAACGTGTGGGGGATGGGGTGATCCTGCCACACAGGACCCGGCAGGGCTGGACACGTCAAGGCCTCTCCCGCACGAACCCGGCCATGGATCCATACCCCCAGCACATCCACGGGTCCGTCATATCAAGACGCATCGCGAGGGGGCAGCGCGGCGGGGAGGCGGCACCGCGGCGGGGAGATATCGGGGGAAACGTGTGGGGGATGGGGTGATCTTGCCACACAGGACCCCAAGGCCTGTCCCGCACGCACCCGGTCATGGATCCATACCCCCAGCACATCCACGGGTCTGTCATATCAAGACGCATCGCGAGGGGGCAGCGCGGCGGGGAGGCGACACCGCGGCGGGGAGATATCGGGGGAAACGTGTGGGGGATGGGGTGATCCTGCCACACAGGACCCGGCAGGGCTGGACACGTCAAGGCCTTTCCCGCACGCACCCGGCCATGGATCCATACCCCCAGCACATCCACGGGTCCTTCATATCAAGACGCATCGCGAGGGGGCAGCGCGGCGGGGAGGCGGCACCGCGGCGGGGAGATATCGGGGGAAACGTGTGGGGGATGGGGTGATCCTGCCACACAGGACTCGGCAGGGCTGGACACGTCAAGGCCTCTCCCGCACGCACCCGGTCATGGATCCATACCCCCAGCACATCCACGGGTTTTTCATATCAAGACGCATCGCGAGGGGGCAGCGCGGCGGGGAGGCGGCACCGCGGCGGGGAGATATCGGGGGAAACGTGTGGGGGATGGGGTGATCCTGCCACACAGGACCCCAAGGCCTGTCCCGCACGCACCCGGTCATGGATCCATACCCCCAGCACATCCACGGGTCCGTCATATCAAGACGCATCGCGAGGGGGCAGCGCGGCGGGGAGGCGGCACCGCGGCGGGGAGATATCGGGGGAAACGTGTGGGGGATGGGGTGATCCTGCCACACAGGACCCGGCAGGGCTGGACACGTCAAGGCCTTTCCCGCACGCACCCGGCCATGGATCCATACCCCCAGCACATCCACGGGTCCTTCATATCAAGACGCATCGCGAGGGGGCAGCGCGGCGGGGAGGCGACACCGCGGCGGGGAGATATCGGGGGAAACGTGTGGGGGATGGGGTGATCTTGCCACACAGGACCCCAAGGCCTGTCCCGCACGCACCCGGTCATGGATCCATACCCCCAGCACATCCACGGGTCCGTCATATCAAGACGCATCGCGAGGGGGCAGCGCGGCGGGGAGGCGGCACCGCGGCGGGGAGATATCGGGGGAAACGTGTGGGGGATGGGGTGATCCTGCCACACAGGACTCGGCAGGGCTGGACACGTCAAGGCCTCTCCCGCACGCACCCGGTCATGGATCCATACCCCCAGCACATCCACGGGTCCGTCATATCAAGACGCATCGCGAGGTGGCAGCGCGGCGGGGAGGCGGCACCGCGGCGGGGAGATATCGGGGGAAACGTGTGGGGGATGGGGTGATCTTGCCACACAGGACCCCAAGGCCTGTCCCGCACGCACCCGGTCATGGATCCATACCCCCAGCACATCCACGGGTCTGTCATATCAAGACGCATCGCGAGGGGGCAGCGCGGCGGGGAGGCGACACCGCGGCGGGGAGATATCGGGGAAACGTGTGGGGGATGGGGTGATCCTGCCACACAGGACCCGGCAGGGCTGGACACGTCAAGGCCTCTCCCGCACGCACCCGGTCATGGATCCATACCCCCAGCACATCCACGGGTTTGTCATATCAAGACGCATCGCGAGGGGGCAGCGCGGCGGGGAGGCGGCACCGCGGCGGGGAGATATCGGGGGAAACGTGTGGGGGATGGGGTGATCCTGCCACACAGGACCCCAAGGCCTGTCCCGCACGCACCCGGTCATGGATCCATACCCCCAGCACATCCACGGGTCCGTCATATCAAGACGCATCGCGAGGGGGCAGCGCGGCGGGGAGGCGGCACCGCGGCGGGGAGATATCGGGGGAAACGTGTGGGGGATGGGGTGATCCTGCCACACAGGACCCGGCAGGGCTGGACACGTCAAGGCCTCTCCCGCACGCACCCGGTCATGGATCCATACCCCCAGCACATCCACGGGTCTGTCGTATCCAGACGCATCGCGAGGGGGCGCCGCGCGGGGAGGTGACACCGCGGCGGGGAGATATCGGGGGAAACGTGTGGGGGATGGGGTGATCCTGCCACACAGGACCCGGCAGGGCTGAACACGTCAAGGCCTCTCCCGCACGCACCCGGTCATGGATCCATACCCCCAGCACATCCACGGGTCTGTCGTATCCAGACGCATCGCGAGGGGGCGCCGCGCGGGGAGGTGACACCGCGGCGGGGAGATATCGGGGGAAACGTGTGGGGGATGGGGTGATCCTGCCACACAGGACCCGGCAGGGCTGAACACGTCAAGGCCTCTCCCGCACGCACCCGGTCATGGATCCATACCCCCAGCACATCCACGGGTTCGTCATATCAAGACGCATTGCGAGGGGGCAGCGCGGCGGGGAGGCGACACCGCGGCGGGGAGATATCGGGGGAAACGTGTGGGGGATGGGGTGATCCTGCCACACAGGACCCGGCAGGGCTGGACACGTCAAGGCCTCTCCCGCACGCACCCGGTCATGGATCCATACCCCCAGCACATCCACGGGTCTGTCATATTAAGACGCATCGCGAGGGGGCAGCGCGGCGGGGAGGCGGCACCGCGGCGGGGAGATATCGGGGGAAACGTGTGGGGGATGGGGTGATCTTGCCACACAGGACCCCAAGGCCTGTCCCGCACGCACCCGGTCATGGATCCATACCCCCAGCACATCCACGGGTCTGTCATATCAAGACGCATCGCGAGGGGGCAGCGCGGCGGGGAGGCGACACCGCGGCGGGGAGATATCGGGGGAAACGTGTGGGGGATGGGGTGATCCTGCCACACAGGACCCGGCAGGGCTGGACACGTCAAGGCCTTTCCCGCACGCACCCGGCCATGGATCCATACCCCCAGCACATCCACGGGTCCTTCATATCAAGACGCATCGCGAGGGGGCAGCGCGGCGGGGAGGCGGCACCGCGGCGGGGAGATATCGGGGGAAACGTGTGGGGGATGGGGTGATCCTACCACACAGGACCCGGCAGGGCTGGACACGTCAAGGCCTCTCCCGCACGCACCCGGTCATGGATCCATACCCCCAGCACATCCACGGGTCCGTCATATCAAGACGCATCGCGAGGGGGCAGCGCGGCGGGGAGGCGGCACCGCGGCGGGGAGATATCGGGGGAAACGTGTGGGGGATGGGGTGATCCTGCCACACAGGACCCGGCAGGGCTGGACACGTCAAGGCCTCTCCCGCACGCACCCGGTCATGGATCCATACCCCCAGCACATCCACGGGTCTGTCGTATCCAGACGCATCGCGAGGGGGCGCGCGCGGGAGGTGACACCGCGGCGGGGAGATATCGGGGGAAACGTGTGGGGGATGGGGTGATCCTGCCACACAGGACCCGGCAGGGCTGAACACGTCAAGGCCTCTCCCGCACGCACCCGGTCATGGATCCATACCCCCAGCACATCCACGGGTTCGTTATATCAAGACGCATTGCGAGGGGGCAGCGCGGCGGGGAGGCGACACCGCGGCGGGGAGATATCGGGGGAAACGTGTGGGGGATGGGGTGATCCTGCCACACAGGACCCGGCAGGGCTGGACACGTCAAGGCCTCTCCCGCACGCACCCGGTCATGGATCCATACCCCCAGCACATCCACGGGTCTGTCATATTAAGACGCATCGCGAGGGGCAGCGCGGCGGGGAGGCGGCACCGCGGCGGGGAGATATCGGGGAAACGTGTGGGGGATGGGGTGATCTTGCCACACAGGACCCCAAGGCCTGTCCCGCACGCACCCGGTCATGGATCCATACCCCCAGCACATCCACGGGTCTGTCATATCAAGACGCATCGCGAGGGGGCAGCGCGGCGGGGAGGCGACACCGCGGCGGGGAGATATCGGGGGAAACGTGTGGGGGATGGGGTGATCCTGCCACACAGGACCCGGCAGGGCTGGACACGTCAAGGCCTCTCCCGCACGCACCCGGTCATGGATCCATACCCCCAGCACATCCACGGGTCCGTCATATCAAGACGCATCGCGAGGGGGCAGCGCGGCGGGGAGGCGGCACCGCGGCGGGGAGATATCGGGGGAAACGTGTGGGGGATGGGGTGATCCTGCCACACAGGACCCCAAGGCCTGTCCCGCACGCACCCGGTCATGGATCCATACCCCCAGCACATCCACGGGTCCGTCATATCAAGACGCATCGCGAGGGGGCAGCGCGGCGGGGAGGCGGCACCGCGGCGGGGAGATATCGGGGGAAACGTGTGGGGATGGGGTGATCCTGCCACACAGGACCCGGCAGGGCTGGACACGTCAAGGCCTTTCCCGCACGCACCCGGCCATGGATCCATACCCCCAGCACATCCACGGGTCCGTCATATCAAGACGCATCGCGAGGGGCAGCGCGGCGGGGAGGCGACACCGCGGCGGGGAGATATCGGGGGAAACGTGTGGGGGATGGGGTGATCCTGCCACACAGGACCCGGCAGGGCTGGACACGTCAAGGCCTCTCCCGCACGCACCCGGTCATGGATCCATACCCCCAGCACATCCACGGGTCTGTCGTATCCAGACGCATCGCGAGGGGGCGCCGCGCGGGGAGGTGACACCGCGGCGGGGAGATATCGGGGAAACGTGTGGGGGATGGGGTGATCCTGCCACACAGGACCCGGCAGGGCTGAACACGTCAAGGCCTCTCCCGCACGCACCCGGTCATGGATCCATACCCCCAGCACATCCACGGGTCTGTCGTATCCAGACGCATCGCGAGGGGCGCCGCGCGGGGAGGTGACACCGCGGCGGGGAGATATCGGGGGAAACGTGTGGGGATGGGGTGATCCTGCCACACAGGACCCGGCAGGGCTGAACACGTCAAGGCCTCTCCCGCACGCACCCGGTCATGGATCCATACCCCCAGCACATCCACGGGTTCGTCATATCAAGACGCATTGCGAGGGGCAGCGCGGCGGGGAGGCGACACCGCGGCGGGGAGATATCGGTGGAAACGTGTGGGGGATGGGGTGATCCTGCCACACAGGACCCGGCAGGGCTGGACACGTCAAGGCCTCTCCCGCACGCACCCGGTCATGGATCCATACCCCCAGCACATCCACGGGTCTGTCATATTAAGACGCATCGCGAGGGGGCAGCGCGGCGGGGAGGCGGCACCGCGGCGGGGAGATATCGGGGAAACGTGTGGGGGATGGGGTGATCTTGCCACACAGGACCCCAAGGCCTGTCCCGCACGCACCCGGTCATGGATCCATACCCCCAGCACATCCACGGGTCTGTCATATCAAGACGCATCGCGAGGGGGCAGCGCGGCGGGGAGGCGACACCGCGGCGGGGAGATATCGGGGGAAACGTGTGGGGGATGGGGTGATCCTGCCACACAGGACCCGGCAGGGCTGGACACGTCAAGGCCTTTCCCGCACGCACCCGGCCATGGATCCATACCCCCAGCACATCCACGGGTCCTTCATATCAAGACGCATCGCGAGGGGGCAGCGCGGCGGGGAGGCGGCACCGCGGCGGGGAGATATCGGGGGAAACGTGTGGGGATGGGGTGATCCTGCCACACAGGACTCGGCAGGGCTGGACACGTCAAGGCCTCTCCCGCACGCACCCGGTCATGGATCCATACCCCCAGCACATCCACGGGTCCGTCATATCAAGACGCATCGCGAGGTGGCAGCGCGGCGGGGAGGCGGCACCGCGGCGGGGAGATATCGGGGGAAACGTGTGGGGGATGGGGTGATCCTGCCACACAGGACCCGGCAGGGCTGAACACGTCAAGGCCTCTCCCGCACGCACCCGGTCATGGATCCATACCCCCAGCACATCCACGGGTTCGTCATATCAAGACGCATTGCGAGGGGGCAGCGCGGCGGGGAGGCGACACCGCGGCGGGGAGATATCGGTGGAAACGTGTGGGGGATGGGGTGATCCTGCCACACAGGACCCGGCAGGGCTGGACACGTCAAGGCCTCTCCCGCACGCACCCGGTCATGGATCCATACCCCAGCACATCCACGGGTCTGTCATATTAAGACGCATCGCGAGGGGCAGCGCGGCGGGGAGGCGGCACCGCGGCGGGGAGATATCGGGGAAACGTGTGGGGGATGGGGTGATCTTGCCACACAGGACCCCAAGGCCTGTCCCGCACGCACCCGGTCATGGATCCATACCCCCAGCACATCCACGGGTCTGTCATATCAAGACGCATCGCGAGGGGTCAGCGCGGCGGGGAGGCGACACCGCGGCGGGGAGATATCGGGGGAAACGTGTGGGGATGGGGTGATCCTGCCACACAGGACCCGGCAGGGCTGGACACGTCAAGGCCTCTCCCGCACGCACCCGGTCATGGATCCATACCCCCAGCACATCCACGGGTTTGTCATTTCAAGACGCATCGCGAGGGGGCAGCGCGGCGGGAGGCGGCACCGCGGCGGGGAGATATCGGGGGAAACGTGTGGGGGATGGGGTGATCCTGCCACACAGGACCCCAAGGCCTGTCCCGCACGCACCCGGTCATGGATCCATACCCCCAGCACATCCACGGGTCCGTCATATCAAGACTCATCGCGAGGGGGCAGCGCGGCGGGGAGGCGGCACCGCGGCGGGGAGATATCGGGGGAAACGTGTGGGGGATGGGGTGATCCTGCCACACAGGACCCGGCAGGGCTGGACACGTCAAGGCCTTTCCCGCACGCACCCGGCCATGGATCCATACCCCCAGCACATCCACGGGTCCGTCATATCAAGACGCATCGCGAGGGGGCAGCGCGGCGGGGAGGCGACACCGCGGCGGGGAGATATCGGGGGAAACGTGTGGGGGATGGGGTGATCCTGCCACACAGGACCCGGCAGGGCTGGACACGTCAAGGCCTCTCCCGCACGCACCCGGTCATGGATCCATACCCCCAGCACATCCACGGGTCCGTCGTATCCAGACGCATCGCGAGGGGGCGCCGCGCGGGGAGGTGACACCGCGGCGGGGAGATATCGGGGGAAACGTGTGGGGGATGGGGTGATCCTGCCACACAGGACCCGGCAGGGCTGAACACGTCAAGGCCTCTCCCGCACGCACCCGGTCATGGATCCATACCCCCAGCACATCCACGGGTTTTTCATATCAAGACGCATTGCGAGGGGGCAGCGCGGCGGGGAGGCGACACCGCGGCGGGGAGATATCGGGGGAAACGTGTGGGGGATGGGGTGATCCTGCCACACAGGACCCGGCAGGGCTGGACACGTCAAGGCCTCTCCCGCACGCACCCGGTCATGGATCCATACCCCCAGCACATCCACGGGTCTGTCATATCAAGACGCATCGCGAGGGGGCAGCGCGGCGGGGAGGCGGCACCGCGGCGGGGAGATATCGGGGGAAACGTGTGGGGGATGGGGTGATCTTGCCACACAGGACCCCAAGGCCTGTCCCGCACGCACCCGGTCATGGATCCATACCCCCAGCACATCCACGGGTCTGTCATATCAAGACGCATCGCGAGGGGGCAGCGCGGCGGGGAGGCGACACCGCGGCGGGGAGATATCGGGGGAAACGTGTGGGGGATGGGGTGATCCTGCCACACAGGACCCGGCAGGGCTGGACACGTCAAGGCCTCTCCCGCACGCACCCGGTCATGGATCCATACCCCCAGCACATCCACGGGTTTGTCATATCAAGACGCATCGCGAGGGGGCAGCGCGGCGGGGAGGCGGCACCGCGGCGGGGAGATATCGGGGGAAACGTGTGGGGGATGGGGTGATCCTGCCACACAGGACCCCAAGGCCTGTCCCGCACGCACCCGGTCATGGATCCATACCCCCAGCACATCCACCGGTCTGTCATATCAAGACGCATCGCGAGGGGGCAGCGCGGCGGGGAGGCGACACCGCGGCGGGGAGATATCGGGGGAAACGTGTGGGGGATGGGGTGATCCTGCCACACAGGACCCGGCAGGGCTGGACACGTCAAGGCCTCTCCCGCACGCACCCGGCCATGGATCCATACCCCCAGCACATCCACGGGTCTGTCATACACAAACTCGATTCGCCTGGAGAGAGAGTTGCAAACATGCTGATGGGGTGATGGCGATGATCGCATGATGGGATGATGGAGATGCGCGCAGGGCAAGCGCGGCGACCTGCGTGCGCGATCATCTCCATCACCCCAGCAGGCGATCATCTCCCGTGGTGCCGTGACTGTCGAAGATGCACAAATCTTCATTGGTTGTATATCCAGGGTGTTTTCGGTCGGTTATGTTCTTCCCTGCTTTTGGTAATCGTGGCCTGTCCCTTACTACCATCCAGTGTGACCTCTTCCTGTGCGGGTTGCTACCTGCCGAGTGTTGTATAGCGCACGGTGGTCAGTTTTCAGCGCGCTCTGCTCCGAGTTGCGCCTTACTTGTGTATGTGACGGATAGGCCCCTGGGTTTGCGGGAGGCTTTCAGCGGCGGCAGGTTGGATGCAGCCATGTCTTAATGCCAGGCATGAAGGCTGAGGACAGCATCACTCGTGTGCGGTGCCATAGCTGTGGTGCACCCTTGAGCACTACAAGGCTGATTGGGCCCACTGTGAATTGGTGGACGCGCGACAGTGGGTCTCTCTGGACTAGCGGCTGTGGCTGAACGAAAGCGCCTATGCGCGCCTGCTGCAGTGCTGCATCCTTGACCCTAACAAATGAAGTACGCCATTCCACGCGGACGAACTTGCCGGCGACCCCCACGGCCGACACAGGCTGGTCATATCTGACTGTCAGCGAAGAATCTAGCTTCTCTAAGCCAACGACGCAAGCCTACCGTGAAGCCTCCCCTGCTGCCATACCCCGGTTTGTAAGAAAGGGCACCAAGATGACATTACCGTGAACCGAGCGCTCTCAGGGCGCAGCTTGGGTGTATCCCCCATGCCCGGCCTGATTCATATGCCGCATCCGCACTGAGTTATAAAACGCACGCACAACTACTGTAGCCCTGCGTCGGCTACCGCCAAACAAAAACAAGTGCAACCACTCATAATCATTCCAGCCGCCCCGGCAACAAACCGCCACCACCTGCTCTACACGACCTCGCTACCCCTTGAACGAACTCGTTGCAAAACCCGGGCGCCCCTGCCCGCCACAAGCATTCGCTTTCGCTTTTATACACGTAATCGATAAACAAACACAGATAAGCCAAGCCCCGACACCAGATAAGCAAGCGCCATAACTATCTGAGGCGTTCAGGTCAATGAGGCAAGCGGCACCCGGACCCACATCAGAACGCGCGAACCAGCCTTGGGCGGATTCCTGGCTCTTGTGTGACGTCGTTCGGGCGAACCTCTGACACGCGAAGGGGTATCGCGCGATATCACGCGCAGCGGTCAGGTTACTGCTTGATGTTGTAATACTTCCGCACCGACTCCGGGACATCCTTCGCCACCTTGGCCATGTCACCCCACCTGCGCGCGCCGATGGAACAATGCAAGGGGCATCGTCACACTGAAAGGGGCAGGGAACAGAACTATCGACAAGGACCGCCACCGTAAATTATCCCGAGACCTTGCCCGTCCTTTCCGCCCTCTTCAATCATGACTGCATGTTCGTATGTGCACAGCCAGTGTACTCAAGACCTGCGGATTGCATGACGCTGGGCACTACTCGCGCTTATCCAAACCAGATAACGGGTTGAGGACGAAAGCGGCCTTGCC
The DNA here is from genome assembly GCA_003117195.1 of Eudorina sp. 2006-703-Eu-15. Classification (NCBI taxonomy): domain Eukaryota; kingdom Viridiplantae; phylum Chlorophyta; class Chlorophyceae; order Chlamydomonadales; family Volvocaceae; genus Eudorina; species Eudorina sp. 2006-703-Eu-15. The sequence continues at coordinate 149,001 of BDSI01000004.1, read as the reverse complement.
TTCAGCATGAAGGGCAAGATGTGCGCGCCTGTAACACATACATGTCCCTCTTATTCCCCCAGAAGGAATAGGTCTCAAGAGGCTCGCCACTCCACACGCAGGCGTGCCGGACTCGACGATGGCGGCGCCTCCCCCGTGGTTGTCCGCCTAAACCCCAAACGCCCCGCCGCCCGGCGACCTACGTACCTGTAGCCGCCCACACGTGCATGGCGCACGGGCTCGATGGCCATGCCGTCCGTGACCTTCTGCGGCACGATCTCCAGGTCCGCGTACCCCAGGGCACCCTGCGGCACAACCTTATCCCGCAGGCTCTCCTCCACGTAGTCATCGGTAGCCATAGGGCTAGTCATCGGCAGGGACGGCAGCTGCGGGGGGGGAGCGGAGGCAGCGAGAGCAGCGGATACAGCGGACGATGTCGCACCCACCGACATTCTGAATCCTTGTGCGTGCAGCGGCGTTCAAAGTCGGTGCTCCCTCGCCTGTTGCAAGAACGCCCAGCGACAAATATTAACCTACACATTCGCTCAGAGTGGCCTCTCCCGGGGTGTTCGGCCTCTCCCGCAGCCCAGATGCGCTGGCCCGCACTTGTTGCATAGCTTCAGACTGGGCAGGTGATGCCGGAACGAGGTGTCTAGGCTCAAGCCCAGCACAGCTGCTAAGCTAATCGGCCCATCATCAACCGCGTCCGCACCCACCCACTACACATTCCGCAGCGGTCGCAACACGCGGCCGCTGCAGGCGCCACGATCCTGCTGCCTCGTCGTATTTTGTGCTTGATACTCAACCCGCGATGGCCTTGAACCCACTTTGTGTGAGCCCTACCAGCAATTTAGGCTGAGGGCTTGCGTGCTGGGAGGCCTATGGCCTTCCAGCACGAATGTCCTCAGCCTGATGTCCACGTCCGCAGGTTCCAGGCGAGGGCTGCCGATGGAGGTGTCTGCACCCTTACCATGCGGCGGACGGCGTCCATGGGCTTATACATCGCCTTGACCACCCAGGCCGGCAGGTGGACCGTGTCGTCGCGGTGGATGCGCAGCGTCTTCAGCAGCAAGTCGTACACCTGACGCATGCTGCGCACCAACAGAGAGAAGCGGAGGCGTGCAGAACCGGGCATATGGGGAGACATATTAGGTTGACAGGGCAGGGCAGACCGGGGCTAAGTCAACTCTCTGCGTCTCGGGGGATACACGGCATGCCTTCGGGGCTCAGCGACGGCAGGGCGCCCTGGATACCCTGCATCTGTACTGGGTACCGCCTCAGTGGAACGAGTCTCGCCGCGCTGCTGCTGCTTACCGGTGGCTGAGCATCTTAGTGCTGCGCGAGTGATCGCTTCGGGAAGCTGGAGGACAGTCAGTACCCAGGCAAGTCAGTACCCAGGCAAGTGGGAGAGCTGCACGGGAGCTCCACGGGGGCCGCGACCCGGCTGTGCCCAGTGCACGTCACAAGGCAGGTGGACCTAACCCTTCCAACTGTGCATGCCCCTGACGTTTGGGACCGTGAACTTCTCCAGTTCGGCATCGGTGTAAGGCACGTCCGTAGGACTGATCGGGTCGGGGGTCGGTCGCGTTGAACCTGGGCCAGAGGGCAGCCAAGCCGAACCATCACTTCCGCCAGATCCTTCGTTGTATATCCCCACCAAGACAACGCACAGGCCCCCTTACTCATTCTCGGTGAGTCCTCGGATGTTGGCGGATGGCATTGACGATGATTCGTTTGTTCCTTGGTGTAGACCCCGCAAACTCTTTTAATGCACCCGAGCTGCCCCCCCATGCCTTAGCGTTCACCAGATCGCCACCCACTGCCGCACCGGCACACCACACAAAGAGCCCCAAGCCCATCTTCAGACTCAAATACTTCCAAAGACCCAGGCGGTTTCTTTTCTAAACCCACCCCACAGGCACCTACGTGAGCACTTCCGGCCCTCCAAGGTAGTATGTCTGGCCCGCCGTCTCCGGCTTCTTCAGCGCTGACGCCACAGCGTCCGCCACGTCCAGCACGTACGTCGGCTGAATCTTATTGGCGCCCGTCTCCACCACCGGCGCGAACACCGTCAGCGTCAGCTGGTAGATCAGGTAGTTGTAAAAGTGGTCCTCAATGCCCACGATGTCGCCAGGCCTGGAGCGAGGAGGCAAGGTGAAGAAGGTGAGGGTGTATGATGAACCATGGAATCATTTCGTTGGAGACGGCGCAAGAAAACTACTCCAATGGATAAATCACGGCCTATGCCCCCGGGCCCCGGGTAAGGCGCCAGTCATGGCGCGCACGTGGAATCCCAAACGCTTGCTTCGAGCTGGGAGCGGCGCACAGAGCAACTGCCATCATCCGCCCACCAAGCACAATACACAGACATGTGTGTAGTTCTCTGATACACACATGTGTGCCTTGCCTGCCGAACTACACATTGATGATTGCACTCATGGGAGACACGGGAAGAGTCCGCAAAAGGAAGACAGCAACTCCAGAGCGCCGCCATGCCGTGCAAGGAGCTGCGGTGACAGGTCCCCCGCCCCGCACGCTGGACGGTGTGACCTCGCAGCCTCATCAGAGACAGGCACGGTGGTTGTGCCGTGACAATCCGAGCACACACGCCGCTCTGTGGCATTCGTCCAGACAGCCTGAGAGCCCATCAGCACCTCACCGCATGACGACGAGGGGCGACGCCCCTCTGCTGTTGTGGGTCCTATTACGCCAACGCCCGGTTTGCCTTCCCATCCCAGGTTCTGAGAATTCACGGCGCGCAACGCACGTCGCACAACGACACTAGGCCCATGGCAGCTAAGCTAAGCCGTCGCCCGACCCGGCGCCGGGTCATAATTTCGACGCGCCGGATCGCCGAATCGCCTAACACAGCCACTGACTGCGTGACTGGCGATTGCCTACTGCGGCAGTGCATGCGCGTCTCGGAGGAATGTGCCAACGTTCCGTCGTTGCGGGATTCCCATCCACAGCACGGATCGGGAGTTCCCAGCGTGCGCAGCACAGCACCGCAGTTCCAACTACCGACCCGACGGCTGGCAAACGCATCCCGAGCTATGGCCACCGTAGCCCCATTTACACCCGTGCATGCCTTTCTAGGTTAAACGGACCTGCGGTCGATCCACTACGGCCAGCAAGGGGCCCAGGGAACGACACGACGCTCGTTCGCTTCCCTCCTGCTCCTTGCCAATCTACCTCAGCGATTTCACACCACCCTGGACCGACCGCAAGCGGGCTGATGGGTACGCCCTTACCACATCTGCCCCTCGTCAGCCCCAGACAGCGACATCCCGACGCCACACCACCCACCTCATGATTGTCGCCCGGGGGAAAGCGTCCAGCAGGGCCGCATCACCCACGGCCTTCGTGCGCATGCGTTTGGACGAGTGGTTCGCATCCGCACCCATGTCGCTGAAGTGGATTAGGCGGTCCACGTGCCCCGCCTCCGCAACGATCCTGTCAGCGGTGGGGATGAAGAACACGCGGCCCGTGGGAGGACGATGTCAGTGATGCAGGCAACACTACCACCTGACCTGGCCACTGCCCCAAACAAACCACGTTAACAATCCACGTTCAGTCGGCTGCTTGCCATGCGGAGGTCAGATTCGCGTGATTATGGTCGGGCTCAAAGCTGCAAGCAGCATGTGTGCGTGTGTGTCTTCCAGCAACCGCTGAACGCCGGCCAAGCGTCTCGGGGCAGAGACGACCCGCAGAAAGGCCCTGGCCCCGAGGGAAAAACTGTACAAACACTGACACGCTGATTGCGTTATGCGGCAGAATGAGTGCCCGCTCTGTCACGGGTTCGTAGGTCAGCGCATTCCATAGGACGGTCGGCCGGGGGTATAGCACACTCGTCATCACAAGTGTGCGATATCGGGGATAATCGCGTGCCGAATCCCGAGCCCCGAGTGACGGTGTTGAGGCACACAGGCCCCGTTCGGGGCCCCATCATCGCCCGCTAGCGGATCCATCAAACCCACTTGGCGAGACGCTTGGGGAAGTCCACGTGCACGTCCTCAAAGCTGAAGTTCATGGTCTCCAGCCGCATGCCAACGCAGTTAATGACCACGTTGGACCTGCTGATTGCACGCTTGATCTGCTCATCGTCCCGGATGTTAAACTCCGGCAGGAAGACAATCTGCGTGCAGCCCAACTCGTAAGTTGGCTCCTCTAGGGGCGCGGTCCACCACGATACCCGAAACCAGAGAAGACAAGATGGTTCCGAGCAATGAGCTGGCCAGCCAAGCGCACCTGGCCCAGGTCGCCCATCTGCTTTAGGTGCATGGCTTCGTTCTCAGTGCTCCGATACGGACAAACAACCTGAGACCCGCGCTTCGCCAACTCATTCACGATGTATGAGCCCACAAATCCGTTGGAGCCGAACACAGTCGCTACCAGACCGCTGACCTGCAAGCCCAAACCACGTTTGCTGATGAGTTGCTGCACAGTCCCTCGCAATTCCGTGCAGCCTCACCGATGATCTCCCTCCAGGACCATGCGTTTCGACAGTAAGGAGACTGGAATACTCCCGGTTCAACGAGGCTGCGGCAGCCCAACGCAGACCTACGCAAAGGGTCAGAACTTTGTCAGATACTGATTCATTTAAGCTGCCATCTAAGCTGAAAGGTGCACTGTCACTGCTTGGAAACACACTACTTAAGCAAGGGAGCGCCCACCTGCCAAGCGGGCCAGCGCATTGCCAGCCGCAGTCCGCCCAAGGATGGGCAGCATTCTTATAGTTGTCGCTCAGTATACTCTACCTATTCGGCTGTGGCAACCGCCCTGACGTGCCTCCTTCCCGTTCAGTCAACACCGCCAGAGACCGCGGCACAGGTATAAAACGTCCCACGTGTGTAAGGGCGACACGGATGCAAGACGCTGCCGGGGGACAACGGTTTCCTCATTTCCGTACATAAGTGCTGTACAGCAAACTGTTTTGTCTTTGTCTGTTTTGGTCTGCGTCTTACGGCCATGAGATATGAAGCAAGTATACGCTGATAAGAATGGGAACGCACAATATGCCACTGTCTCGAATGAAACTATCTTTAACTCGTTGATGGCTTATCGTTGAGTTGCGATGCCTCCAAAATCAAAAAAGCCGGAGGCACCGCCTCCACCCCCACCGGATCCAAGCCCAGATGAAGCGGTAGGGCTGACGTGCAGCATGCTTCTTCCAACAGACCTTAGAGCACGCGGACCACTTCGCACAGAAGTAAAATCGTGTCCGCCATGGAATCACTAATGCATGAGTGTAGAAGTTTTGGAAGCGCATCTTTGTGGGTATGCGGTCTGCAACACTGCAAGGAAGGGAATGTTTTACAATGTGCACGACTGCGCTGTCCTGTAACAGCTTCCTCAAGAATACAAGGAGCTCACGGAGTGCCCTTTTGCGGTGACATGGAAGCCGGTGGTCAGCATCGTCGAGTACGCGCCCGGGACGGACACGAAAGGCATACCGCAGACCTTAAAGCGGAAGGGGCTTACGCGCCATATCTCGCTATCGGATGGGGTCCTGCGGCTGGATACTTCTACGCCGCTCGGGCAGGAAGCCAAAGCTATCATGGATGTACACATCCAGGCGGGGCACGGGCCAGACACGTGCACGTAAGTGCCCGTGGTGCGTCTCCAGGCCACGGGATTGGTGGCCACCTGCAGAGCGGACAGCCGGGTGCAAAACCCAAATGCCTTGGGCAGCTGCCCCAATGTGACGATGAGGGGACGCGTGCACAGGCAACCCACGTGATAGAAGGGATGCGGGGATGAAGGGATTGACTGATCGTGGTCAACTCATCGCGGACCTTTTGCCTCCTGCGCTTCACCGGGATTCTCCTGCGTGGACGACAATCGACCGTAGCTGCTCCTCAACACAGCGTCATACACACTTGTACCCGAGGGGTGGCGACGTCATGACGCGGGCCACAGGACGCACAGCGACCCCACGTACGGGCGCTCCTCACTCCGACGCGCTGCGAAGCCCGTTGACCCACAGCGAACCCACATGCGCCTCCGCCCACTCCCCGCAGCTTCGGCGCGGAGCTGTGCGCCGCGCTACTCTCCGAGCGCTTCGCGCGCGACCAGGTAGCGGACTGGCGCGTGGAGCTGCACCGCCGCCGCACCCAGCTGCAGGCGGCGGAGGAGGACGTGCAGGTGGGTCGCGCGGCTGGGTTGGCGCTTGCGGGGCACGCGGTGGCGCGTGACCGGGGTGTAAGTTGTGGCGGCGACGTCAAACGGTGGACGGTGCGCCAGGCCTTCCGTGCCGAGGAGTACGGTTGAGTACGGTGCACGGAGTGCGTGGCGCGGGTATCGTAGTCCCATGGTCAATTACGAGGGGTTAGCGGGATGCGCGACGGGCAGGAGTCCTGAGAGAAGCTTGTGTGGTGTTCGGGAGGGTGAGGGCAAGGTGCGAGCGTGGCACAGAGGCTGGCGATGCTGCGGGACCTGGAACTCGGTGGCAGCGAGGTGCATTGGACACGGACGCATTTGTGTCACAGTGCATCACCGCGGGCTTCATGCCATGGTCCGCGCTGAACAGTACGGGTCCCGTGGGCCGCGGCGCGCTCCGGTGCCGGTGCCTGGGTGGCCTGTCCCTCGACCTGCAGGCCGCTGAGGCGGCGCTGCAGGCGGCCAGGGATGCCGTGACTGCGGCGGAGAACGCGCTGGCTGCGGCGCTGCGGGCGGCTGAGGAGGAGGCGGCGCGCAGGGCGGCGATCGCCGCGGAGGAGGCGGAGGAGAACGGCGGACAGCCGCCACCGCCCGCGGAGGAGGCGGAGGAGGCAGGGCCACCTCCGGAGAAGGAAGCGTCGCAGGTGTGCGTATGTGTGTGCGTGTGGGGGGTTTGAGGTCCTGAGGTCAAAGGAGGATTGGCGGCAACCTGGGATGGGCGCCGGGCAGCCGAGGCGGGCACCCGGGGCTGCTGGGCGCAGGCGGTGACCGATCTGTCGCGACGGGAAACCCGTCGCGACAGATCTGGCGCCGGGTGACAGGGCGGTCCTCGGAGGCGGAAGGGCGGCTGGAGATAAGGGCTTGTGTTGGGCGCCTGGCGCATCTGGGACCAAGGAGAGGTTGGGATTGTGGGGTGAAGTTGGATGGGATGGGGGGGGGAAACGGCTCAAGGAGTGAGGGGGGGGGTAAAAAATGAAAGAAAGGGGGGCCGGTCCATCCCTTTCACGGGGTCCCGGGACATCGGCGTACCGGGCCTTTGTCGGGCGCACCGGCTGGGTAGTTTTGAAGTGGCCGTGCCCCGTGGATCCGTCGGATGTGACTGCAGGAGGAGCTGGCGCTGGAGGCAGCCCGCAGGAAAGCGGTGGACGCAGAGGCCAAAGTCAGGGAGATGGGTAAGGCGGGTGGGGAGGGCATGGAGGAAGGGCAGTTTCAGTCACAGAATGGCCGGGGGAGATGGGTAAGGCGGGTGGGGAGGGCATGGAGGAAGGGCAGTTTCAGTCACAGAATGGCCGGCTCAGATCCTAAGTGCCACCTCCATAGTTCCACCCCGGGACATCTTGCACACACACGGGCTATCCTTTCTTAACACACACGCATACACACACAGGGCGGCACGGTTCTCTTGTACACACATACACACACCGGCCCTCCCTCTCCATGCCGCCTGACACTCTCCACCCCTCCCCGCGGGCCCCGTGCAGTGGAGGCAGCGGCCCGCGTGCAAGCCGTGCAGCTTGACCCCTTCGTCTGCTACCAGACCTACACGGTGAGCAACCTCACGCTGTCGCTGGAGGTCATCCGGCAGGCGCTGGCGGCAGGCACACCGCTGCGCGCGGCGGTATGGGTCAAGCCCGCGCCGCAGGCGCCCCCGGCCCCCGCCGAGGACGGCGAGGAGCCGCCGCCGCCCCCGCCGCCGCCGGAGGTGCCGGCCTGGTACGCGGACGTCAAGGAATCCGCGGAGGGGGCGCTGTGGGAGGACTTGATGGCCCGCTTGGCGCCGCTGGAGGTTGAGGTCCCTCGTTGGGAGCCGCCGGCGCCGCCCGGTGAGACCGGCCGCGGGCTGAAGGGGACAGGACGACCCTGGTTGTCAAATGGATGATCGTGAGGTGCATGAGGGCGGTTGGGAAAAGGGAGGCTGTCGCGCTGGTGATTGCGATGCGCTTGAGGGGGTTTCGCCTTCGGGACCACGGGTTCCCTGTCGCTTCACGCCTGTGGATTACTGGTGGTGCCGTATCGGTCTCAGCGCATGGGGCTGCAATGGGTGCGCACCCGTATGGCGCTATTGAGATGTGACTCGGCGGTGTGATTGCGGCGCTTGCCCTCCAGGCGGTGAGGAGGTGGAGACCAAGAAGGGCGCGAAGAAGAGCTCCATTGCGGCGGCGGCGGCGGCGGGGCCCAAGGCCGGCGGCCCGAAGGGCAAGGCGGCCGCGGCGGCAGCGGCGGCGGCGGCAGCCGAGGCGGCGGCGGCAGCGGCGAACGCGCCGCCCGAGGACTCGCCCGGCTTCGACCGAGTGGCTTCGACGCTGCACAGCCTGGCGTCGTACGTACGGACGTACGAGGAGTGGCGCACCTCTGTTAAGGTGTATGACTGCAAACAGCTCGAGGCCCCCGAGCCCGTACCCGCCGCCGCCGCCGCCGGCACTGACGCACCGGAAGCAGAGGCGCCGCCGGCCGCTGCCGCCGCCGCCGCCGCTCCGGCAGCAGGCGCACCGCCTCCTGCTTCTACAGCCGGATCGGCCGCCTCTCGCTCCCCTAGTCCCTTGACCGCGCCAACCACGGAGTCCGGCGCCGCGCCAGCGCCGCCGGCGGCGGTACCGCTGCCGCCGCCGCCGCCGCCAGGCGACGGCGCGGCCGCGGCCGACGAGCCGGCGCCGTCGCTGCGCCAGCCGCCGCTGAGCCTCGGCTACTACGGCGCGTTACTGGACAGCGTGACGCCCGAGCGCATCAGCGTGCCGTTGGTGATGCACGCGTTGCTGGAGCAGGTGGCTCGCAACATGGCCTCGGTGGAGGAGGGCGAGGACCTGACGGAGGCGGGCAACGTGGCGGCGGCGGAGACGGCGGCGCTGGCGGCTCTGGATGGCGCGCTGACGACGCTGGGGTCCTCCCGCCAAGCGGCCGTGTTCGCGAAGGCGCCCGAGCCGCAGGCGGACTACACCCTGGTGGTGGAGGGCGACCAGCTCGCCAGCGCGGCTGCCGGCCTCACCACCGGCTTTGTGCGCGCCACGCCGCCCCGCCCTGACTCGCCCACCTCGCCGCTGGACGCCGCCGCCGCTGCCGAGCCGCCGTACACGTACACCGCCAGCAGCGCCGGCTGGCCACCGGCGTCGGAGGACGCGGACGGCGGCCAGCCGGCACTGCCGTACAAGTACGGCACGGGGCCTGAGGGGCTGTTCACGCACGCGGGCACGCTGGACGTGGAGGCGGTGGAGGCGCACATGCTCGGAGTGATGATGCTGCCGGGCGCCAGTGCCTTCGCGGACGCGGCGGATGTGGCGGGCGACGCGGCGCAGGCGGCGGCGCGGGCCTTCGGGATGGGCAACGGGCTGGACCCGCTCAGCAAGAGCCTGCGCCGTACAGCGCTGCAGGTAACGTGCAGGGGCAAGGGCAGTGGGGCTTATGGGCTAGGGGCTGGGGAGGAATGGCACTCGAGGTCGCGTCGATGTGCGGCCGTCTCTGGAGTGGGCTGTTGGCCCTGACGCGTCCCGCGGTGTCGTGCACCACCGCCGCTATGGCCGGAGAAACGAACCGCGAACTCTCACCCACCGGCCGGTCCGCCGGCTCGCTCCCGCTTGACATGGCCCCATCGCACCGCCGCCCCTCAGGCCGAGGCCGCTGACCTGCCCGTGGCCACCATCGAGCGCTACCAGCTATTGCAGGTGAGGATGCGGGGTCGGGGTCGGGGTCAGGTGGGGGGGTCCCCGGGACTGCGTCGTCGGGGTCTTGCGTCTCAGACATGAGGGTGTGCGCTTGGGTCCCGCACGTGAGCGGCAACGGCCGTAAGGCCCTCTGGGGCTGCCTCTCTTCTCCTCCAGCTCCCTCCCCCCTCGTGCTGTCCTCCCGCGCTGTGGTACTCGGCCCAAGCGCCGCCCGGCCTGCCTTCCCCCGGCCCCCCCACCGCGCCCTTCGACCGTCCGCTTCCGCTGTGTACCCCGACCTACTAGGCACCAACCACTCTCTGCCTCCTGCCTCTTTCCCATCCACCCCGACTCGTGTCGCCCTCTCCCCTCCCCCCACCAAACCCCGCCTCCTGTCCCGCCCCGCACCCCGCCTCTCCACCCCCGCCCCGCACCCCACCTCCATCCCCCCCAGGCCGCCGCCGACCTGCTGCCCCCCTCCGCCAAGCTTGCGCACGAGGACTCCATCCTGGCCCGCCACTGGCACGAGCCGCTGGACCCACCGGCGCTCAAGCAGGCGCTGAACGGGGCTGTCACGGAGCTGCCCTGCGTCTCATCGGTGTACTACGGCCCCGCGGACTCGGTGGTGGTGGCCTGCTACGCGGCCGACAACCTGGCCAGCGCCACCACAGGTCTGGTCCGGGAGGGGTGCGGGGGACGCCGCTGCGTGCAATGCTGCTGCTGCTGCTGCTGCTGCTGCTGCGGGCTTTCTTTGTTCTTTTCAAAGTGAAAGCGCAACAGCTGCAGCGCGACGCTGGCTGTATGTTCTTGGGCACTGGGGCACTCCGTACTTGGGCCGCGTGTCCCACGCATCGGGGTTGGCTGTTGGGGTCCGCTGTTATGCCATCTAAGTAATCCTTCACATGTTTCATTCATGCACGCATTCATCTATTCATTAATGTGCCCATGCATCTGTTCAGTCATCTGCCTGCTCAAGCAATCATTCACGCGCATCGATTCATCCATGCATACCGTGCAACCCTGCTGACGTCCCCCCGCGCGCTCGTGACGCCCCTCAGGCCTACCCGTGGCCATGAACCTGTCGGCGTTCGTCCGGCGCGCCGTGGAGGCGGAGCCCGGGCCCGTGGACCTGCCCGTCAAGGTGTACAAGATGGACATGCAGCTGGCGGCGGCCGTGGAGGCGCACCGCCGGACCGCCTTCCTGTACACCGGCACCTCGTGCGTCGTGGCGGCGCCCATGCCGCCCGTCCTGCGCGCCGAGGCGAGCTCCGTGCCGCCCGGCGTCGCGACGGCGGCGACGGAGGCCGCCGCGGCGGCGATGCGCGACGCGGCCAACGGCAGCGCGCCGCTGCCGGTCGGCGGGCTGACCATCACGCGCGGGCCGACGACGGTGCGCTTCCGGCAGGGCGCTGACGGCGGCGGCGCCGCCGCCGTTGCCGCCGCCGACGGCAGCGAGCCGTTGCTGCTGGCGACGATGCAGGGCGGCGCGTTGTTGACGGCGTACCACCTGGTGGACCCGAAGGTGCTGGAAGCGGAGGCGGCGGCGGCCGCTGCGGCCGCGGCCGCTGCGGCGGCGGCCGCCGCCGACGGCGGCGACAACCCGCCGGAGGCGCTGTCGCCCGAGGCCTCGTCGGCGGCGGTGCCGCCGAAGCCCATGATGAGCGCCGCGGAGGCACTCAAGGCGGGGCTGCGCGGCGAGCTGGACATGGGCGACGAGGAGGACGAGGAGGAGGACTTCGACGGCGCGGCGGACGGCGCGAAAGGGGGCAAGGACCTGCCCGTGTCGGCGGTGCAGGTGATGACGCCCGCGGGACACCTGATCCGGATGACCACGGACGGGCAGGTGCTCGTCACGCCCGCGGACGACCCCGCGCTGGCGCCGCTGCCGCCGTTCCGCGGCGTCGCGGTGCACGGCGCGCCGCTGGAGGGCGCAGACTTGGGCGCGCTGCGCGCGCCGCTGACGCCGGCGGCCTTCCGCGCCGTCACGCGCGACGGGCTGCTGGTCTCGGCCGCCGCGGGCGCCGTGGGGCGCGTGCTGTGCCCCGACGGCACCGTCAGCGAGCGCGTGGACGTGGACGAATGGCTGGCGCCCGACGGAAGTACGGCGCGCGGCTGGGCGCGCACTCGCCTCGACGGCAGCCGCTGGCGGGAGCCCGACGTCGGGTCGAAGCCGCGGCCGCCGCCGCCGCCACCGCCGCCGGCGGCGGAACCGGAGCCCGAGCTCGAGACGAAGAAGTCGGGGTTGCGGAAGAAGTCAGCGGGCAACGCGGGCAGCATAAAGAAGGGCGGCAAGAAGAAGGGCGCCGAGGAGGAGACGCCGCCGCCGACGCCGCCGCCGCCGCCGCCACCGCCGCCGCCGCCGCCGTTCACGCTGGAGCTGCCGCGCATCGGCGCCGCCACCATGACGGACCCCGACACGGGCGCGCGCGTCACGACGCGGCAGGACAACGTCATGGTGGTGGCGTACCCGACCGGTGACGTCATGGTGCAGGACTACGACGGCTCACGCTTGTCACGCCTGGCCGACGGCAGCTGGTCGGTTGAGATGGAGGGCTTGGCGCCCATCGTGGGCAGCGCCGCCGGGATCACCGTCTCGCCCTGCCCCGGTGTGTCGCTGTCCTGGGACGCCGCCACCGGCGTCATCACCGCCACCATGCCCGACGGCGGCGCCGTCACCGCGGCGCCGTACACCACGTCGTACGTGCCGCCCGGCGTCGTGGTGCCGCCGCTGGACATGCTAGCGTCGGCACCGGAGGTGGAGGAGGACGAGGAGGAGGAGGCAGAGTACGAGGACGAAGAGGACGAGGACGGGGAGAGGCGGGCTGCGGGGCGCGGAGATAAAGCGGCGGCGGAGGCGCTGGCGACGGCGCAGCTGCTAAACCGGCTGGCGACAAGCCCGGACTTGCAGAACGTGTTCCTGTTCGACCCTCGGGTCAGTGACGGGGCGTGGTGAAGTGGCCACGGCCCACGGGGCCGGGTGGGCTGCCTCGGATTGCTGAGGCCCGTCGGACAGGAAGTCTCCCATTGCCTTTGGCAGGGGGTTTGTGCGGGCGTGGATGTACGACATTGAGTCCGGTGTATGAGTGTGTGGAAGCTGCTTCTTGCGAGACTGGGACCTCTTCCTGCGAAGCAGGAAGCTTGGCGGGCCGCCCCCCCCTTTCATTGACGCCGCGCAGTCGCCAGCTGAACCCCCCTTGTCACTGAATGCCTAGGGGATGTGGGTTTCTGACTGCGCGTGACATCACACGCCTCCCGCTTGTTCGTTGCCCACTGAATGCAGGGCGGCTCCTGCGCCTACTTCGAATCCTCGAGCCTGAGGTTCCTCCTGCTGGGCCCCGCGGCCCGCAAGGCCCTGGCTGCCACCACCGCCGCCAGTGCCGGTGGCGACGGCGACGGCAGCGACGGCGCCGCCGCACGCCTTACCGCGGCGGCGGCGGCAGCGGCGCAGCCGCCGCGGTCGTACTGGCCGCCGCCGGAGCCGCTGCTGACGGTGCACATCCCGGAGCTGCCGCCAGCTCCGCCGCCGCCGCCGCCGCCGCCGGAGGGCGAGGGGTCCCAGGGGAGTACCCTCCACAGGGAGGGCACGGAGGACGCCCTCGGCGGCGCGCGGCGCCGCAGCACCCTCGTCAATGACGTCGACGGCGGCGGCCGCGCCAGCGCCAGGACGCCCGTCAACGACGACGACGACAAGCCGCCGGCGCCGCCGCGGCCGCCGACGCCGCCGGCGCCGGAGCCCGTCGTGACCTACCAGCCCGTCGCGCAGTCCATCAAGCCACGCATCTTCGTCCTCCGAAACGACGGCACCGGCTTCGAGGTCCTAGATACGGAGATGGTGCATTCGTACTTTGAGGGCCGGCAGCGGCTGGCGTCGGAGGCGGTGGCCGCCGCCGCCACCGTGCCGCCGGGCAGCCGGCCCAGTTCGGCGGCGGCGCGGCCGTCGACGGCGGCGCCGACGCCCGGCCTGACGGCGGGGCTGGCGGTGGACATCCGAGCGGAGGAGGTGGAGGGCGCGGACGAGGAGGGCACGGTGGTGCATTCGGTGCTGGTGCAGGTGCCGCAGCGGGCGCCGGGTCTGGACCCGCTGCCGGTGGGAGGGGTGGCACTGCTGCAGCGCTACAACCCGCACGCGGAGGAGCTCATGCCCGCCTTCAAGCGCCTGTCGCAGCTCATCAAACCGCCGCCGGGTACGACACGGCCCGGCACGGCGCGGTTGTCGGGGACAGCAGGGGGGTTAAATTCAAACAGCCCAGGGGGGCCTAGGTGCTGGGTGGATGCAGTGTTGTTGTCTTGGTTGACATGGGGAGGGGGGCCAGCCAGCCTAGGTATGGGACGGGGCGGCCAAAAGGGGACGCAGGGAGTGGGGTTTAAACAGAAACTGCCCGGACAGGGAGTGGGGTGGGCGTGGGCTAGGCGAGGTCAGCTGCCGCCGCTTTACCAGGGGACAACACACTGGTGGTGTGGATGGTCTCGTGCGTAGCGCCCGAGCATCTTTCTGGACCCTTCGCTCGCTTAACCGTCGACGCCTGGAGCTGTCCAAGCTTTGAATTATTTGGTATGCCTGACTGGCCGTGTGCGCCTCCGCCCGCCCGGACATTTGGGTGGGGTTTTGGTGGATATCTGTCCGCCATCTGTACGCACGCAGGCGCCGGACTGAGCAGCGTGCAGTACCTGCCCCGCATCCTGGCGTACGAGCCGCCATCTGTACGGCAACCCCCGCCGCTGCCCATCCTGGTCTACCGGGAGCTGCTGGAGTTGCCGCAGCTGAGCTCCGAAACCATCTCCAACATCCGGGAGGTGCTGGCGCAGCAGGCGCGCACCGAGCTGGTGAGGGGGCTAAGACAGCGGTTGGTTGGTTGGTTGGTTGGTTGGTTGGGATCGCCAACCTGCGCTGGGAGGGTGCGCACATGGGCCCTTTGCGTCGATCCCTCGAAGTGCTCGTAAGGCCCGTAATGGACCCAAATGTCCCCAGGGCATTGAAGAGGCCGTCCTCACACCCATGTGCAGCGGCTTTCACACCCGACACATAGGGGTCGGGTCGGGTCGGGGCGGGGCGGGGCGCGGCGTGGGGGGGGGGGCGAGTCGGCCTGTTTACTGATCACATACGGTGTGCATATGGCGCGTGCCTTTCTGTCAGTTGTCGCCACCTGCGTGACGCGCTACTTGTCAATCCATACGGCTGCTGTCGGCCTGGATTCCACCAGAACCCTTCAGAGCATGGCACCATACAGTGTCGCCCACTTCCGCACCATTGTCGTCGTGGCAGCCCGCACTGCTTCTCGTCCCTCGCATTCCCGGCCTCTCAAAGACGTGCTGCTCCTGCATCGGCAACGTTGGTCTACCTGGGGCCTTACCGACCCGCGCAAAACTACCGTCGGCGTCCCCCTCTCCGCGCTCGTTCTGGGCTTTTGCTTTTCGTTCTGGGCTCCGTTCTGGTCTGGTCTTGTTTGTGGCCTTGCCTCCCAGCCTGCCCCGACTACCTCCCGCCGCCGCGGCCCTGACGCGCAGATCCAGGAGCGGCTGTACGCGGCCGCCGTGCCCCACCCCGACCTGCGACCCGCGGACATCCAGCAGCAGGACGCGGAGGTGCTCGCCGCCATCCTGGAGGTGCGCCAGCGGCCGCCCGCCACCAAGGCCAAGTCGGTGGCGGCGGAGATGCGGCGGCGGCGGGAGACCGCGGAGGCAGCGGCGGTGGCGCGCGAGCAGGCGGCGCGGGAGCGGGAGATGGCGGCGGCGCTCAACAACGAGAAGGAGAAGCGGCCGTGGCCGGCCAAGGTGGGGCCGTTCGACAACACGCCGAAGCGGCCTGTGGACGGCAAGGTGAGGTCGAGACGGCGAGGTGGAGGTCACGGCACCGGGTTGTGGGGTGTGCCCCGAGGGATCGGAGGGATCCGCGGGACTGAGGCGTCGGGTCGGGGGGAGGGGCAGTCGTACGGCAGCGCGAGGTCGGCTCTGATGCAGCTCCGCTGCTGCAAACACGTGCGCTGCCTCACAAGACGATTACCCTGCCGCCGCCGCAGCAGCAGCGGCAGCAGCAGACGTGTGAACCCCCAGAATGTGTCCTTGAGACCCCCGGTGCTAACCATATGGTGTACTATTTCCGGTGTTTCGCTCCTCTTTGGAACAGCCGCTGCCGTACTTCGCCGCTGAGGAGGGCATCCTGGCGCTGGAGAACGACCCGCTCATCCGGGAGCCACTCACGCGCCGCCAGCTGCCGCCGCGCCTGCCGCCGCCCGCCGCCACCCCTGGAGTGCCGTCGCCGCAAGTGCCCGGCGTCTACGTGGCAGAACGGCCCCAGGGCGCCGGCACCGCCGAGGCCGCGGAGGCCGCCGTCGCCGCAGCGGAGCAATCCGCCGCCGCCGCCGCCTTCGGCGGCGCGGGCGCCGTCTCCATGGCGCACAGCAACGCCGCCACCGTCGCCACGACCGTCTTCGGCGGCGGCGCTGCCGCCGGCGGCCGCGACGGCGCCCTGCAGCGCCACCCCGACTTCAGCTACCCGGAGCTCGGCCACAGCCAGATCATGGCGGCCGCGGCGGCGGCGCCGCCGTCGGTCAAGACGCACGCGTTCGACGTGTACGGCCAGCCGCGCGCGCTGCCGCCGCCGCTGCCGCGGCAGCACCGGCGCGACGAGGCGGACGCGGCGCTGAACGAGTCGTACCTCAGGGCGGAAGCGGACGCGGTCCGAATGGGCAAGACGACCTCCGCCTCGCTCATCCGGCACGCGGGCAAGGCGCTGCAGCAGTTCACGCTCACGCCCGGGCACCTGCACCTGGGCACGGTGCAAGTGGGCGCGGTGGCGCACCGCACCGCGCGCGTGGCCAACGTGTCCACCGCGGCGGCGCGGTTCTCTGTGGTGCGGCCGCAGCTGCCGCTGCGCGTCATCCACAAGCCCGGGCCCGTGGCGGCGGGCATGGAGGCGCTGCTCACCGTCGAGTTCGTGGCGGAGAAGCCCGGCGATTTTGTGGGCGAGGTGGTGGTCAAGTCCGAGCTGAACGTGCTGACCATGACGGTCAGCGCCAAGGTGGTGCCGGCGGAGCCGTCGTCGGCGTCGGCCGAGGCCAGCGGCAACGTGGTCGCAGCCGCGGCGGCGGCGGTGGCGGCGGCGGAGGCCGCCGCAGCCGCGGCCGCGGCGGGCGGGCTGCCGCCGGTGACGTCGAACCGGCGGTCGGCCTCGCAGAGCAGCCGGCTGGCGAGTCCGCTTGGGGCCGGGTCGCGGGGCGGGTCACCGGGGGCGGGCCCGGGGTTGGGCGGGTTGGACCTGCCGAACCTGGATGAGACCAAGACGCTGGACCAACTGCTGGGTAGGGAGGGCGAGGGGGAGTATTGAGTATGGGACAGCGCTGGGAGGGGGGAGGAGACCGCTGGCGGCAGTGGAGAGGGATGGGGAGGGTTGGAGGGTGGAGGGCGGTGCAGGCGGTGTAGGGCGGGGGTTTGGGCGGGCGCAGGTAAGGACGGCGGCGGTGGTGATGGCGTTGACGTGCGAGCCCGGGCGAGGGCCCTGTGTGGCGTTGACGTGACGTGATGCAACCGCCGTTTGCTGTATACCGCGCGGACCCGCACACGTCCGGGGCATCCCAACCGCCCAACCGCCCAAAACAACCGCTTGGCGGCGTCGCGCGGGCCCTCGTCCTCGCGGAGCCTTACTCGCCTTACTGCCTGATGACATCGGTGCCTGACGACATCGTGACATCTTGAGCATCTCTGCCACTGTGCTTGTGTGTGTGTGTGTGGTATTTCCTTGTTTCCAAGCATCCAAGCAACAGCAATTTGACTGAGGGCCGCGCGGGCCGCTTTTGCGGGGGGAAAGGGGGAAGGTGTGTACTGGCGCGGCGCGTGGGGGACCTGGTACCGACGACGGGCAACCTGTAAGGGGCCGTGCTCGGCTGGCTGGGCCCTGCACCCAAGCAACCAAACGGGAGCGAGACAGAGCGGACTCGTCACTTTGGGAAGAGCGCGGGTGCCCGCAGGCGGCTCAGGAGCACATACATGGGGGAACACGCGGAGGTACGGCGCCGTACGGTGTGGTACGGATGCATGATGTGTAAAGCAACGAAATGCGGATCTTATGGATTTACGTTGGATCCATGTGGGTGCAGCAGCTGGGCGTTGTGCGCCACAGCAAATGATTACGGTCTAGATACCGGTATTCATTTGCGAGGGACCCAGACAACGGCCCGGCAGGGGGAGGTGCGATGTGGGCAGGGAGGTGACAGGGGCAACGGTCAGTGGCACGGGGACTGGTCCAGGCTGGCTGTCCCGCACGGAGGCTGGCACCCGGGGGCAACATGGTTTCCGCAACCAGCTAACCCGACCCAATCCACCCTGTTCCAGTCGAACCAACGCAGCTGACCCATCACCGTGGTTGTGGAGGTGATGGGGCTGGGGATTTCTCCGCCTCAGGCGGTGTGTGTGTGTTCGTAGGGAGGCGGAGCAGGAGGGCGTGACATGCACGGGATATGGCTAAGCCCGGAAATGCCCGTATGTAGTCCACGCGACTGGCCCCCCCCCAGCCCACAGAACCATGGTATGTGTGCATGTGTCTAGCGAGAGTCCCACCCGACCCAAACCAGCTACCAAGATACCTACCATAACAACCTGTGTGCATGTTGTTGTTGTTGTTGTGTTACATGGTTGGGGGTGCGTAACCCCATACCTGCACATACCCATACGAGCCGGAGGCCCAAGGGCAAACAAAACGCCCAAAAGCACTGGTTTGCAATACCGCATTAACAGGAGTCGACGAGACTAGCGCCCAAAGGGCACGATAGAATTACGGTGAGCCCACATGCGCTCCAACATCTTTGCCAAACGAGCCGGATCCCAGGCAATCGCCTCCCTCATCGTATTAGGGCGGTGAAACCCTTCCTCAGCGCGTATTGCATCGTAAGCCGGGCAGTCGAGTAGAACATGCTTCTCATCTTCAATCTGGTCTTCAGAGCGGCAGCAACGGCAGACCCGTTGTCCTCTAGGGACATGGTGCCTACCCCTCCGCGCCCTGTTAGACTCGAGTGCCCAACAACAAAGCCTGAATTGCATTAGCTTCCGGTGCGCAGAACGGGGGATAAAAACTGTAGCGTGCGGTTGCCACATAACGGCCGCCGCACCCATAAACGACAGGCCCATCCAATGCTTGTACTTCGACATATGGATCCCCGGCTGTTTCCCGTCCGATGGGTAATTGTCTGGCTCGACATCGAGGCGCACATGTTCCCAACCGCTCATTAGTCGTTCCCTCATCGCCGTCACAATCTGAGCCTCGGGAAGAGGTTTGGACAGCAACCACTCAACTCGCTGTTCAACACCTTCTGCATCGTGAGGCAGCCCGCTCCAAATATCACACTCTAAGTACGACATTAAACGCAAGAACGAGGCTCCCCAACCGCCCCGTTCAGGATCGGTGAGTGCATCGATAACCTCCTGACATAGGACTGCGTGTGCGACCGTGCCCTTCTGCGTCTGCAGGCGGTTCCAAAAGCGAACCACTTGCTTCACCAAATAGTAATGCAGGGGAAGCTCGGCCAATTCTGCGAAGAGAAGGCGGTGGGCTGGGCGAGCAGCCCCCACAATTTGTCGCATGAACGCAATCTGCAGCTGGACTGCATCATCGTGTAGGCATGCTTCAAAAAGTCCTTCTGCCAGGTTGTTCGCATCGCGTCGTCTCCCCACCCTGTTCAAAGCCTCTGTCAACGCAAAAGGGCCCCAAGCCTGACAACCATACAGCAAAATCGCTCGAACTTGAGTGGCAAAACACCTCATTCGCACGTCGGGGGCGAAAAGCTTCAGCTTATCCAATTTGGAGCTCAAAGAGAACATAGCGGCCCGGCCGGTATCGTTCAACTGCTGTCGGCAGGCACTGAAAGGCCGCGAGGGCCCATACACCAGGCCGAGATAACGCGCGCTGTCCTTGGCTGGTACTACTTGCCCGGAAAGCCGTAGCTTGTGTGCATGTGAGTAATACGGGCGGTATATTTCTCGTTATGAGAAACCCACCCACAACCGCCCAAGCCCGTATACTTACCAAAGGACCTGGGATGTACGTAGCATATGCAACATAGGGCGGCAGCCAAGCAAGAGGACCGCGGTACGTGTGTGTGCGTGGCAGTAAGGGGTTGCAGCAGCATTGCGGGTGTGACTCGGTGGTCTGGCAGCGCCCTACTCAGCAGATCGGCGGCCGCCTTAGTGACATGGCAACAGTGATGGACAGCTGGACAACGAATAAAAAGTGTCGGTTGCCGTGGGATAGGCCGGATAGGCAAGGGCGCCGTCGCGGCGACATTACGTAACAGAACGTAACTGTTGCCATGCATGAATTTGCCATATACTGACACCGTGAAGAGGTTTTCGACTGTGTGATTATTCGGTATTACGGCATCGAAGACGAAGGGAAAAAAGTCTCAATCTCACACGTCAGTGTCATTTTTGAGATACATTTATGCAATGTACATCCAAATGACTACACGCCAGAGGTTGCGCTCTATTTGGGTGGCTCTGATAATTGTCGCAAGGCCTTACTAATGACATGTTGATGCTTTCGCAACCAAAGCACAATGTATTGTCATATTTTGCATTATTGTTTATATGACATTCATTTCAATAAATGTGTGGAGGCAAGAGACAGCCTCCTTCGGGGACAGCCTAGCTCCTTCAAGTACCTCCTCAGCCATTCCACAGGCATCAACGATTATCCCGTCGTAAAATATAAATTCTTGACTCGATTTAAACAATCCATGTTATCGACACGATTATTGACGTTTTGTTTCCGTGGTAGTAACTTGCGAAGGCGGCTGCTTTATTCAGCCCCGCTTCGGCGCAAAACAATGGTTGCTGGTTTAAACATTGTTGGTACAACTGTCATTCATTGTGGGCAATCGACCCATTGTTGCGCCTTGGGCAATTGCAGCCCGCCACAAAACTGATGAGCTCGACGCAGGGCCCCAGTGCTGATTCACAATTCCCAGACAGATAATTTGTAACATATGTGTAATCTACACACAGTCACGGGAAGCGTAGTATGTTCTGACCCATACCCGGAAACCGGTACATCTTGCAAATCACGAGGGGGGCACTGTCCCACACAAGACAACATTCAAATACTACAAGGCCTACATATCTACCCATCGGATCAACGCAGATCAACTCACTTCCTTTGTGATCGCTGAGTGGTGGGCCGAGCAGTCACACATTAATAAAGCTTCGCGATTGCTTATCCGTCCGGCAGTGCACCGGTTACCGGGGCAGTTGTTAAAGGCTACAAACGTAGCAGAAGTTCCCGGGCGGTATATCGCTGGATCCCGGCGCTTCGGCAAGCAAAGGTCAAGCACGGGAAAATAACGCGCGCAGGCTGGTCCGCCCTGCAACCATGGCAGCGACTTCTGTGTCGACCTGGCCATTATTTTGTTGCATAGTAATCTTGTCACTCGCGATCGACGTCGCTTCGGGTCAGAGCTGCCCGGTCGCACCTCCCGTTCTCCACTCGACTCTTCGCGCGGCTTGCAGCAGCGAGCCCGCCCGAAGCGCCATCGGGTGCAGCATGTACCGCTTCTGCTACAACGACACCCCCACCCCCGCAATCTTTCCGCAACTCTGCACCACCTTCCGGATCGCAAGCAGCCTCTGCAGCGACGACGCGGCTGTGGCGTCCATCGCACTGTGCGCCCAGTAAGTGATTGCTCGATTCCGACAGGTTCCGACAACCCCTTCTTTGTGCCGTCCAGCTCCATTCCCCCGGAGCAGGTCTAGCTAACCTGCCCCACCTTCACACCGATCCCACACCCTGATTTTATTTTTGAGGCATTATCAGCTGTTGACCGGCAGTCCGGGGCCTGAGTGCCTGACCTTACGCCTCGCGGCTGCCTGCGTTGCGTTTCGTTTGGCTGCCACAGGCTCCGGACAGCGTACGGCAGCGGCGACCAGTTCCGGAGCTGCCTGCAGCCCTACCCCCTCACCAGCACCGCGGGGATCAAGGCGCTGCACCTCAAGGCGTGCGACGACATGGAGGGCTATCCGGGAGAGCCCATGGGGGGTTGTGATACTTGCACGAAGCAGGCCTGCCCCGACCCCCTCGGTGAGCGTTCTTTGGGGGGGAGCGCTGACCTGGGTTCCACCGTGGCACAACGGCCACAACGGCCGTTGTCAGTTCCTGTGCGATCGCCTTGAACCCTAGAGGATCGTCGTGTCATGTTCCTAGTCCTACATACGGCACCCGGTGGCGGTTGCGGTGTGAACAGCCAGGACGTGGTCACTCTGTCCGTGTCCTCCTGCACACCCCACGATCCCAGGCTGTCGCGGGAACTCGGGGTGGTTGGTGTGCCCTAGGATGCACGTCAACGGTATCCCGCCTATGTGTCTGTGATCATAGCCGCCAAGAGCCTCGGGGTCTGCCTCCCTCGTCGCGCACGTGACTGCGTGTCCAGGACTGTCAGTGTCCTAGTTGCCCGCGGACAGCGGATTCTGGATAGGGGTTCTTCCCGCATGAGCTGAGGAGGCAACCCAGCTCCGGGCCGATCCCCTCAGACGGTCACGCCGGGCACTTCGCGCACCCGGGGTATCAGGTGGTTATTTGCCGAGTTGCCCGAGGGACTTGAGATCTCACCCAGAAGATCCGACCCAAAAAGATCTGACCCAAAAAGATCTGACCCCAAAAGATCTGACCCAGAACCTGCCTGGATTGGTTGATCTCCCCCGCCCCTGCAGCGTCGCTGAGTGCCGGCTGTATCACCATGCCCATGGACCAGTGCGGCGGCCTGGACCAGCTGTGTGCACAAGGCGCGAGCGTGCTGTGCGGCAGGAACCTGGTGGCCGCACCCCCCCGGTCGCCCTCGCCGCCGCCCGAGTCGGCCCAGTCGGTGCTGTCGCCACCTGGCCCCGGCTCCGTGCTGTCGATCAGCACCGCCGCGCCCAGCCCGCCGCCGCCCAGCCCGCCGCCGCCCAGCCCGCCGCCCGCCTGCGTCGCCAACTCATCTGCTCCGAGCTGCGCCTCGTACCATTACCCCCTCATCAACATCAATGCTGACCTGGACGACCTCTGTACGGCTATGTCGTACATGCCTGGCTGCACGATCCGCACGGCATGCCAGGTGAGCGTGTCGATCGAAGGCACTGTCAATCCCCAAACGACAAGGTACAGTGCCTGTCGTAACTACCGTACCTGCCGTACCTAAAACATTGGCCTGGGGACGGTATGTATCCCAAGTCGACAACTGCAAGCCAACTTATGCTGTGTGTACCTTTCTTTTCAGGCCGGCCAAGTCACGGGCGCCTACTGCCAGCCCATGACGCTGCTCGCCACCATCTGCGTCGACATGCCGGGCATGCGCGGCTGCCGGTCGTACGTCCCGCTCTGCAAGAACACGAGTGTAGTACAGCAGTGCAAGCAGTTTCCCGCCATCCCCGGGTGAGTCATCATCAGGGGAACAACCGTTGCCGGGCCGGCAAGTGACAATTGCTTGCGTGCGAAAGAACCTTGCGCGGGATTCTTAAGACATGCGCTCTGAGTCCAGGCAGGGCCCTCAGATGATTATAGGTGCCGATACCGTTTGTACGGTATCTGCACCATGTTTCATGGCGCTGTGTCCTCCGTCCCTCTTTTCCTGCCTGCCTGCCTGACTGACTGACTGGCTGACTGCGCGACGTCTGCAGGCTGCCCAACACCATGGCCGCCAAAACCGCGGTGGTGGTCAAGCTGTGCGGCGCGCTGAGCTTAGACGTCTGCAACAACTGCACCATGGTGAGAATGACAGCCGTGCTGCGGATGTGTCTGGGGCGGGGTGAAACCAACCTGACGCCGCCCAACTATGGTGTGTGCTTGTACGGGCTTGTACGGGCTTGTACTACTTGATTGGGTGTGCATAACCTCCTACCTGAGGACCACCCGCGCTAGATAAAGGCCTACCAACACAAAATGGGCGGCGCTCTTGCACTTGCAGGAGACGGCTGGGAGGGTGACGCTGAGGGCATTGACCCCGCCACCCTGCAAAATCAATTCGCACATCTCAAGCGCCCCTTTTTTGCCTAGATTTTTGCTACTATCTTGTCCCCTGGAGGATATTGGGTCTTTGGCGAGACGTCCATCCCACATCCTAATCTCCTCCCTTCCCCCGGCCCGGCGCTTCGCCCCCCTGTGCAGATGTCCTGCCCCGACTACCTGACCCCGCTGCTCGCCCTGTGCACCGCCAGCCCGGGAGCGGACGGATGCGCCACCTACATCGACTGGTGCAACGCGGCGGCTGCCTGGCAGACACCGGCCACCAACTCCAGTCTGGGGCCCTTCTGCAGGAAGCCCCCGCCGCCGCCCGCGCCCAGCCCGCCGCCGCCCAGCCCACCGCCGGCCTGCGTCGCCAACTCATCTGCTCCGAGCTGCGCCTCGTACCAGTACCCCCTCATTAACATCAACGCTGACCTGGATGACCTCTGTACGGCTATGTCGTACATGCCTGGCTGCACGATCCGCAAGGCATGCCAGGTGAGCGTATTGTAAAGGGGAGCGTGTGGATCGATCGCTGGTTCAATGTGACACATACAGGTCGGTTGCGTGCATTGATTTATTAACTCTTTGGTGTTTCCGTTATTATGTGGCAAGCAGGCTGCAGGCTGCAACCATGCCTGGACAATACGACTAGGAAACTCGCGGGGATGAATCCAGGAGACCGCTTCAAATCCCATCTGAAGCCGGCAGGACTGCGGAAAGATGGAGCTCGGACCCACGGCGCTCTGCGGACACGCTGCGAAACCAGTGGCTTTACTTTGAGCTGCAGTCTGGACAGGGCTGTCCATCCCTCCGGCCCAGCAACCACGTCTTTTACTGAGTAGGGGGGCCCCAGGCGGCGGTGCCCCCATTGCCGTATCCGAATCAGGTTCGAACTGTGTGGTCCGTCGCGCGGCTGTACTGCTCCCTTCCTTCAGGCCGGCCAAGTCACGGGCGCCTACTGCCAGCCCATGACGCTGCTCGCCACCATCTGCGCCGACATGCCGGGCATGCACGGCTGCAAGTCGTACGTCCCCCTCTGCAAGAATACGAGTGTCGTACAGCAGTGCAAGCAGTTCCCCGCCATCCCCGGGTGAGTCATCATCAGGGGAACAGGCGGCTGGCTTGTCAAGCAGGTGAATAAGTAACTGCCCCCACTTGGGCGAGACCGATGTTGTTGTATGCTTGCCATATGATTTCATCCCAAGGTACGGTGGTAGGTACGACTTACCTGGTGTCGCCGCCGGCTCGGGGAGAGCCTAGCAGCCTACTAAGGGTGCTGGCAATCCCTATTGGTGCGAATTGCTTAAGGTTTATTGACATTGAACAATTGGTCAACCATGCTTTGGGTTGTGGAGCCCAGCCAAGATCGGGCATCCATTGAACCGATAACGGAGCAAGGTTAACAGATCTGACCGGGTGTATCTGCCAGAAGCCGCTTCACATACCAGTACGACCAGTGTCGAACCCCCTGCCTGCCTGCCTGACTGCCTGCCTGCCTGACTGACTGACGCCGCTAGGCTGCCTAACACCATGGCCGCGAAAAACGCGGTGGTGGTCAAGCTGTGTGGTGCGCTGAGCTTGGATGTCTGCAACAACTGCACCATGGTGAGAATGATGACGGAATGAACGAGAGACAGCTATGAGCGTGGTGCCGTTGACTTGACTGTGGACACGTGTCTCAATGATTCGAATGCAGGTGTTGCCTGTCCGTTAGGTGTGAACCATCTTGTTCCCTGTAAGGCATCGGGTCTTTGGCGCGACGCCCATTCCACACCCTAATTTCCTCTTTCCGTCCCCCCGACCCGGCGCTTCGCCCCCCTGTGCAGATGTCCTGCCCCGACTACCTGACCCCGCTGCTCGCCCTGTGCACCGCCAGCCCGGGAGCGGACGGATGCGCCACCTACACCGACTGGTGCAACGCGGCGGCTGCCTGGCAGACACCGGCCACCAACTCCAGTCTGGGGCCCTTCTGCAGGAAGCCCCCGCCGCCGCCCGCGCCCAGCCCCCCGCCGCCCAGCCCACCGCCGGCCTGCGTCGCCAACTCCTCCGCTCCGAGCTGCGCCTCGTACCAGTACCCCCTCATCAACATCGACGCTGACCTGGATGACCTCTGTACAGCTATGTCGTACATGCCTGGCTGCACGATCCGCAAGGCATGCCAGGTGAGCGTATTGTGAAGGGGAGCGTGTGGATCGGTCGCTGGTTCAATGCGACACAGATTCCGGCCTAGGGTTGCAGTCAATCCACTCTTTGGGTGTTTCCGTTATAACGTGGCGAGCAGGCTGCAGACTGCACCCCATGCCTGGCGGTGATGAGGAGGCTATCTACGACTGTCACCGATGAACCGCGGGGTCCACTGTAACTTCAACCATAATACCCATGCCTGGACGACACGGCTAGGAGCCTCGCGGGGTTAAAGCCAGGAGACGGCTTCCTATCCCCTCTGAAGCACGCGGCATCCAGGAAAGGCGGACCCCGGACAAACGGTACATTGCGGGCAGGCTCTGGAAGTTCAGTGGTGGCTGAACTTTGAGCTGCCGTCTGGGCTGGGCTGTCCGTCCCCCGGCCGGCCCTGGCCAGGCAACCACGCTTTTTCTTGTGTAAGAGGAGGCCACGCATCAGTGCTCCGAATCCCACATCCGAATCCGGTTCGAACTGTGTGGTCCGTCGCGCGGCTGTACTGCTCCCGCCCTTCAGGCCGGCCAAGTCACGGGCGCCTACTGCCAGCCCATGACGCTGCTCGCCACCATCTGCGCGGACATGCCCAGCATGCGCGGCTGCAAGTCGTACGTCCCGCTCTGCAAGAACACGAGTGTCGTACAGCAGTGCAAGCAGTTCCCCGCCATTCCCGGGTGAGTCATCATCAGGGGGCCAGCCGGCTGGCTTGACAAGCAGGTTACTGAGTAACTGCCCCCACTTGGGCGACATCGATCTTGTTTGTCTTCTTGCCATATGATATCGTCCCAAGGTACGGTGGTAGATACGACTTTCCTGGTGTCTCCGCCGGCTCGGGGAGAGCTTACTAAGGGTGCTGGCCGTACCTTTACGTATGATCCCCATTGGAGCGAATTGCTTAAAGTTTATAATGGGTCAATCATGCTTCGGGTCGTGGAGCCCAGCCAAGATCGGGCATCCATTTAACCCATAACGGAGCAAGGTTAACAGAGCCGTTTCACATACCAGTACGACATACCCTGCGTGGAGGGGCCGTTGGCGTTTGATAATGTCACAGTAGTCCTACATGTACTTCAAGCTGCTATGTCGAATCCCCTGACTGCCTGACTGATGCCGCCAGGCTGCCTAACACCATGGCCGCAAAAACCGCGGTGGTGGTCAAGCTGTGTGGCGCGCTGAGCTTGGATGTCTGCAACAACTGCACCATGGTGAGAATGATGACGGAATGAACCAGAGACAGCTATGGGTGGTGCCGTTGACTCGACTGTGGACGCGTGCCTCAAGGATTCGAATGCAGGTGTTGTTTGTCTGTTATTATGTTTTAACTATCTTGTTCCCTGGAGGATATTGGGTCTTTGGCGAGACGTCCATTCCACATCCTTATCTCCTCCTTGCCCCCGGCCCGGCGCTTCGCCCCCCTATGCAGATGTCCTGCCCCGACTACCTGACCCCGCTGCTCGCCCTGTGCACCGCCAGCCCGGGAGCGGACGGATGCGCCACCTACACCGACTGGTGCAACGCGGCGGCTGCCTGGCAGACACCGGCCACCAACTCCAGCCTGGGGCCCTTCTGCAGGAAGCCCCCGCCGCCGCCGCCCGCGCCCAGCCCGCTGCTCAAATCCACTCCTCCCAAGTCGAGTTCACCGTCACCCTCCGCAAAATCGCCTCCTTCCAAGTCGACGTCGCCGCCGCCCGTTACAAAATCGCCTGCCCCAAAGTCCTCGACGTCGCCACCCATCAAGTCCCCGCCTCTTAGAACCTCCTCACCGCCGCCAGTCCAGCCGCCACCGGCAAGGTCGCCTCAACCCAAGTCAACTTTACCACCGCCACGGTCGAATCCGACGTCCAAAAAGCCGCTAACCAAGGCCCTGCACAGGCGGCAGCGGTAACTTCACCTGGCGGCTTGCTGACGGGCAGGTGCAGGCTGCAAGCGCCAGTTAGCTGCTCGGGATCGGCTTCGGATGCTGAGAATCATCGTGCCTGGCCGGGTTCGTTCTCTGTACCGTCGTCAACCATCTTGACCGGCTGTACGTAGGCGGCCCCCAACATAGTCATTTAGTCAAGGTGTTAGTGGGCGGCTGTGGGCCGTATGGAGGATCTCCTTTGAGGTGCTCGTCCAAGGTCGTACCCGTGCGTCGTCACCCTAGAGATGCGACGAAACGGTTATGGGGGCAGGGGCCCGCCGTCCCCAACGAGGTTGTGGTGCGGCAGCTACCGTAGCGTGAAGAAGAGAAGAGCACTTGCCCTGGCTTCGGCATCATCCACCTACCTACCCTGGCTTGCCCTGGCTTCGGCATCATCTTGCCCTACCCTGGCTTCGGCATCATCTTGCCCTGCCCTGGCTTCGGCATCATCTACCCACCTACCTACCCTGGAGGATCGTCACCGCGCGCCGGATGGAAGCGAGTGTGTGTGTTTGCCGGTGGCAAGGCAGGAGCGGGCGTCGTGCAATCAAGGGGCTTGACAACAAACATTTTAGATCGTGCACTCTTGTCCTCACCAGTACTTATTATGCTGCTAAGGAAAAATCATGCATCAGCGGCGGCGCATTTGCGCACAGGCGGGCAGGGCGCGTTTGCGGGCGTGCATGTGTGGGCGAGGGGAGGACGGGCATCAGTCCTCCATCAGCGCACCGATGGGCGGAACGCAACCTACCTACCCTGGCTGACCATGGCTAGCTAGCTAGATACATAGGCAGCAGCTTGCATTCTGTTACCGTGCATTGGGCCGATGGGCGGCTTTCAGCGCGTTGCAGTAGTTATGTTGGGTGATGCGTGGTTAGTACCCGAGGCAGCGGCAGGGCGGCCTCCCAAGCGCTTGTGGGTCACCACGCCACGACCCCTAGCAAACATCCTCACATACCGTATACACCGTTGATCCCTTTTCGGGGCCCGCTGTAACGTTCATGGATTCATTCATTCACTCATCCATTCTGAGGACACCGGCTGCGGAACGTAACAGCAGGCCAGGGTGCAACGCATGCAGGCACGTCTGAGTGCGCCAGTCGGTGACTCTTAATGGTTCTCAGCAACTAAGAATGCATGGCAGGCTCATGACTTATTGGTTTGCTCGACCCCAGCTGTTGTGAATGAATGAATGAACGTTACAGCGGACCCCAAAGGGATCGCCGGTGTATACCAGGGCAAATGAATGTTGAAGCGTTCGTAATTATCGGTGCGTGACAGCAACAGCAGCCTCGCTAAAACGTGACCGCGCCACCTTCGTTGGTGCACCGGACATGCTCCGGACAAGCGCTTGCTACATACATGGCGTTGCTGCTGCTCGTTTGCTGTGTCTTTGCACGCATGCTGCGGTAGAAAGGTCTTGCTGGTACGTACGGTACTGGCTACTGGGGCGAGTAGGGAGGGGTACGCACGGTGCAGGGGCAAGCCAACGCTGTAGCCAACGCCTGCGCCGGCATGCCCCTTCCATACTTCTAATTTTACAGGACGCATTGGGTAATGTGCGCTATCAAGACATATTTCAGATGCAGCTGTCGCTCCGCATTCTGCACCTGCAGATACGCGTTGCTGCCACGTGCTTCACCAACCACCCGCCCTAGCCTACATTTGAGGAAGGCTGGGGCTAGCAGGTCGTTCGTTCGTTGGTGAGGATCACGTGAATTGCGAGCATCTAGCGTCGGCACATGCACGCACGGCTCGACGGCTGCGAAGATCGATCGGTCTGCCAGCACGACTGTGAACGCAGTGTTCCGCCCTGTTCTGCCTCCATGGGTAGGTTGGACTGTGATTTTATTTTTCCATGTAAGTTGCAAGACGGTTATGTGCTGGCCTGTGCCGGTCGTTAATGCCCATATGCTGTTGGGGCCCCAAAAGAGTGAGCCTATACACTAGCATGTGCAGAGTTTCCCGATTATTGAGATTAAATTCCTCATCAGGATTACTCCGGCCGTCGATCACATCCCTCACGACATCCCTGAAAGTACTCATCACAAGCGTCGCAAGCATACTGTAAATGGCTGGCGACGGCGGCGGGTTACGGGAATGAGTAAGCAGGCTTCGGCAGCCGACCGCATTGTTCTGGTTGGAAAAAACGCATCCCCATGTCCTTCCGGACTTAAAATTCCACCGAAGAACTGGATCGAATTGGAAAGGTGCAATAGCAATGGAACCTGTCGCCTGAACTTCCGGCGTAGGACCATTAAGCACGCGAAAAAAATTAAAAGTTTGACACCTGTGAGGCACATGACTAAAATTTAGAGCTGGAGCTGTGTGATGGGGTCGGCGATTTAAGGGATCTTCCAGCCGAAACCAGTCTGACAGGGTCTGACATTCTAGGCGCAATGCTGATTACGCTGTCTGATTTACTTGAAATTGGATGAAATATAAAATAAAACTCCAATACAACAGGTCACGACTGATTGTACCTGTCGTCACACGTACGTGACCCTGTTGCGAAGTTGAACGAAACCCCATCCCATAAGGAAAGTAGTACTTACTTTATGACGAGTACTCACTAACATTGTTTACAGGGTTAGGTGTTGGGCTGAGACTGTCGGTCCCACCAAGACTATGAAAATGCTGCACCAATACTCTTTCATATGTGCATTAGCATATGTCTTAGTTGTTGCAGTTGCGCAGCAATGCCCAGATCCGCCCGTCGTCTCTCACTCAACGTTGGTGGACATCTGCAGCAAGGAGCCGGCGAAAAGTGCAATTGGGTGCAGCTTTTACAGGCTTTGTCGGGACAGCAACCTGAATCCGCCAATTTTCTCGTCAATCTGCGGAACCTGGAGGATCGCCAGCAGCCTGTGCAGTGACGATGCCGCTATCGTCGCTGCCACCAACGGCCTCTGCGACCGGTGAGCGACGCGCAACACGCGTGGACGTGTGGTGTTGTGGTAATGAGAACGCCAACACCCACGCCGATACGAGCCGATCAGTGGCCCCGTTGGGCGCGGAGCCGCCCAGAGGACCCGTAGGGTCACTCTGCACTTAGCACACCGGACTTAGTTTCTGGATCTTACCCCGCGCTGACCCCGCGCGTGGCTTACCCCTGCACTGCACAACAGAATCGCGCTGCTGCGAGGTTCACGGGCACCTGCACCACATCACATCACATCACATCACATCACATCACATCACATCACATCACATCACATCACATCACATCACATCACATCACATCACATCACATCACATCACATCACATCACATCACATCACATCACATCACATCACATCACATCACAGTAGACTGCCGTGCTCACGATACAAATACAGCAGCGCCATGTGTACGGCACACCCGAACAACACCCAGCCATGTCGCATCCAGCTTCGCAGCGCATCTGGCACCACCTCGTGACTTCGGAGCGAGCGCGGCTTCGGTTAAGGAGCGTCAGCACTACCACGCATCATGCACCGCACACCACCATGCACCCGAGCGACCGCATCACCGCCTCCCGTCCTCCGTCGTCATGTTTTAATCGGAACCCTTGGCACGCACCGACGTTCAGTAGAGCCGCACTCCGGGGGCCTGCTTCCCGCGCCGCCCCAAGCCCCCAACTCGCCCGCGCACGTGGCCGCCGCCCCTACTGACCACACACACCCCAGGCTCCAGGCCTCGTACTCCGGCGCGGATCAGTTTCGGAGCTGCCTGCGGCCGTACGGCATGAACAACACGCTCCAAATCCGGCAGCTCCACACCCACGCCTGTGATGACATGGGCGACCCATCGTCCATGCTGGGTTGCGAGTCCTGCACGTCGGAGTCATGTCCCGACCCGCTGGGTGAGTTGCTGAACATCCGTACCCGAGCTGTCGTACTGCCGTACTTTCACGTGGCGGTTCGGCCGCGCCAAGAAGGGACGTGCGCAGGCTGCTGGCCGCACAGCATCCTGTTGTGGGGCTGTGGGGCTACGGCACGGATTAGTGCAGTGCGGTGCGGTGCAGTGCGGACAGGACGCGTGATGAGATCTCGCCGAATTTGCGAAGAAGGCCACACCGACAGGGCTCCTCCTCGTCCCCCTTCTCCAGCTGGGATTCGAGGAAGGAAAAAAAACGGGGAGGGGAAGGGGTCGGCCCTTGTCGAGGCAGATCCGCCCGACCTCGCCTCGCAGCAAACAGCCGAGGGCCCTGGTCGGGGGCCTTGGTCGGGGGCCCTGGCCGGGGGGCCGGGGGCCCTGGTTGGCGCTGATGATGGCTCGGGAGCTGCAACGGCACTGACCTCGGCGCTTTCCGACGGACCTAGGGTCTTCGACTTGGAGAGCAATGGGCGCCCCGGCTGCCCACGTCCCCGACCCCGAGCACGACCGTCAGACATGGGTGCCTCAGCGCAGCGCTCATCGACACAGGGCTATTCACCCGCTGTGGGCCCCCCACTCCAGGATTGTTCTTCCTCTTTAATCCCGCCCACACGCGACACGTGCCATCGCCCGGCCCACCAACGACGGAAATCCCGCCCTGCCCAACCCCCCGCCCTCGCCACCCGTGATATGTGCACCATGAATCGCCCTGCCGTACAGTGTCGTACTCTGAGGGCTGCTGGTACATGGACATGGGCCAGTGCGCCCCCTGGCAGGCGTTCTGCGGCGGGGAAGCTACCCCCGGCGGCGATGTACGGACCAAGTTTGGTTTCGGGGCTGCCTACCTCTGCCGCAGCACGCGGGACCGGGGCGGCATCACAGCGCCGCCGCTGCCACCCTCACCTCCGCCCAGCCTGATTGCGGCGTCGAGCCCGCCGTCGCCGCCGCCACTGTCGCCGCCGCCCCTCGCCACCTCGCCGCGGCCGTCGAGCCCGCCGCCGGCGTCCTGCATCACCGACTCCTCCTCGGTGGACTGCGTGTCGTACGCGTACCCACTGGTCAACATCGTCGCCGACATCACGAACCTGTGTACGATGATGCCGTACATGCCGGGATGTACGATCGGCAAGGCATGCCAGGTAGGCTTTGTCACGCCCTTTCTTCGGGTTCGCGAAGCGCCGAAACCGACCAAGTCGCCTTGTGGCCCTGCTAGCTAGCAGTGAGCGCCCTCGTAGAGCCCTTATGTGGAGGGCGCTGTAGCACCACTTGGCCCTCGCATCCCACCGCGAGAGCTGGGCAGGTTAGGTGGGCTCTGCGGTGATGAACACATTGTCAATTCATTGTATGAGCGAGACAGTGCCGGATTAAGTTGATGAGCGCCCCACCCGCTGCATTGCTGCGAGACCGTTGGTGGTACCGTAT
This sequence comes from Eudorina sp. 2006-703-Eu-15, assembly GCA_003117195.1. Lineage (NCBI taxonomy): Eukaryota > Viridiplantae > Chlorophyta > Chlorophyceae > Chlamydomonadales > Volvocaceae > Eudorina > Eudorina sp. 2006-703-Eu-15. The sequence goes on along the minus strand of BDSI01000004.1, from coordinate 115,907 downwards.
CTGGGCTACTGACTGGACCACTGGACATGTACATACGGTTGACTTTCTCATGGCTCCCTTCGTTCAGGCCGGCCAAGTCACGGGCGCCTACTGCCAGCCCATGACGCTGCTCGCCACCATCTGCGCGGACATGCCGGGCATGGGCGGCTGCCGGTCGTACGTCCCGCTCTGCAAGAATACGAGTGTCGTACAGCAGTGCAAGCAGTTCCCCCCTATCCCCGGGTGAGTCATCATCATCAGGGGAACAGCCGCCGGCCGATGCGCGCGTGAAGCGAGTTCGTCCCGCCGCCGTACACGGCTCCTGTTATGTTGACGCGCAATCGTTACAGGCCTGCCCTGCTCGGCCCTCCCGCGCCTAGGCTGCCCAACACCATGCAAGCCAAGGCCGCCGTCTTGCAGCTTTGCGCCTCCCAGGCCATTTCGCCGGAGTGCGTCACCTGCAACATGGTAGGGTGGGTGGGTGGGTGGGTGGGTGGGTGGCTGGCTGGCTGGCTGGCTGGCTGCGTGGCTGGCTGGCTGGCTGGCAGGGTAGCCCTAGCTGCTCCCCTAGTGGATTGCAACAATGGTCATCACGTCGCGCCTGGTCACGCACCACACAGCGTCAGAGAGTTTCTGTGGGCTCCCTGCCTGTGACTCATAGGTATCGATCCGGGGTTCTAGACCTGGATGACTGAGTAGCTGAGATATTGACCCATTCCAAAGTTTCTGACCCAGCAGAGGGTTTGTTACCTGTGTGAAATAATGCGGTGCATGCAGACGTGTCCCGCTGGAAGCGCTGCCGGCCCGCTCACGCTACACGAACCGGCCCTTCTCGTCACATCCCCATCCGCGGCCCGACACGATCTCTGGCGCCGTCCCTTCATCACACCGTCTCCTCTGCCCGCCTCTTGCCCTGATTCGTACTCCTACAGCGTTGCCGCAAGAAGGTGGACGCTCAATGCCTTAACCCTATCACCCAACGATGCCCCCCTTGCTTCGCCCCTCCCGTGCAGATGTCCTGCCCCGACTACCTGGGGGCCCTCGCCTCACTCTGCGCCCGCTCGCCCGGGGCGGACGGATGCGCCACCTACACCAACTGGTGCAGCGCGGCGGCTGCGACGTCGAGTTTTTCCAGCCTGGGCTCACTCTGCCCGGCGCCGTCGCCTTCACCGTCTCCACCGCGCACGCCTCCGCCCCCGTCGCTTCAATCGCCTACCCCCGCGGTGAAACCCCCCACGCCATCTGTACGGAAGTCCCCGCCACCGTCGCCGGTTAGGAGCCGGCCCCCGCCGCCGCGGAAGCGCTCCCCGCCGCCCAGCTCGTCCCGTAAGCCGCCGCCGCCGTCGAAGAAGAAATCGCCGCCGCCGTCCCAGCGGCGGCGCCCGCCACCGCCGAAGAAACGCAGCCCGCCGCCGTCGCATCACCGGGCGCCGCCGCCGAAGAAGAAGTAGGCAGCGCCCGAGCGCTGGCATCATTAGCTAGCTAGGCGCACCTGCTGTGACGGATGTGACCGGGGTTACCGCGGTGCACATTCTGTAGTCGTGATGGTTACAGGAGGGCACGCTTGCCGGCGCCGCGGGTGTGCTACTGCTTGGACTACTACAACTCCGCCTCCCTGCAGCGGCTCCCCAGCGGTGCTAAGTCCCTAGGAGGCACCAAAGAAGGCGTGCAAAGCGACCTCCTCTGAAAGACTGGTGCAGCGCTTGCATTGCGTGATCAACGCTGCGGCGGCCATTCGTCCAGCCGACCGACCATGCCGTATGGCACAGTATCCAGGTGTCGGTACATACGTCGGCAAGGTTGGCGCAAATGGGGTGATGCGTACAGCGGCCTTTGAACCGGAATACACCGTGTTATCAACGCGTCCATGGCGGGGCCTGCGCGGATGAGGTACGGTGCTAGGGCACCTGGCTGGTTGATGCCGGTCGAGCCCGGCTGTGGTTATTATTATAGATGTTACAGCGGAAGCCGCGGCTGTGGTTGCTTGCATGTGCCGCAGCTTCCGAACGTCGCCGTCCGGTCGCTGTCGCTCTCTGGAGAAGGAGGGTAGGGGATGCGACCCCGGTGGCGGGTTGGCTGGCTGTCGCGGAGGGTTGACGGATGTACTGCAGGCGCAGGCGGAGAGGCTGCAGACGTGCTGAGTGGTTGTGTGGTGCAATCGCGGACCGTTCTTACCGTGCAGCGACTAACGTTCTGAATGCACCGATGGGCCGCAGGGGGCAGCTGCTGCGCGGCACCCCACAGGTACTAGGAGCGCGGGAAGACGGCCGTAACGCGCGGGTATCAACCACCGTTAACGTTCGGCGGAGGGTATCATTCGTGGTTGCACGGCCTCGCGCGGGTTTGACATGGGACAGATGGGAGGCGTCGATCTCCGTGCCGCTGTGGGCGCGTCGATCTCCGTGCCGCTGTGGGCGCGTCGATCTCCGTGCCGCTGCGGGCGCGTCGATCTCCGTGCCGCTGTGTGCTCCTCTTCGGGGCCCACAGTCGGTGACATACACGATGCCAGAGGTGTAGCCGGATGACGGCGCCCTCGCTTGTCCCGCTGCGACGCCAAGCGGATGAAGGCTTGGAGGGCCTGGGCGCGTGTTGCACCCGACAGGAGGGAACACGACGGCGGCTCATCACCGTCACAGCTCATCACCGTCATCGTGGGTGGTCATCGGCTTGCAACCCCCGGTGACGGCGGTCGTGCTTCGATTCGGGGGTCCAGTTTGAGAAGCTTCCTCGAAGGCGGCTGCTGGCTGGGTGGGTGCGGCGTGTGCGCCTTGCAGCGGGTCAATGACTGGCCCGCTGAGTCTACCAGGGTTTACCCACCCAGCTCCTGGCCTGGCCGTGACGGCCGTGATCTCTCTTGTAACTATACCTAAGCGACTGCGACTGCATTTTGGGCTTTTCGGCAGCACTCGAACTTCAAGAGCAATCCGTACACCTAGTGGCCGGCGGGAGAAATGGCTCGTCGCAGATGTTGCGTTACATCCCATGCCATTTGAATCGAGTACATGTCGTCCGACAGCGCTTCGATTCGTGAAGTATTTTGAGCTCGATGAGAGCCTGTGCGAGGCGTATGGTGCTGTATACCGGTATGTAGTCCGCCGTTCGTTTGACGTCCTTAGTAATGGAGGTCACCGTTCGTTTTCTACATTGATGATCTGGATGATTCAAGTGGCTGCACTTGAACTTGGCAGAACACTGCCGGTCCTTGGGTCGTTAAACTTTGACTGTGCCTAATGTATTAGTCATGCTCATGATGCCAACTACACCAACGGAATTCCATGTCGCCCATGTTGAAATTTCACAGTATACTTATGACGAAGCTGCACCGACAGCAACATGAGTAAACTTTGCAGGATCGAGAATCAGACAGAATTCATGGATCGAACAACTAGCAAACGAAATAATCATTAAATTATGTTATTTTAATATATTATAGTAATTAATTTCCATTCATGGTAGGATTTGTACGGTACACCGCGTACCATTTCCATACACGGCACGCGCCTGAAGCATCCTAGAAACTAATCGACTACCATCTACGAGGAACTGTTATTTTACATGTGTGCATAATATCGCAAAGGAAGTCAGCGCCGTCAAGGATCACGCCTCACTCGTTGGCCGGTAGTGTGACCGACCGTTGTTTACAGCACAATCCTTCTATATTCTCCCAAGGTGTCGGTCTTGAAGTCAGAGATGAATCTTGGCAGATGACGCAACTATTTTGTTGATCGGCCACATCCGGTCAAGCTGACAGGAGGTCACCGACTCTGTGCCGACTTTAAAAAATAGCTGGCGACCATATGTCGCGGATATGCGGAAAATGCATAGTGTGGCTTCTCATACTAGCACTAGCGGTGACACAAGCCTGCCCAGACCCACCCGTCGTCTTGGAGGCGACACTGCAGGATGTGTGCAGACGGGAGCCCGCGAGCTTAGCTATTGGATGCAGCATGTACCAGCTTTGTAGAAATCAAACGTTATCGCCACCGATCTTTTCGTCAATATGCGGGACTTGGAGGATCGCCAGCAGTTTGTGCAGCGATGACCCCGATATCGCGGCCTCCACAGGCATTTGCAGCGGGTGAGCGCTTCATTCCTTCCCACCGGCGTAGTGGAGGTACTCCCAGGGCGTCCGGAATTGTTGCCAATCAACCGAACCTTGGGTCGCTGAGCTGCGATGCGTGCTCCCGTGCCCACAAACGCACCCGCGCGGGCGAACTCCCTCTTGCCAACGCACCCACTGTGCATCCATACTCATCTTGCCGCCACAACGGGCACGTCGGGGATTCCCCGTCAGCATGCTGCAGAGACTGACAACGCCACTTTGCGCTCGTGGCACGGGGCTGCACCTCTTGACCACCGTGCACACTTTGTTCCGCTGGATTTGATGCCATCAGGTTGCAGAAAACCTATGCTGATGCGGCGGAGTTCCAACGCTGCATGGCGCCGTACGCCATGAAAAGCACGTCCGAAATCCGGCAGCTGCACATCGGCGCCTGCGGTGACATGGCCGTCCCCGCGGAAATGGAGGGATGCCTATCCTGTACGGACACCTCGTGCCCCAACCCTCTCGGTGCGTTTCGCGCGCCTTGCGGCCACGTGTTCGTCCTGCAAGGGCTGACAGTACGTGTCGCCCAATGTCGTACATACTTCACACTGGCTATCAGGCGGGCATGCAGCGCCGAACCTGTGCAAGGCCGTGCTGCGCTGTTGCCGTGGGCGTAGCCGGCGTGACCGCAGCGAAGGAGCCTGTTTAGGTCCGGGTGAAGGTGGTCTTCGGCTTGTGGTCACACCGACGATGGGACTCACGTAGGGAAGGGAACCGCTTACAGGCGCCAGAGGACGACAGCGGAACTGCTGACTGCGTTTGCAATATGCCGGGTGTTTTCGCGTTGCGTTGCCGCGAAAGTTGTGTTTCTGATGGCAATCCTCTCGTTTGAGTTTTGCGCCGATGCGGTACTCCTACTGCCGTATGCTTTTCCTGACGCGCACAGTGTCGTACTGTGAGGGCTGCTGGAACATGGACATGGGGCAGTGCGCCCCCTGGAGCGCGTTCTGTGGCGGAGAGGCGACGCCGGGAGGCGACATCGTACGGAAGTACGGCTACGGGGCCGCTTACCTTTGCCGCAGTCCCGACCTACGGGCGGGCTTTACGGCGCCGCCGCTGCCGCCTTCGCCACCGCCCCCGTCGCCGTCGCCGCGACCACCACCGAATCCACCTCCGCCGAGCCCTCCTCCGTCGCCGCCGCCGCCATCGCCGCCACCGCCCAGTCCCTCTCCACCCCCGCCGTCGCCGCCACCACCACCGCCACAGCCTCCCCCGCGCCCTCCAAACACCCCAGGCATTCAGGACCCACCCCCCAGTCCGCAGCCCCCCAGTCCGCCGCCGCCGAGTCCCATACCTCCGTCACCGCAGCCACCCAGCCCGCCGCCGCCGCAAATGCCTCCCCTCGCCCCCAGCTCTCCATTGGCAGCCCAGCCGGCGCCGCCACAGCCCAGCCTCGTAGCCATGACCAACATGCAACCGCCGAGCCCCTCCGCAGCAGCAGCACCCCCCGCCGCCTGCGTCTCCGACTCGGCCAATGCGGCCTGCGCCACCTACGCATACCCACAGACCAGCATCCTGTCCGACATTGGAAACTTGTGTACAGCAATGTCGTATATGCCAGGCTGTACTATGCAAAGAGCATGCCAGGTACGCATTTTGCGGCGCGCGCGCGGGGGGCCCGGGGGCAAGAAGTACGGGAGGGTCGTGACGTTGCAGCCGGGTGGGTTGCAGTTCCTTGGAAGATGGCGATGCTGTGCTGTTGCCGTTAATCGCTTAGGTACCGAGATAGTGTGATCTGTCGGTCTGTGGTCTCATTCTCCGCTGATTGTAATCCAAGGGGTCCGAAGCAGCGAACGCCTCGCCCCGCCCCCGGCATGTGGCCTCGCAGCGTGGAGACGTCACGGGCGCCTACTGCCAGCCCATGACGCTGCTCGCCACCATCTGCGTCGACATGCCCAGCATGGGCGGCTGCCGGTCGTACAACGCCCTGTGCAAGAACACGAGTGTCGTACAGCAGTGCAAGCAGTTCCCCGCCATCCCCGGGTGAGGAACCACTTCCCTTCCCGCGCATTGGGTGGCGCGGCAGGTGGTGTAAGACACGCGGTAGTTCGAACGGGTTCGAACGGCCGGCCTCAGCTTCAGGACAGTCCACGATTCGCCCTAACGTCGAAGGGTTGCCTAACTAGGACCTACAGAAACGTGCCTCTGGTGCGATTCGAATCTTTACTTGGATGCAACGGGCCTGCGGACAGCAGCTGCCCAGACCGCCTCCCCCCTCATGTCACCTCACCTCACCTCACCTCACCCCATCTCACCCGACCTCACCTCATCTCACCCGACCTCACCCCATCTCACCCGACCTCACCTCATCTCACCCGACCTCACCCCATCTCACCCGACCTCACCTCATCTCACCCCACCTCGCTCTGCACCGCGCCGCTCCACACCGCCGTGAAACCCCAAACCCCAGGCTGCCAGGGACCAACGACGCCCGAAAGGCGGTGTACGACATGTGCGCATCTATGGAGATGGATCAATGCTCGAGCTGCACACGGGTGGGTGGGGTTGATGGGCGCGCGCGATGGTGGGGGAGAGGGGACGAGGAGTGTTGGTAAGGTCTGTCGGTGCTGGTCGGTGCCGCGCTTTACCCCCTTGTCGTTGACCTTGCGTTGACCGGATCTTGGCCTGCTTCCCGGCGCCGTGGTAGCCCGATCTTGACATCTTGTGGACCACCGGTTCACCCTCCGCGCCTCCCAAAGTCCTGTGTCCCGTGTCTCCTCATGACAGTGTCCAAATCCCTTCAGAGATCTCGGGCTTCTGTGGATATGTCGGGTTGCGGTGCCGTTTTAATATTCCAATTACGGGGATGTCCTCTTGACAATGACGGGAGCATCCTCCAGGAGGGTCCTTGCATGTTTGGTTACTAACCCCAGAGCCTATTTGCGCCGGGCCCCTCCCACCTGCACCCCACAGCAATCCTGTCCGGATGCCATCGGGCCCATGGCAACCATGTGTACGGAGATGCCGTACATGGTTGGCTGCGACGTGTACGCGTCCTGGTGCAAGGCCTCGAGTTCCTGGGCGGCGGCGGCCGGCGGCAGTAGTGGCGACAGCAGCATCAGCTACTACTGCGCCGGCGCGGACGCGTACGGCGGTGCCACGTCATCGTCCAACATCCCCGCCATGCTGATGTACTTCCATCAACGCACTCGGGAGATCCTGCTGTTCCGACCCTGGCTGCCTCAGACGACGGGTGCGTGTGCGTGTGAAGGAAGGTTTTTGGGTTGAAAGGAGAACCCCCGGTGTATTTGCTTTTTATTGAGTGAACCCAATGTGCGTTTTGGTGCGAGGATGACGGGGTGGTGACCGTTATTTTTTAGACCGAGCACACCAGCACTGGCTGACGCACGCCAGGGCAAGCGACGCGACGACCGATGCGACGGACAGCGGCGGCCACTGCATCTTTTCCGGCTGTGCTGTGTGCTTCGCCCGACCGTGCCGTGTCGTGTCGTGTCGTGCGGTGCGGTGCAAACACACGGCATCGCATATCGTGCGGTGTGCCACCGCCAGCAGGCATTGCGTTGGTCCAGGCGCTCCCGGCCCCGTGCCTCCGTAGGGGTCACCCAGGCACTCTGGCACCCACCCACCACAGGCCAAGCCGCGGGCAGCTTCATCGCTATCGCGGCAATGAGCTTCAGCTCTGTGGCGCTGCGCACCGCCCAGTTCATCTTCATCACCGCGGCGACGGCGGGTCGGCTGGGCCGCCCGCTGGCGCCCCCCGATCGGGTCCCCCGGCGATGGTGGCTGCCCAGAGGCGGCCAGATGCTCCTGAACCTTATGTCGTCGTTGATTACACGTGAGTGGTGGGGCCGACGGGGGCCCGAGGGGCAAGGGCAAGGGTCCAAAGCGGCTGCGCACCAGAGGAGCGGCGACCTTGGGAGCGGGACATGTGGGACACGGCCCCGCATGGGACCCGCCGCGCCGAGGTGCGGCGGCTGGGACGAGACCGTGACCTGGCTGCAACCAAGACCGCAAAAGAGGCCCCCCCTTTTGGCACCGGTCCGTGGAACGTTTCTCCCTTCACTGCTCCGCCGCCGTGTGTAAACCGGGTCCTGTCACGTGAGCTATGGCAACTGCCCCGTGAGGATTCACCAAGTCTTCGAGAACAACAGCAGAACTACGGTAGCAGAACTACGGTAGCCATGTTCTATGTTTAATTGGAAAGGAACACCAGCATGAGTGGTGGCCTCCTTAACCCATTCGTGCGCAGTGGTGGTCACCACCCTGGACCTCTTCGCCATGCTCATCGCCATGACCTTCAACGGCGTCTACTTCGCCGCTGTGGTGCTGGGATACGGCTTGGGCACCTTGATTCTGGGGCACATGCGCGACAACTACCAGCGGCACATCGGCGCACCGCCGGGGCCGGGCGGCCCTGACGTGGAGGTGTGCTGCGGGACTGCGGTGCCGCCCGCGCCCGGGTATCCCGCGCCGCAGCAGGGCCCGGGGGACACAGGCAAAGTCGCGCCCGAGGCAATGGCGGTAGCTGCGCCGGCGCTGATGCCGCCGCCGAACGGCCATGCCAACGGCAACGGGAAGCACATTGCGGGCGGTCAGCCGAATGGGCACTTCACGCTCCAAGTGTAGGGCGCCAGACCGGGGGGCTGTGAAGGCCCCGTCAGGGCTTTGGGGCGGCGACCGAAGCGGCGGGCAGCGCGGCCAGGGCTTGCGCTTAGGCCGAGCCGTCAGTTCCTAGGGGAAATCGCCGCCAACGTGACGGCGAAGAAGAGCGGCCTTCGCGCTTGTGTGTTTGTGTGTCTGTGTGTTTGAATGTGGAGTCAAAAACTGCGGTGCTGTGTTTATGTGTGTTGATACGTGTGGACGGGTGCGAAAGCATCGTTGTAGTTTTGGCTGGCACACTGCTACAGCTGCCAACTGCACAGTTCAGGACAGGTCAGTGTTGCAGTCAGGCTTTCCCATGGTCAAGCTCACGGTCGTGTTTGCGACAACCTAGAAACGAGGTACGGCACCTAGAGCACAGCTTATCATCTAACACCCGCCTCGTCGGACTACTGTAGGTTACCAAGACATAGACCTCCTTGGACAGAGGGTTTGAAGAAGCCCCTCGTACGAGGGGGCTCAACAGGTGGCGCGCGGGACGCCGTACGACATGTACGACGAAGCATGCAAGGTTCAGTCACCAGATGGCTGCGTTGTTTCTCTCTTAATGTCACATGAATGCATCTGAATCACATCAGCAAAAATGAACAACTTTTATGTACGGTACCTGGGCATTGCTAGGATGGTTGCACGTGTTGGATGGGCTTTATCGGAGGATTTCCTGGTGGATGACGTGCGTGTGTGTGTGTGTGTGTGTGTTTAACAAGAAGCCCACCCATAACCGCCAAGGTCAGGATACTTACCAAAACCTGCGTGTGCGTGTGTGGCGGGCGTCTGACTCCACAGAGAGCGGGCGCCGTCCTCGGCTCTGAAGGCGTACCTGATGTAGCTAGCAAATGGCTTCGTTGCATGACGCCCGCTGTGTGGCGGGTGGGCGGGTGGGTGGGTGAGATCAAATGGATGCAAGGTTGCACCTCGACTTCCCCGTCGGGGGTTACGGCAGCTGCTGCTGCATGACACTCGAGCGGTGGTCGACGCCGCCAGCTGGCGTTGGTTGCCGCATGCACGGGCCGCCGCGTCCCGCTCCCGGGGTGAACGGGTCCCTTGCTGGACACACATCACGTTGGGAGCTGCGGTGGCCCTGATCACGAGGCGTTGGGGCTGACTGCCGTACTCTGCACCGGAGTACGGAGCTGCAAGACCTCAACTGCCAACCGACTGTTTTGAAAGGCGGGGCTGGTTGGTTGGTAGGTCGTTCGAGGGACCTGCTAGGACGGCGGCCACTCCGTGGACCGTTTTGTTGCCACGTGAGATTAAAGATGCCGACAAACCCTAGGTGATGATCTTGGGGTGCAGGGCGGGGGGACCGGGGGGACCCGGCGTCTCGTCGTAGCCACCGGAGAAAATGCGGTACTGCCTGATTCCTCTCTCCCCTGTTGCGGACCAAGGCGGACAGGTATCGGTGCGCTACAAGCCCCGGTTATATGGCTCGGTACGTTCATCAGGTAACTACTGTAACCTGCCGTATGGCCCTAATTGGGCGAAGGCTGGGGTACTGATGCGGACGCGGGTATCCATCTGAGCAGGTCAGCGTCGTTCCCCGCGCGAGCGGGGAGGGCGAGCGGGGAGGGCGAGATGTCTTGTCTTGTGTCGTAGGACGGGGCAGGTTGGACGGAGAGCGCGCGCGGAGTGGTGTGACGCCCGCGCGCAGCGAGAAGATGAAACGCCGTTGCGACATGCTGGGTGCAGCGAGTAGCGAAAACCGCGTGTGTGGGTGTGGGTGGGGGGAGAATGGCGGAATGGGGCGTTGACGCGGCGGCGCGATGTCGTACGCAGCGGCGATCAAGCGCCAGTGGCTGCACTTGTGTATGTGTCTTTGTTAGGGTGGAGCGTATGCGTGTGTGCATGTGTGTTCAGCGAGTGTGTATGTATGTGTGCTTGTGTGTGTGTGTGTGTGTGCATGCATTCAGAGTTGTCGTGTGTCGAATCTTTGTTGTCATTGCCTAGTCGCTGGTTGTCCCCTCTTTTGTGGCGTGGGCCGGTCGTCCAAAGAGCCGGCGGTCCCGTACGACACGCACGTTGTGGCGGTCCTGACTGTAGGCGGGCAGCCCCCTTTCTGGGCCGGAGACCTTCGGAGCTGTAACGTGGGGTCATGTCGACCTTCTGGGCTGAAACCTGTCGCGTCGGTCTTTGCCTGTCCGCCGCAGCAGCTGCAGTGGATCAGCGGCATGGGCGGATTGGTTGCAGAGGGTTGCACGCACAGCGCAGGGCGTCGCCCTGTGAGGGGTTGCGAGCTTGCGACATCGACCAACCCGGCTCGGAACAGCCACAACTGACGGCAGACAGCGGAAGTCGCCGGGGCAGGGGCGGGATCGAAGGTATTGGTTCTCCCGGCGAAAGGGGTTGAGCTGGTTGAGATGGGATGATGAGAGCATGAGATCGGATGGGATGTGGAGAGAGGGATAGCATCGAGTATTGCGCTGGCGTCTTCTGTGCCGCCAGTACGTCACTGCGACGGTTTCACTGCGTTAACCAAGGTTGTTCGTAATTCAAGACTCTGACCCGATCGAGCCACATCTTTCAAATTCGCGATAAAATTCTTTTTATTATATAAGAGTACTCCAGGTCCTGGGCTTTTCCGTTTTCTAAACGACAAGGCCCCGAAACCTGCAAATTGGAAACTTCTGAAACAAAACTGCTTAACTTTCAAACACGGTGTGTAATGATGCACGTAGTGACGCTGCAGACACCGGTGTAGGATGCATTTAGTTGTTATACAGCATGGCGTTTGGGGTGAACCGACGAATACAGCCTACCTGACCGGTCTGCTCACTGAACGCCTTGGCAAAACAGGATATGTGCTCAACTTCGCTGGCAATTCAAAGGTGTGCGCGGAGACCGTTGCCTGCTAAAGACCATCCCATGGCGACAGCCGAAACTGGTCCCGACGGAAACCCTGCCCTGCCGCTTGCCCCTCAACAGCTTGCAACATATGATGGTATCGACGCCTGTGGCGAGCGGCTGTTCCAAGCCGTTAAGGCCACCCACGATAACCTTGTGCACGGGGGCAGACCCCCGACGCACATCAGCCTAATCGGCTACAGTATGGGCGGACTCATCACGCGCTACGCAGCTGGCAGGTAATCGTTCCCGCTCCACCTCGTCTGCCGGCGCTGCGCCTCGCTGCGCCCTCCGTGTCCTCCTGCCCCTGCTACGGCCTGCTAAATGGATGGGTATCCGAACTGTGTCGGTAGGCCGCCGTGGAGGGGTATTTTGATGGTGCCCTGCCGTAGACAACGCGGCGCCTGCGCAAGCGCGGCTCTGCGGTCCTTGCCTGCCCCGATGCCCTCCCAATCCCCACTGCAGCGCAGTTGCTCTCCCAGTCCCCGATTGCCCTCCCACCATTTCCCCCGCACCGCACACACTGTTTTTCCTTTAAACCCCCGCACCACACACGCTCACACCCACACCCACACCCGTCCACGGACCCAGTTTCTCGCTAAACAAACACCCGCACCCTCCACGGACCCGGGCCGCCCTTCTCCAGGCTGTTCTCCGAGGGCTATTTCGATCACGTGGCGCCGCTCAACTTCGTGACGATCGCAACCCCGCATCTCGGCTCCTGGCGCGCTCCCGATGGCGCCGTGGCGCGCTTCCTCAACGCGACCACACCGTCCTCGCTCTCCCGCGCGGGCGCCCAGCTGTACCTGAACGACACCACCCCCTGGGGGGCCCCGTTGCTGTGTGTGCTGACGCACCCCGGCCTGCACTTCATGGGGGCGTTGCGCACATTTAAAAACATCGTGGCGATGGCGAATGTACGGTACGACAGGTACGGTAGTACGACAATGCTGTGTGTTTATGTGTGTGGTATGCGGGACACTGAAGGGGCGCTGACCGGGAGGCATGGCGCCGGTCGTGTGGGCCGAGCACGTCGATATTCTCCGTCCGTTCGTTTCACGATTACCTATCTGCCCGGTGGAAAAGCGTACACACACGTACCCGCCCCGCCCCCGCCCAAGGGTCCTTGCTCGTCATCCGTTTTCGTTGACCGCAGGACGGTGTCTTTCTGCTCTGCAGCCATGCAGCTGGACGAACCGTATCCTCTGCGCGGCTTTGACGCCGCCGTGGCGCCCGTGGATCCGTCGTACAAGTCAGTCGTACGGGCCCGCAACCCCGGGGACAGCCCTGCCCGTCGGCGGCTGCGCGGCCGCTTCCTACTCACGCTCACCCTGCTGCTGGCCGTGGTTTTCTTTCCGCTGGTGCTGCTGATGCCGCTGCTGATGCTGCTGCACGGCCGCCTCCACAGCCGCCGGCCGTCGACTCTCGCAGCGGACGCGGCACTGAAGGAGGTGTACGAGGCCCTGGGCGGCGCAGCGTTCAGCAGCAGTGGCCATGGCAACGGCGGCGGGGTCGGGGTCGGCGGCGGCGGCGGCGGCGGCTCCCAGAAGCGGCTGTCCACGGACTCACCGTCGCCGGGCAGGCAGGCGGATCCGCTCCAGGGGCGGGCTGTGATTGTGGATGTCGAGATCGGACTGGGCGCTCGCAGCTGCGGCGGCGGCGGCGGCGGCAGCCCGCGCCTGAAGGGCAGCCCCGAGGACCGGCTGCCGCTGCACAAGGACCACCTGCGGCAGCAGCTGAGCCAGGGAGGGCACCACCTGTTCGCAGGGCTGCCGCCCACCACGGATAAGCGCGCCGTACAGGTACGGCAGTACGACAGCACGCTGTCCCGCAATCTCTAGAGACGCGTGCGCATTGTTGAGCGCATGAATGACAGAATCGGCTCTTTCGAATGAGGCCGACTCAACGAGCTGCCGGTCCGTTCATATGCCAAACCCGCCTTGGTATTCACTTTCCATCGTCGACGTAAGAGACCGGCGAGTACCCAGAAGGAGCGTTATCGTCAATGCGGCCCAGGGACCGTGGCACGGGACCCGTAGGATTGACTCAGCGTCGACGCAAGCGCCCCGGTCGCTGCTCAGCGGCTTGACCGTGCTTTCACGCGTCCCTCCGGCTGGTGTCAAGCGCGGGGTCTTCGAGCCTCGCTGGGGCTCCCTGCCGTCTGGGTCTTCCAGCCCTGCACTGTAACACCCCGGGCTCCGGTCGGGTCGGGGTTTCTCTTTTGCTAAAACACCGCACGCACACCCCTCGACGGAAGCCACAGGTGATTATGGACCATTTCTCGTGGTCGTGCAACTGTGTGCGTGACGCGCAGGAATGGCTGGTTTCGCAGCTGGCCGCGCTGCCGGTCAGCAAGGTGCATGTGGACACGCGCGACGTGTTCGACGCCCACTCCGCCATCATCGTCTGGAACTGGCTGTTCAGGCACTGCCGCGACGCGATGCAGTATCTGGTAGACTACTGCCTGGTCTGGCAGTGAGCCCACGGCAACACACGCGACTCTATCTAGGGTTTCCATCTTTCCAATCTCTTTCCAACATGCCACTCGTGAACATAAATCACACAAATACACTGTTGGGAGCTGCTACGCCTCCTGCATGTCACGCATTCCTGCTCTCGAACACGCGCAAGCACACACAGAGGGTTCGGGCGGGTCTCTTATCTAAACACAGAGGGGTGTAGGATACAAAACTGGTGGAACATACGGAGAGGGGAGGACGCTGCGGTGGAGCTACGGTAGCCTAGGCACGCCTGTCTACTGGTTGTCGTGCCAAGATGCCTTACCGCTGTACGGCTCTCGATGGAGTAGCGCATGCGTGGTCTGTTGATCTGGGCTGCAGGCGGGATTCGGCCGTGATTTTTTTATGACTTTCATCATTATGGCTTGATGGGTTTGCGCGACTTCGTTGGGCCCGGTTCCCCCAGGGTCCTGGGGCCGACGCGGCTGGGTGGTGGGGCCGCAGCTGCCGCCGGCAGTTGGTGCGCGATGTCCGCCGACAGGACGTGGGTGCCGTGGTGGAGCGTCTCCGTGCAGGTGCGGCCCGCGCCACACAACGCCCGCGCGTCCGTCAGCTCGTGTCCATGTGGCCCCGGCAGGTGCGTCCTCACAGCGATCCTCTGGAGCGTGCGCCGCGTCACGATCACACGAGCTCCTTCCTGTCCGCTGACCTCATCGGGGGGCACTGCCGCATCGCGGGCACGTGCGACTCGATAGGAAAGGCGAGCGACGCGGCCGCGGCCGCGGAGGCGCCCGGCCGCCCCTCCGCACCGCCGCCGACCTGCGCTGCTGCTAAGGCGCCGCACCGGCGCTGCGCAGAAGCCAGAGCAGGTACTGCAGGCAGTCGACCCGCACCGGCGGAATGCCCGCGTACTGCTGCGCCAGGGAGGCCCGCATGCGGGGGTCAGTGAGGCTGGGTCCGGGGATGCAGGCCGCCCGGATGATTAGCGGCACCAGCTGGGGCAGCACTGCGGGCCACAGCCGCGCATAGGCGTTCATGAGGAGCATGACTGCATGGCCTGAGCAGGCCAGAGCCAGAGCAGGAGCACAGGGATATGTGGGAATGGGGCGGGCGCATGACAGGGAGGTCGTACGTTTCCAAAGGGCCATGATAGACAACGGGAGGCGGGGCGGATGTTGGTCTTCCGCCTCGGGCGGGGATTCAGATTGCGCTGCCCCATGTCAAAACCAATGCCAGAGATGAAGGGGCCAATGCTGCGCACGGCAGCCAAGGGGAGCGCCTGCGCTGGTCACGCCGGGTGTCACCCCTCCCGCGCATCGCACCTACCGACCAAGGGCGCCTCCGCCATGGCCTTGAAGGGCTTGCCAGGTTCTGCCTACCTGAGCATACATGAAAATCCATGTGGAGCCTGTCCGGTGCGCCATGGTGGCGTCGTTTCGTTTGTGCAGTGTATGGTGAGGAAGCTTCGGCTGTCACTGATGACCGGCGGGGTCCGCTGTAACATCCTTAGTAATAAACCCGGGCCACATGTTTAGTAGTACCGTAATGATGACCAATCAACGTGATTCGTTAAAAAGTATGACCAAGCTTAGCTGCGGTGTCGAACAACAACGCGGCCGTCGTTTGCGGCAGGTAGGGGCGGCCCTGGGGCTGGCTCATGTGCCGTACCTGACGGAGGGCTACCTACGGGATGCACGCACCGGCCGGTGTGAGCTGGGGAGGCCGGTGCTGGCCTGCTGGCGGTACCTGACGCCCCCACCCGGTGGCGTCCTTGCTTACTCTTGCCGTTGTCACGGACAGAATCTCCTAGGTTTTGATGTAATTAGAGTATTACCCGGAACTGCGCCATCGAGAGTCTTGATTCAAGACCGGTATTTGGCCCCGCTCAGCGGATGAAACCCCCGCGCCCTCAGAACCGGGCCCACATACAGCCCCACGCGCGCACTTGAGCTGAGCGCCGATCTTAAATCACACAAATCCCCAAGGCATGTCTGACATAGTCACACGCCAAAAGTGGCCTAGGGGCATCACATCTCATCTCACTTACGGCCGGAGAGCCAGCATCCCTATCCTGGACGCCGTGCGGGCATACGTGTACCGCAAGTGCTAGCAGTACGGTACGGCACCCGCCGCGTCCGAAGCTTACTTGCGCGCGTGGAAGAAACTCATCGCCCACACCACCACATACAACCGGCACGCAGCGCATGTACTACAAGACCCTCGTCTTGGCATCGCTAATCGTACTGCTGTAGTGCAGATGCCATCGTACTGCTAGTACAGATGCCATCGTACTGATAGTACGGTACGCATGCCATCGTATCCCATCGTACTGCTAGTACAGATGCCATCGTACTGCTAGTACGGTACATATGCCATCGTACCCCCGCGATTGGAGTGAGCGTTGACGCGGTTAGGAAGTCATATACCAGCGAAGCTCACACGTGTATGAATTGTATAACTTGTATGTACTGCAATGCTGGACCCTAGATTGAAGTCTCGTCGGAAGATGCCGTCCGAAGATCTTCATTCCCACATTATTTGTCAACCAGGTAAACATGGATTCCATGACCACTTTTGACCAGCCATGGAAAACATATCGCCAGGTCGCATCCGGATCCGGTCCCTCACGCATCCAGAGGGCCGACCTCGTCGGGATTCCGACCCGGGGGCGTCGTACTGCTACTACTGCTCACGCCCGCCACCGCCTACTGGCGGAGTCACCATCAGTACGGCAGTACGGCAAGGTGCTGAGTACGGGGTAACGCCGCCCGGTGGCGGTCGAAGCTCCGCAGGTCAGTCCCCAACTGCTGCCCCACCTCCTCTGGCGATCAATCGATTCAAGAACGGGGCAGAAGGAACTCGCTATCGTTGCTCCGAAACCCGTCAGACGGTGTGTTATGGCAAGGCATGCAAGATGCGCATCCTCGCACACCGAGCAGGTATTTCATCCCGCCCAATGTAACCACTGACACGAGCTGAGCGCCCCCGCCGTCCCCGCCGTCCCCGCCGTCCCCGCCGTCCCCCGCAAAATACGTACAACAAAGCCAGACAAACACGACTCCAGTAAAAGTAAAAAAACAGCAGCAGCAACAACAACGTCGTCGATAGTACACTTATGCATGTAGGTATAGAAATGCCGACAGCTCAGCGGAAGGCTCTGGCAGCCCGTGTGTATCGGCGGGTATGTCGGTGGGCTGCCTGGCGTCTGAGTCGTCCTCCGAAACCCCCTGCAGCTAACTGTGCCGGGAGACAAGCGGCCATGCTGCACGGGTGCCGTCAACCTGTCTGCGGGGCGTACGGCACATGCACACACACCCCAGCCCTCGCCGGGGGACCGGACCTGGGCGGTTATCCTTGTTAATCACACCCCAGCCGCCAGCCGTGTGCGTGCCTTGCCCTCCTGTGTATGCTCGCTGCCCCTCAGCAGCGCACCTTCCCCCCGCCGCCTCCCTCCCCCGGACCCCACCGACAAGCACATCCTCTCAGCTGTCAGCTCCCTCGACCCCCTTCCCCCAGGGACGTGACCCCAGGCAGCTTCAAAGCGGACTGCCTCGCTCTAACTATCGCTCATGGCCCTGAACCCCTGACCACCGCCAAGCACCAACCCGTACGGTAACGTATACACCACCACCACCACCACCACCACCATCACCACCAAGTCGACACGCACCCACCTCACACCCATGTCTGTTGGGAGGGGTGGGTGACGTTGCTGAGCCCCGCACTTACCCTGTGGACCTTGGGTGCATCGCTGCATGTAGCTCGCCAACGCCCTGACGGCGGCGTCAGAGGCTGACACGCCTCCGAAACCCGTCACTCGCTCATCACCACCGTCAACAAACAGCAGCAGCAGGACGGACCGGAAGTTGCTGGCCGAGCCCCTCCATGGAGACCAGGATCGCCTCCCTGCCCTCACTCATATCCTCCCTCCCCTGGACTCCCTCTCCCTCTCTCTGACGTCCCGTTGTGTCCTCACCCCGCCACTCCCTCCGTCCCTCGGCTGCGCGGATGTGAAGGCCCAGACGCAGCAGCACGCAGTTGCGCTACGCGGCGGCGGCGGGCGCCATCTCCGCCTGGGCCGCCTAATGGTGGTTGGTGCTGACGACGACGACGACGTCCTCCCCGCAGCCCACCTCTTCGCTGCGGCGGCCCAATTTGGCCGTACTCAACTTGGAATCACGCACCATCACGCGGGCCACGGGCGCGGTGGGCTCGTCGCCGCCGCCGCCGCCGCGGTGGTTGTCGTCGCCGCCTCCGGTGTCGTCCTCGTGCTGCTCCACGGTGTTGCCGCTTGTGGTATCGTCCTCCGAAACTTCGAACCAGGTGTCCGAAGACCTGTCCAAGGGGGTAAGCACTCGCAGTCAGCCCGCCAGTCAGCCTGCCAGTCAGCCTGCCAGTCAGCCAGTCAGTCGGAGCCTGCAAGTCTGCCCGTCTGTCCGTCAACAGTCAACTACTCCGGCTGGCGTCGTGTGTCTGCCCTGATGCTCGCACGTCGTACCTGATAGAGAAGATGTTGTTGTACTGCACCCACCACACATCTGCGCCCGCGTCGGCCACGGAGACGGACCGCCCGCGGGCAGCCTCCCCCGGGCAGTTCCGCCGCGTCAGCTCCGAAACCAGGCGCTCGCGCGTCGCGAAGGCGGTGCTCAGCCGCTGCGGCCGCTCACGGCCCCCAACCGAATCCACTCGACCGCCCACGCCACCGACACCGCTGGCGGCGGCCGCCGCCGCCGCCGTGGCGGCGGATCCCATCCTGTCCGCCGCATCCACCACGACCACCACCACCACCGGCGCGGACGGCTCGTCGGCCGGCTCCCGGTGTGTCTTCCCCGACCCCGTCATGAACACCGCCGACGACGCCGGCCAGCCGCCGGCCATCTCCGCCGCCGCCGCCGCAACCATGCCCACGCCGCTGCGGACCGGCCACACTGGCAGCGACCGCACCCTCGCAGCCCCGTCCTGCCAAGCGGAGGACATCCCGGAGGAGCCGCCGGCCCCCGCACCCTCCAAGGCGGACGGCTGGACGGTCCGGGAGGTGTCCCTGGAGCTCATGGCGCTCAGACTGGAGCGGTCGGTCGCGCGGCCGGGTTCCGGAGCAACGCCCCTGGAGCCGTCACCCGACTTGGGCCCCAGCTCCAGGCCCGACTTGGCGCGGGCGCCCCAGGCAGCAGCTGCGGCTGCTGCAGCCACTGCCTGGGAGCGGTTATTCGTGTGCGCCTGCTCATCGGAGCTATGGTACGGGGTGTGCGGGCGAGCCGGCGGCGGGCCGGCGGCGGCGGAGGTGGAGGTAGCGGAGGTGGAGGTAGCGGGTCCGGCGTCGGAGAGCGCCGGCGGCACTCGACCCGGGCCGAGGGCGGCACTCGCGGAGGAGGGGGAGGAGGGGGAGGTGGCAGCTCCGGGGCAGGACTCAGAGCGCAGCGGCGCCAGCGGGGCCGCACCGGGCGAGGACCTGCACCACGCCAACGCGTGTGCGACGACAGCATGTATCAGTCAGGCAGGACAGTCAAGCACAGTCAGGCACACGCTCACATACATATAAACACAAACGTACTGCGCTTTCTCTCAAGAGACATGCATGCTGAACATGCATGTGTAGCCGTCCGTCACGCAGTTCGGCCGTCATGGCTCCTTTGATGGGAAGGTGAATTAGGGTTCAAATGGCCATTGGCGTCGAGGCGAGGCGGACTGCTTGTCACAGGACGCAGACCCCCTCAGCCCCGCACCCCTCATCAGCCCCGCAATGGCCCCACTGGACACCACTGGTCTCAGGGGTCCGCCTTGCTTCTGTTCTTGGCCTATCTGGCCACGTAAAAAGACAACACTGGGCACAGCGGGGAGGCCCCTGCTGCCCCAACCCAACCGCACGGCGCCTGCCCAGGGGCAGGCTGCCCTGCCTTGCCCTGCCCTGAGCCCGTCTTCGTCACCCTTTTTAACACCCACTACATACCGCTTGTCTCTTCTCCGACCCCAAGTGCCGGTATGCGCCGCAAAACCACAAGACACGACGCAACACCGCACCACCGCATTCCCGTGCACGCCCCTCCCTCCCTCGTCGATGCCGCGCACCCACCTCCCTGCTTTGCCCACCGCGCGGCGCATCGCCGTCGCCAGACCAGCATCCAGCTCCCGCATCGCCGCCGCCGCCGCGGCCTTCGCTTCGCCGCGAACTTCCGTGCGGCCTTGCGGCGGCGCGCTGGAGCTCTCCCCACCGTCTTGCGCCTGCCCTACAGAGCTCAGCACGGCGACGTGCAACGCCGGCGCCGTCGCGCGTGTCGGCAGCCACGGGGTCTGTCGCCGCACCGGCACCGTCGCGAATCGTTTGAGCTGCGGCATCAGCGGCAGCATCAACACCGAGTCGTCGTCCTCATCCGTCGTGACCGCCCCCGTCCCCGCCGCCGCCGCCGCCGCCGCCACCGCGACGGCGTGCTGGTACGGAGACGACGTTGGGCCTGCGCCGGCTTTCCTCTCACCGCCGCCCGCGACCAGCGCGGCGGACTCAAAGCGCTTGAAGGGTGTGGGCAGGCTGGTCGACTCGCCCGCTGCCGCCACCTCTCCGGCTGCGTTCCCAGCCGCAGGAGCCTTAAGCGGTGCCGCTCGCGCCGCTGAGCCCGATGCTTTTCGAGCCGCCGTCGCCTCGGCCGCCGCCTTCGCCGCGGCCTCCCGCTGGTCCATTGCCGGGGTCCTGTCGGAGATCCTTTCCTGAAACAACCCCGACTGCCGCAGCCTGACTCGCAAGTCGCACAGCTGGGGGATGCTGCACGGCGCGTTCAGACACAGCCCCTCCTCCCAGCAGTCACACGTGCCGGGCAGGGCCACCCTCGGTGCGGCAGACCAGGCGGTGCCCGCCGCGCTGCCCGTCAACGACACCGCCGCCGCCGCCGCGGCCGCAGCATCGGCGGCGGCCTCAGCGGCCGCAGTAGCCGCCACCGCCGCCGCCGCCGCGGCCGCCGCCGCCGCCGCCGCGATCTTTGCGCTCGCTGTAGCAGGGCCAGGCAACCGAATCAAGGCTGTGGCATCCGGCTCGGCCCCGGGGTCTCCGAGGATGAGCGCTCCGGAGCCAGCCTGGCGGTACGACAGATCAGGTGGCGTCTGCGTCTGCGTCGTCGCCGTCGTCTTCGTCTTCGTCGGCGGCTGTGGTAGCGGCGGCGGCGGCGGCGGCGACTCGGGCATCAAGGGCACCGGGGCCGCTGGCGGCGACGTCAACCGCGGCGCTGCCTCGGGCAGTGGCGGCGGGACGTCATGGGGCGTAACCGTCGTGACCGTCGCTCCGGGTCGGTTCGGTGGAGGCGGTGAGCCATCGGCCGCTACGCGGTCGAGCGTGGCCGCAGGGGACGGGCTCCGAGACCGTTCGGGCGACGCGCGGCGCGGCGGGTCGTTGAAGAGTCCCAACTGCCGGATCCGAATCCGGATGTCGCACAGCTGCGGGATGCTGCACGGCGCGTTCAGGCACAAACCCGCCTCCCAGCACCGGCAGGTGAGGCCCCACCCGACCTGGCGGCCGGCTCCTCGCGGTGCAGGCAGCACGGGCGGCTTGGGGGCCGACGTGCTTTGGGTTTCAATGGAGGCGCTTGCGGCGGCGGCGGCGGTAGACACGGGCCGAGGTCCCGTTGCGCCGTCGGTAGGGGGAACTGCATCCGCTGGGCTCAGTTTGGTGAGACCCGTCGATGGCATTGCTGGCTCCGAAGCCGCTGCTGGCTCTGAAACCGCTGCTGGTTCTGATATCGCTGCTGGCTCAGAAATCGTTGCTGGTTCTGAAACCGCTTCGGGCTCCACAACCGCAGCTGGCTCCGAAACCGCTGCTGGTTCTGGCTCTAAAAACGGTTCTGGCTCCGAAATCGCTCCTGGCTC
This sequence comes from Eudorina sp. 2006-703-Eu-15, assembly GCA_003117195.1. Classification (NCBI taxonomy): domain Eukaryota; kingdom Viridiplantae; phylum Chlorophyta; class Chlorophyceae; order Chlamydomonadales; family Volvocaceae; genus Eudorina; species Eudorina sp. 2006-703-Eu-15. The sequence goes on along the minus strand of BDSI01000004.1, from coordinate 94,055 downwards.
CCAAACCGCTGCTGGCTCTGATATCGCTGCTGGCTCTGAAACCGCTTCTGGCTCCACAGCCATTTCTGGCTCCACAGCGGTTTCTGGCTCCGAAACCGCTTCTGGATCTGGCTCCGAAATCGCGCCTGGCTCCCAAACCGCTTCTGGATCTGATATCGCTGCTGGCTCTGAAACCGCTTCTGGCTCTGAAACCGCTTCTGGCTCTGATATCGCTGCTGGCTCTGAAACCGCTTCTGGCTCTGATATCGCAGCTGGCTCTGAAACCGCTTCTGACTCCACAGCCGTTTCTGGCTCCACAGCCGTTTCTGGCTCCACAGCCGCGTCTGGCTCCACAACCGTTTCTGGCTCCACAGCCGCTTCTGGCCCCGAAACCGCTTCTTGCTCCAAAGCTACTGTTGACTGGGCGGCCGCAGTTGGAGGGCTCTGCACGGAAGGCTCTGGCGCGGGGCTGGTCGAGGCAGCCTGCTCAGACGGCGGCTCTTGGCCTTCACTGAAGGCGACGGCGTCGTTACAGAGCGGGCGGGGGGAAGGGTTTGGTAGACCCGGCGGGTCAGCGGGCACCTCGAAAGCAGCCGCGCTGAGTTTGCCGGGGCAGGCGGCGGCGGCGTGCACGCCGCCCTGTCGCTCCCCGCCGCCCACGCCTCGCCCACGCCACACGATCGCAGCTGCAGCCGCCGCCGTCAGGGGGCTGCCGTACACCCGCACCGGCTTCGGCGGCTGCGGCTGCGGCGGCGTTGCAACGCCCGGCGCCGGCTGCGCGACTGGATTCCTTCCGACCGTTGCTTTGGTTCCCTGAGTTGGACTGCTTGGCGAGGGGGCCTGCTGTACCCACCTGGCGTGCCTCCGCGCGCTGCCCGTGCCGGTACCGTTGCCGGTACCGTTGCCGGTGCCTGTGCCTGTGCCGCCAGACATCCTTCCGAGGCCGGGGCTTGCCGTGTCACCATCCCTTGCACCGGAGGGCGCAGTGGTACCCAAGGGCGCTTTCTGCGTCACGGCCACACGACCCTTGAGTTGCGCCGCCGCGGCCGCGGCCGCCGCCGAAGTCGGTGGCCGCTGGGGCGACCCCCTCGACGGCGACGATACAGACAGTGGCAGCTGCGGCGGCGTCTGCGGCTGCAGCGGCAGTCCCGACGGCGACGGCGCAGGCGGTGGCGACGAGGGCACGTCTGCGCAGGGCGGCGGCGGCGACGGCTGCGGCTGCGGCTGCTCCGGATCGCTCGGCGGTTCTTTAATGAATGCCCCTCGGGAGGCAGCCCTGGGAGTGGAGGGTGGGGAGGGCACACCCGAACCGCTGGTGGCGCGGGGCGACGCGGAAGACGGCGACAAGGCCGCCTTCAGCGCGGGTGAAGTCGGGGCCATAGTTGCAGTCGAGGTTGCAATGTCGCCAAGGGGTCTTCGTTGCTTGGGCACGAGCGCATTGACTGGGTCAGCCGTGTCGCCGTCGCCGCCGCCGCTACTCCAGCCGCCAGTGCTGCCTGCTGCGGTGCCGGTGTCAAAACAGGCGGCGCGAGTCCGGGAAACCTGAGGGTCCACATTGTAACGGTTACACAGGAGTATCACGCAGTCGACCGCTGAGGCACCGGCAGGGGCTAAGACTGTGTGGCGCACAATGGCGCGGCGGTGGATGGTCGAGTGTGGATGGATGGGGAACGTGGTGGGCTGGCTCGACAAAGGCAAAGCGAATCCGTTAAAAGGTCACAGGTCAGACAGAGCAGTTGGCAGCTCCGCACCGCAAAAGAGCAAACGCAATGCCGCAGGTGGTACACACGCGCCTGACCTTATCTGTTTGAGGTTAGAGGGCCGCCGGCGGGATCTTGAAAACGCCGACTGCGAACGGTCTCAAATATGGAACTCCGTCGCGGCCTGTACATTCCGCAGGCAGGTAGATTTATGCATGTGGGTAAGTTTACAGGGCCTGATAAACGAAAGAATGATTAAAAAGAAGGTAGGATCGTGGTTGGTTGTTGAGTGCCACAGTAATGCGCATACAGGAGCCAGGTTTCATTGAGGGCAGCCTAATAATGGACTGTACATCGGTTACAATGTTGAATCCCATGTCATCTCGCTCATAGAGTCATTTAATGGCGCGGGTCACTCGGGCGGGACTTGCCCTTCGGCACCCCGTGAATCGCAAATACAGGGAAGCAGTCGAGGCAAAAAGATGTGAGGATGTGCTTCACCTTGCAAGCGTGATGGTGATGCACGTCTCCTGATGCCTAGTATGGAACATCACGCAGACAGGTCAAGGTGGATGATGTTAAAATCATTATTCACCTGCCCCACGCCAAGTTGAGTTGCATCTGGATTCGTGTATCATAGGCAGCCAGCGATGCTTGCTTGTTCGAGAGTCAGAAACAATAAAAAGCGATTGGCCTTCCGTACAGGCACGACGTCCGAAGGGCTGTGGACTGCGCGCATCAGAAGAAACAATCTTATAGCGCTCAAATGATCGGTTGTTTCAATTATATCAAAAGGGTAAATACATGAAAGGCCATGCTTTCCCACAATGCCCTTGCCGCTTGAGAAATATGTCAGAGTATCCAATGAGATACATCGCAATTGATATATAAAAATTTATTCTATTAATTTCTACCTGTAACTTTTGCGTGGTCCGAAGCCAGAGACGAAGGGTTTTAAGCGGTGTCCCCTGGCATTTACCATCACCTGAAGCGCTTTGAATGTGCGTGCGCCATCGGTGTCTTTCTCTGTGCTCCATTTCGGCAGTTGGTGAGAGGAGGGCGGCCCGGCTTTGTAACCAGTACGGAAGTTCATACGATGATATTTGTCTAGGACAGGCTGGTATCAGCTAGCCGTAATGCAAATGCAGCATAAATTGCTTGAGGCGTACAGTATTGTGGTATTTGGCTTGACATCAGCATTCGGCGTTCCATTCGGAAGCTCGCACGCGCCCTCACAAGCAGGCACTAACTCGACCATCTTCGCATAAGACGTCAATCGTTGCTTGATAAATCATCAAAGCTTAAAGTGAGCTTGTATAAAAATGCAGCCATGCATACAGGTCATTCCTTCTTAGGCGCTGGTCACCAGCGGTTGACGCATGGCAGGCACTGTCGCAAGTTTGGCGCACATGTGTTGCAGGCCAGCAAGCAACCTCAACGACCAGCCTCAGTTCAACTTGGTTCAAAAGATCTGCCTCCGCTTCGCAATCCACGATTCATCCACCATGTCATTTACACCTCTTGTACTGCGCCGTACGTGTTGTTAATGCCCAATCCCCAATGCCAAGTCTGCAGGAAGAGGTATGCGGACATATCCTGGCAGACACTGCCTCACCCACATCTGTCCCTTCGCGGTATTGCGGCTGCGTAACGCGGACATTCCGCGCGCACGCAAGGAAGCTGGAAGGTACCTCTTCATCTGCATGTCAACTGCTGTCCTCAGCATCGACCGTTAGGACAGCAGCATCGTTGAAGAGTGTTAGGCGTCGCACATTATTCATTCTCATCCAAAGACCAGCCCTCGGGGTGGCTCTAAGCAAGAGCATAAAGCTGTCATTTGGTTCCTTGATGGTCCAACAAGACTCTTGAGGAGGACTGTGCCCACTGCTTAGTTTCTTGAATGTGGCATGCATTACACCATGACGAATTTATTGGATGGGGGCCCGATGTCCGAATCATGCAGCGATGGGCACCGCCGTTACCTGCCCGGATTCTCAAGCGACCGTTTTAGCCGGCGGCCGTGGCCTAGCTTATGGGCATATGGTGAGCAGGGGAGGGGGTCGGGTACATAACCGACAGCTCGGTCAGAGATGCCGAGGCCTTCGGGTCACGGCCTCGTGCGGGTGCGCATCATTTCGCTGCGTCTCCGGCGCTGTCTGACGAGCGCTCGGCGGCGTCCTGTAACCGTTACGTACAGGCTGGACCCCAAGTCCCGACCGGGCGTTCCAACGGGCCCAGATTGCTCGTAGGCGCCCTCATCTCATCAACCCCTACCAAGGACTGCGCACCCACCCACCCACCACCGCGGGTCACCCGGGGTCGTGCAGCCATACCGGCCAGCACATACGCCAGGTGACTAGTGCGCCAGGATGGCCTCTCCCGGAAACCGCGCCAGACTCTCCGAATCGCGTGGCGGGGACGGGCCCAGGATTCGTACCACGGATCTTTGGACTGAATGCCAGCGTGTTTCCCACTAGACGCCTGGCCACGGGCATGAGGTCCGGCCCTTCCCTGTGCGGGAATGCGCAACGTTTTTGGGCGGGGCCCCAGCGCGAAGCGCGTTCGGGGGGCCCCGCCCCCTAGGATTGCCCATGTCCGTGTGTCCGTCCGTGTGTCCGTCCGTGGGTAACGGCAAAACGTTCATTATCCGCTAAACTAATTCGCAATGTTTGTCATATTAATTGTCCTCTACTGCAAGGTAACTTTGGTTTGGCTGAAAAATTTCTTTGCGCACAAACGGTCAAAGTAAAGCTCCGCGGTCTCCATGGACCCGAGTCGACATCCACCCAACGCCTCTCGCGCTCATGTTTGTTGCAACAGGTGCCGCATGTTGAGTACTTGGATTAGGAATGGGCGGCGCGTGCTAAATTGAACTTCCATAGTGTTCTGATGTCTGAACATCAAGATGCCATCAACACCAAGATTTGCCTTTCTGTTTTGTCAGATGAATACAATTCAACATTATGTCTTGAATCAAAGATGCAAAGGGATAGCATACCGAGTACCAACGAGTTCTCCAGTTCCGGTGGCCCGAAGTCCGGCTCTCACCGCGACTTTTTTGCATCCTGCTTTTGCTTTACATTGCTATGTAACTATTGTAGAGGTTCACGTCTGCTGCACGCGTGCAGCAGAAGGGTTGCAAGCTTGCCGACGGACCAAACAACGACAGTTTCACGGCCAGAATGCTTCAAGCTTGATTTGTGATCATCTGCTTGACAGACGGATGTGGTAGTGCAGAGGCGACTAGCGTTACGATAATGATAATGCAGATGCCATGACCGCCGTTGCCGGCGGCGTGTACTGCAGGTTGGTTTCGGGGCTACCGACCTGCTTGAGCTTGCTGAATCTATGTACACCGATCCACCTTCAACATCAACGACACCCTCAATGGCACCCTTTCACTCTCTCACACTCTTGCGCGGTAACAGAGTTTTCGTTGTAAAGCAAGCGGTCTGTACGGATTGTGGGGGGCCCCGCCCTTTTTCCGGCTTCAAGGAAGCCGACCCCTACTTGTCGGAGCCACAAAGCCGGTCGGCAGGTGCGCTGCGGTTGTCCGTACAACGTGAATTTGGGATGCCGAGGCTAGCAGGCTCGTATGGTATGCTTCGATTCCGGACCCGAATCTTCGCGTGAGTGGACGGTCGGTAGGTTCCGTATCTCCGCGGCCGTCCTGAAGACGCGGCCGATCGGCCAGACCCGGGCGCCCGCTCACTCAGCCCCTCGCAGCCCATGCCTCGTGCGTTGGAATGCCGGCAGATCCGCCTTGGTTATGGGGTTCCTTAGGCAACATGTTGCGAGGAGGCTTCGGCTTCACCAATGACCCGTTGGGTTTCCCGTGACACGATGAACACGGACACACATGTGTTGATCCCTTTGGGGTTTGCTGTAACGTTCATTCATTCATTCATTCATTCGTTCATTCGTTCGTTCATTCATTCATTCATGTGTTCCCGCCAGCTGTCACCCCTACCGCGCGTCACCCATACTGCTTTTTTTGATTGAGGAAACGCGCATGGCGTCTGTCAAGCGGTGGCTGTACGCTGTCTACAGCTCCCTCTCCACTGCCGCCGTGTCGTCAGGTCTTTCATCGTTTACGTATCTTACTCATTTGGCTCGTTAAACTGGCGGTTGCGCTCGAGCAGCAAGGACGAGTGCCATGTGTTTGTCTGCGTCCATTTTTGAGGGAAACCAGAGGCAGTCTGTGAACAGCGGGAGAACCGCACTGGGCCCACAACTGGCCGCCCCACTTCCCTGGGTGGGAATGCAGACCAGGCCTGTCCGGCGCACAAGAAAAACAGAAGCCATCGACCATCCGCGCACGGAACGTTGGGATCAGCCATGACCATGACAAGCAATCGGAGGAGCGGCGTCGTCGCCAACGGTGCCCCAAACGCCCGACCAACCGTGAGCTGTTCTGTGCCCGCGTATGTGGCAGGTCGTTGCATGTTCGGGCGCACAATGAAACACATCAAAAACTAGGAGATGAAACAGTTCCCGTAACCATGTTCAGTAGCGTTGCAGATGTAACAGCTGGAGGCGTCGCAAGCGGCTCGAAGATGACAGCGGTACTAGAGTGATTGTGTCACGGGACCTGGAGCGATGCCTAACGTTGCATGTTCTCTCAGGTGTTTCGACCAATAAGCTGCAGAGGTCTAACAAATTTATTCGCTATACACATGCAACCTGGCCATTGGAAGCAATAACGCAGGTAGGGACTTGATGGAAAACGTGGCGCGGAAAAGTACAGTGCTAAAATCAAGTACTATAGCGTTGAGAAGTTAAGGAATTTTTGTCTCATTGCCTCCTGGTCAGTTGCCGGGGAGTTGCCGTCCACAAGAAGCCTATTTAAACTCGAGGGACAACTGTGTACGCCGTACCACCGACCCTCCTCATGTGTAAGCAGGGAGCATAGCAGCGTACAGAGCATATGTTAAACATACAGAATAGGAGAAATTTCTTAAGCATCGGTTAACAGGAGAGTAGTCGACGTGAGGAAGCGCGCTCCGCGCTGCCAACCTAACGCTGGAAGTTACTGCATACTAACATCGCATCCCAAGTAGTACCGCGTGAATTTTTAACAATATCTTACGCACAGAATGTTGGATTATGAGTTCGGGAGGACGCTTGCGGACCATTCTTCTGACTACTCAAGCCGCGGTCAACATGGCCGGGGAATGACAAGCCGGGCTCTTGTTGGCGGTGTTGAGTACAAGTACGTGTCTCATAATAAGTGCAAGCTGAACGCAGGAACTGTCAGCTATGCGTGTCGGTTGTATTGCACGCGCCGCTTGGTGATCAAGGCATTTTGCAGCCACAGCATTGCAAGTGATTACGTTTTTTTGTAATTACTACTTGCAGTAGTTTATGCAAGTCTCGCGCCTGATTGTGTACCATCTCACTCGCGGTTACAACCGCCATGACCCCGTTTTCGCTCCTGTCGCGCAGCTATTTTTTCCTAAATCCGGTGGCTGAAGGCTCCCATGAAGAAGGCCTAGATATTCCATACGCTGGCGCTGCGATCATCGGTGCTGGCCCGGGGTTGCACAACCCGCTGGCAGAAGAGTACAACGGCAGCGAGTTCGATGATGACTCCCAGCCGGGATCCGCCCGAGCATCATTTATTGCCTTCACACGATCTTATAATGCTGGCGCCGACGACAGTCCGCAGCCGGCAACGCTCTGGCCCCCCGGCAGTTTGGCCAGATACGCAGGCCTGCTCCCACCGCTTGGTAACTGCCGCAGCGCCAATGACCAGCATCAACGTGTCCGCCACCTCTCTGACACTCCTTTGGCCGCCATCACCATTCTAGAGCCCTACGCCACCCAGCCTGCGGCCCCCTGGGCGCTGCTGACCGGCGCCGCAGGCACTCCAGACACCCGGGCCTCCTGCTGGCAGCTGTCGCTGCACCAGTCGTGGATGTCGGCCAAAGAGCAGCAAGCCGAGCAGGCAGCAGTTCCGGCGCCGCGGGATCCTTGCGCTCCACGGACACCGCCCCTGACCGCCCGGGAGGCCGGAGTCCTTCCGACGGCGCCGCACCGCCGGTCAGTGTGGCTGGAAGAGGCAGCGCAGCCGCGGGACGGGGGGGCTTCTTGCCCGGGCAGGTTCCCGGGTCAAACCTCCATTGAGGCACAGCAACAGCAACAACAAAAACTGCAGCAGCAACAACAATCGCAGCCACAGCCATCGCAGAATCAACAATCGCAGAACGTGCGACGGCAACCGAGCACAGACGGGGAGGTGGAAGAGTGCTGGCTGCCACTCCTGTCGGGACATGGCCCCGGCTTGCAGTTGCCGCTGCTGCCGCAACCACTGTCCTCCGTGCCGGCCCCCCGGCAAGTGGAACCTGACAGGCTGGAGGGGGCAGCGTTGCTGGTGCTGTCAGGGGCCTGTTCGCCGACGGGTTGTCCCAGCAGCGACTGGGGCAGATCCTCTGCTGCCTCCTCCGCATCGCCTTCGCCTTCCTCCGCCCCCGCCTCTTTGGCCACCTCAGACGGGGGTGCGGAGGTCGTCACGTGCGGCTGTAGCAACTGCAGCAGCACTGCGGGCTCTGGCTGTGGCAGCCGCCTGTGGAGGGAACCGCCGGCGCTTCTCGCCACTGCATCCCTGGAACTCGCAGCGGCGACTGGTGCGGGTGCTTCAGCGGCCGCTGCCGCTGACATTGCCGTTTTATTGGTACGGGAGGGCCGCGAGTCCAGCGGCTCGGACGGCGCTGCGGAGGGCGGCGGCGGCCCTGCTGCGGCCTTGCGCTGCGGGGGCTGCATGAGCAACAGCGGCCGGTGGCTCATCGGCGACGGCCCCCGCTGTTCCATCTCTGGATTGGCAATGACGCGGGCGATCGTCCGACGACTTGGGCTGCTGCCTCCGGGGCTGCTCATCGAAGAGGGGGGGACCCCCCAGGAGCTGTGATGTCCCAGACCGAATATTTGACGCTTCTCCTTTATTTTTGGACATGTGCACGAGCAGCGAACTTGGTTGGGATGCACGCAAGGAAGCCGAGGTCCCCCGGGGTCGACAGTTGTAGTTGCGTCGGTTGTGGAACCTGTGTTGGGTGGGTGCCCTGGGGAGCACCGGGGCAGGGCGGATGGCGGGCGGCCACTGCCGGGCGCGTCGGACGCGATGGAGCTGTCAGAAGATGCAAGTCTGTTGCGGCACGTTGCTGATGCAGGCAGGGAAAAGCTGTGCTGGCAGGAGTTGCTGCGGGCAGTGTTGAGGTTGTCGCCGGCGTGTGTTGGGGTGTGCTGGTTTAGACCGGTACATGCGGTGTCTCCTGGTTGTTGAATTTGTGAATTTTGTGCGGGTCGAGCTGAGGTTCCCCCCAGCAGACGGGCTGATGTATTCACCGATCGATAAATATTAGAACGGGACCGTTCGACGGAGGGTGTTAGACGTAGGTGCTGAGCGCACCGTACCAAAACCGCACAGTTGGTGGTTGCTGTTGTGCCGTTGGTGGACTGTACTACTAGAAGGAGCGGGTTGCTGCCATCCGAGGCACGGGAGGTATGAATGAGTGGTCTAGGACTTTGTTTGAGCGCAGCAGCGCGGAAGAGAGAGCACCGCCGCGTAGTTGGCGTGCACAGACTTTCACTGACTGCCTGCATAGATTGCTGGGGGGAGAACACCGGGGCGGGGATCAATGTGCGCACACGCAGAATCTCCTTTACTACACCCACATGCGCACACATGTGAGGGGTGTCGATAGCTGGATGCGCTTGATAATTTAGATGCATTCGCGGGGATAAGGGCGCTCGCAGACGCGCGCTGGGACTTCCTCCTCATAGAGATAGCTTCACCAGAGTGTTGCAGTTCACCAACGTGACTAAGGCGTGGGGTCCGGCAGGTGTTGCGCCACACCGCCTCCGGACCATTTCACTTCATGGGTTACATCGCGGACTGCTGCTGTTTCACCGTGCGCTGAGACAATTAGCACGACATAACCTGCGCCGCGTAGTTTTTTTCACGACGTTGCCGTCGCACGCATCCGTTCGCGTGACGCGATGGAGGAGAACTTTCCCGAGGAATTAGCTGTGAAACGCCGCGAGCGGGTATTTCCGGACGATACTATGGTAGGCCCTAGAACGGCAATCGTCAGGGTGTGTTCAGGGTGTGTGTTGCGCCCTCGGTTGTGTCTGCAAGGTATCTAGGGGTATTTTTAATCGGGCTGCCGCGCACAAACGCGGGCAGCTGTTGCCGCAGGCGGTAGTGGCAGTATCGGGAACCATCGGGCTCCAGACTTTAGGATGAGGGGTTGACTAGGCCCGCATCTTGGGTCCGATATGTTGACTGCTGGGGGTTTACAAGAAACAGCCCAGACTGCTGGGGGTATGGATTTAGGCTTGCTCGCTCACTCACTAACTAACTGAGGTACCTAACTGACTGACTTGCCCACTGAGCCTGGACGTCGACCGGAGGACGAGCAAGGCCGGGGGGCTTCATACCGCGGTCCCGCATTGGTAGCAGAAAGCGACCGCCGCCGGGGCTCCGAAACCCGAGTCGGGCGGATCGGGGTGGAGTAAGCGTGCCACGAGGGAAGGTGGGTGGATACGTGTACTGATTAGTTGATGTCATGGATATGTGGGGCATGCGCTTGTGGGGCATGGAGCCGGTGGAAGTCAGCCAGGAGGCTCTGCCTGCGAGAGCCGCAAATGCCGGCGCCGGGATCTGCAGCAGCGCACCAGGTTCTAGCGACTTCTAGGACGAGCCTTGCATGGCTACGGCCATGTACGACGTGACCTTGTCTGCGGCAGCTGGGAACTTCCGAACTTGCAGTCTGTCGGTAGTTGCCGGTTTGTTGCCAGTTGGTCTGTTTTTCGTTGTTGGGGCCCTGATGTTACCGTTGGTTGGGTTGTTGTGCTACCTTCCCCAAAGACTGATCGCTAACATGGGATGTATTAGGCTTCGCTTTCCGTAAGCGTTACGTGCACGGCTAGCACCCACACGCAAACGCCAGGAGCCCTGCCTGCGCGCTGTGTGTGCTGTGCTGTACCCTGTTGTGCCGCGTGCTGCGTTACGGGACGTACGACAAGTCGCTCTGCTCCAATCTGATGTGGGATGTGCCGTCTGGCCTGCAAGGGATGTCAATGCGGCGCTCCAGCAGAAGTGTTGGAGCCGCCGGGTGACGGAGGCGGCCGCTTATGTAACTCTAACCATCAAGAACTCAACGAGCAACCCCGGGGCGGGCATAAGATAAGGCATGTCACCTGTGGAGCGGTGGAGGCCTTGCTTGCCTCGGGAAGGCTGGGCTCTTTTGGGGTCGGCGTGCCCCGGGGCCTATGTCGTTCAAAAGCTGCGAAGCTCTGCGAAGATCCAGAAGCGCCGCCGCCCGACTTGAGCGGATGCGCAGGCGTCAAACTCGGAGCTGAATTGCATAAACTTCACATATTTTGAACTGCATACCGTACATCCTAATCGTTCGCGGGCTGCTGCCGCTACCACCGTGCAAGGCGGATTGCGTGCGTGAAACCTTCGTTATCATTTCGGAGGCAGGCCGATGGGATTCAGACAGCGCACACTGTAATTTACCGGCGATAGAGGAATGAGGATCAGCGTTATGGAGCGGGCTCCAAATCAACTCACCGCGACCGCCAGATAAGTGATCAGCCTGTTCCTCTTTATTTGAAGCGATACCAGTAACCTACCTACCTACCTACCTGGCCGCCCGCTCGCGCCCCAAACACGGCAAACGGGCGCGGCGCGAATCGAAAACGGCAGGGATGCCTCCCTTGCTGTCCCAGACCACCTACCCTTTGCCTCGAATATGAAAGATATGACGCAGGCAGACAGGCATACAGACACACATGCACACACAGACACGTCCACAAGCGTCATGCGCCGTCCTGGGAACGCCATCCACCAAGCCACAGAGAGCGCCCTTCCCTCCCTCCACCTACAGTCATAAAGCGCGAGCTTCCCGTCATCAGATAAGCTCCTGTCTTAAGAGTCCACACAGTACAGCCCGCGGCCAACCATGCAACACACCACCCGCGCCAGCCAGCGCACCAACCGTCCCTCCCGTGGCCCCTTCACCCAGCACTGACAGCCGACGTCGCCGCTCATCCGGCGCAGCCGGCCCGACGCCGACTGTCTCGACGCAATCGATTCCGCGCAAATGGGGCAGCGGTGTCTGTAACGGATGCCTGTCGCCGGACCTCCACCGAGCCCACCTCTACCTACCTATCAAATCCCTTATACCAATTTGTTGTTGTTAGAAACTCCCATGAAATGTGCGAGGGATATCCCGGTCGCCTGAGAGTTTTAAAAGCTAAGATAAAAGCTAAGAACGTACGTCATCACCATCATCATCACAATCACCTGGCCGTACACGCTGGTCCACACGGCTGGGACATACACCCCCGTCCACTCAGCTCCGCGGACCCGCAACAAATCACGACGGCAGTTTTAGGTTCGAACCTCCCCCAAGACCACCGGGAACCGGTACATCGATGGCGATGGCTCAAGAGTGAAACGAGTGAATTAGGAGAATGACCAGAATATGAAAGCTGCTCCGCATATGATCCTCACATGCATACCCGTGCACCACGCGCTGGCCGTACGGCAAGGCATGCATTTTGCCATCAAGACCAAATAAACCAGACCAAAACCAAGGATGAGCGCGCCCAGATGCGAACACGGGTACGACTTGTACGGACATTGTCAGTCACAAGCACTGAGCCGCACCTAGCGCGCCCGAAGCCCATGACGCGTCCAAGCAAGCAAGCTGAGCTCCCGTTTCCCCCGTCCGTCCCTCTCGCCCTCGACCCTCCTTCCGCCACCCGCAATACGACTGCCGCCGCGCAAAAGAAGCCGAGGTTCCGAGGGTCCCGCACTGACTACCAGGTACCCACTGACGCGCCCACGAAGCTTGGCGATGTGGGGTCAGGAGTCGCGCTCCCACAAACGAGTATGAACACGGAACAAGCACGAGGTGGGCGGGGAGTTCAGCAAACGCAGCAGCGCTGCCGCTGGTGCGCACGGGCACGGGCCGCAAGGCGCCCGCCAGTAACGTGAACGACAAAAAACACAAATTAGCGGACATCAGTGAAACCGATCAACCCCCGGTTTGGCACAGAGCCCGGTATCCCGTCCCCCTCGTCCAGCAAATGTCTCAATCCTTCTGTGCATCATTTTGCATCCCTTCGCCTGGATATCCCGTACATCGGCTCGGGCGGACCGCGGGGGCAGTCGTACTATTGTACCATACCGTACCGTACGGCACAAGTTCGTGCGGCTGGCAACTCCCGCCCAGCGCACTCTGTCGTGCGACGAAACTTTCTTGTGCACGGCACGCCGTGTGCAAGGCGAGGCAAGGGTCTCAACGAAGGGCTTCCCCCCAGACCTGGCCATTTGCCACCCCCCTCTTCCTCCTTGACCTTGGCCCGACCTCGGCTGATGGTGTCGCTACACCAGGCACCACCACCACAAACCGGCTGCACCCTCGCGGCGCCCCCAATCAGACGACCTGCCTACCTGCCCACCTTCCGGTACCTACGAGCATCTGTCTGTCCATCGAACCACGAATAATATATAGCCGTCGAGGGGATCGAGCAACTGCGTGCAATAATTGAGCCGCTGAAAGGGTCAAAAGGGGTCGAAAGGGTCACAAACATCTCCGTCCCAGTCGAACCTTCAACATGGCAAGTCTTGAACCCAGGAAGGAAGGAAGGCCGCCATGCGGCAGTCGCCCCCGGGGAAGAAAGAGGAGAAGCCCACGAGCAGGAGAGAGCTGATCGCCGGCCGGGGCGAGGGCAGGGGCCAATAGCGGCATCCTGCCCCCAACCGACCTGTGGGTCCGGACGGCTCCACAGTCTCCGGCAGCGGGCCCCAGCCGCGGGCCCTCCCCCCACGCGCCCACCCAGCTCCCACCTCCCCCCGCCCACCCCTGGAGGCCCGCTTTCCTGTTGCCCGTCCCCCGGAGGTGACATCTGAGCTGTGTCAGGACTTGCGCCCCTCCTGGCGATTCCAGACATCGAACCGCACACGCGACGTCCGCGGCGTCACCGTCACCGACGCCGCGTCGGTCGGCCCCGCCTCCGCGCCGCCGACGCCACCGACGCCGACGCCGCCGCGGGGCTGCTCCTCGCCGTCGCAGCCGAACCGCTCTCGCAGCGGCTTCCAGCCCTGCGGTTCCAGCCAGCCCTGCATGCTGCGGACGCTGAGGAGACCGGTGCCGTACCTTCCGTACGAAGCGTCGAAGATGGAGCTGCTCTCGCGCGTGGAGGAGAGCGAGTACGACAGATCATCGTACTCGTCGCGGCCGTCGCCTTCCACAGCCGCCCCGCGGTCAGTTGGCGGAGCCAACTTCCACGGCTCGACGACAGCCACCGACAGATCCCCCAGATGCATCAGGTCTGCCCCGAGGCAGCAGTCCGGCGCGCAGTCGCGCTCGTCGGGGCGCCCCACATCCTCGTCCACGCAGCCGCGGGCCGCCGGCGCCGCCGCCGTTAACCCGCCCGCTGCGGTTGGCGCTGAGGCCGCGGCGGCGGCCTGCAGCGCAGCCTCCGCTGCGTCGACGGCCCCGGCGAAGGGTGACGAGGGCGGCACGCCGGCAAGCTCCGCGGCGGCGCATGCGCCCGCCTGCTGTTCCTGTTCCGCCGGCACAGCCACCGCCATCGGCCCCGTCTCCGCCTCCGGCGGCGGCGGCGGCGCGACAGGGTCCTCCTCCGGTGCCGGAGCCTCGGCAGCGATGAGCTTGGGATCTGGGATAAGGCCCAGTTGGCGGATCAGGTGGCGGGTCATGGCCAGACCCGAGATAGAGCATCCGGGGTCGCAAGGTGCGGTACGGCGAGGGGGCTCCGCCGGTTCCGGTGTGATCGGGCACAAGGGCTCACTTCCGCCGCCGTCGCCACCGCCACAGCTACTGCCGTTACCGCAGCCGCTGGCGGTCTTCCCGCTGAGTTCCGAAGTCGGGGTGTACGGCGTGGTCGTGGTGTCGGGGTTGGCGGCGGGACGCGGCGAGCAGGGCAGGCTTACAGATGCGGTGATGGTGGTGGTGGTGCTGCTGCTGCTGCAGCTGAGCTGTGACTGTGGGTTTAGCTCCTCCAGGGCGGCCACTTCCTCCTGCGACGGCGACGCCGCCGCCGGCGCCTCCTCGGCCAGGGGCGCCGCCGCCGGCTCAAAGTCAGCGTTGCCAATGGCACTGTCTGCCTCTGCCCCTGGCGTCCCCTGCTGCTGCTGCTGCTGCTGCTGCTGCTGCTGCTGAGGCGGCTTCAGGTGTGCGGGTAGCAGAGGCAGCGAGGGGTAGCACACCGGCATGGTGACAGTGCCCTTGGTCTCCAGCGGAAGGTCCAAGCTCTGCTGCTCTGGGGACACGGACACGGACACGGACACGAGGTTCGCCCCGTCCGCTCCCGGCCCGAGCTGCTCCGCCGTCACCGCCGCCGCCGCCACTGAGGCCGCTGTCGACTCCGCCGCCGCCTGCCCTCCCACATCCGCCCCGCGGGCAGACGGCTCACCCAGCCCTTCCTCCTCCGCGACCGTTTCCAGCTCTGACGGCTCCCCCGCCTGCATCGGCACCCCCGACTCCATCTGCTCCGGAACCCGTGGCCGCACATCCCCGCACCCCTCCGCAGCGGCGGCGGGGGACAGCGAGAGCACCCAAGCGGACGCCACCGGCCAAAGCAAACCCGGCTTGGCCGTCTGCGCCGCCTCCTCGACCACCGCGCAAGGCAGCGGCTCCGCTTCCCCATCCGTCATAGGTGCCACCACAGACAGCTGCGCTACCGAGACGGACCCCGCGATGGCCTCCTCCGGAAGGCCAGCACCACCAGGCGATGACGACGTCAGCGCCGCCGCTTCCGCCTGCACCGCCCGTGGCTCTGAGGCCCGCTCCCGCGCCTCCCGCGCTCCGACCGCCTCCGCCGCCTCCGCCGCCGCCTCCGCCGCCTCCGCCGCCTCCGCCGCAGTTTGCGGCCGCGGCTCCTCCAAGGGCGCTGACCGCATCTGCGGCAGCAGTGCGTCCTGCCGCAGCTGCTGCCCGGGCGGCAGCTCGAGCGGCGGCGCCTCCGGCGGCGGCGCCGACACTACGGAGCGCAGTCCCGGTGGTGGCGGCCCTCCGTCGCCCCTCACAGACCCCTCGCCACTCCTGTCGCCAGCCTGGCTGTGATCGCGAACCTCCCCGGCGGCGCCGACATCGCCCTGCTGAGGCGGCTTCAGGTGTGCCGGTAGCGGCGGCGTGCAGGGCGCAAACGCGGCGGCGGCCGCGGCGGCCGCCGCAGGCGCCGCTGCCAGAGCTCGGTACGCGGCGCCGTCCGCCGTGTCGTCGTCGTCCGCAGCCTCGTCAATATCGGAGTCGTGCTGTTCAGACAGTGTGTCGCTGCCAATAGCGCACCGAGTCATCAGCGCGGCGTCCGACGGCGTCGGGGGTGTCAATGGCGGCGGCATGTACCCCTCCCGGATTACCCCATTGTCGGCATCCCGGGATCCAGGGACGCTGACGAGGCCGGACGGCGCGGCGTCGCCGCCGCCGCCGCCAGCGGCGGTGGCGGCGGCGATGGCACCGCCGCAGGACGGCGCGGCGCCGTCGCTGCACACGGTCATCCGCCGAGATCCGTCTCCAGCGGCGCCCCCGACGCCTAATGCCTTACCGCACAGCTCCGACAAGTGGTGAGATGGCGCGGCCTCCGGCAAGTAAAAGCTGGCGGACCGAGCGCAGCCCGCGACACTGCCCCGCCCTGCCGTCGACCGCATCCGCACGCCCTGCTCCACGAACTCGCCGTACCGCAGCTGGCCGTACCCCGGCGGCGGCTCCACCTGGCGGGGATCAGTGTACGGCACTGCGCTACCCTCGGCGGCAGCGGCGGCGGCAGGGCCGCCACCGCCGGCAGACGGGTCGGGGGAGCGCTGCGTGGTCAGCAGGGCTGGTCCGCCGGCCGGCATTCGCTGCAGGCTTCCGGACTGATCCACATGGTTGGCGGCGGAGTCGCACGCGATGCCGATGCCGACGACTTTGACTTTGGCCGCCTGCAGCGGGGTCCCTGGCGCGTCCGGGCAAGTGCAGGGGACTGGAGACCCCGCCGTGCCGCCGTCCTCGGGCTGGGGATGAGGTCCGGAGGGGAGTCCCGCGGCAATGAACTTGCTGGGCGCGGGGGAGTGTGGCGCGGAGGACGAGGCCGAGGGGCAGGAGCTGGCGTACTCGGCCGCCAGAGGGTTGTTGTGGCCGAGACCTAGGGTGAGGCAGGGGTTCCGGAGCGCCGCGGCGCCCGCGTACGAGATCGGCAGGCCGCCCTCGTGAGAGCCCTCCGCGAGAGGGTTCACGAAGAAGGAGCTGCGGGGGGACATGTACCGGTTCCAAGGGATTGAGGGCAGCGGGGGCTATGTCAGGTGTGGGTTGCAAGTTGGCGCCGAGGTGCGAACCGAGGGACATTGGGATAGGCATTTGGGGAAACAAAGCCGTTTCAACCAAGGCAGTTTCATCCTAGGCCGTCTTATACAAGGGGATCACTGCCGAAGGACTTTTGGTTTTTGGCGCGCGGGCATAGGGGGAGCCGCGGGCATTTGCGGCAAGGACTCCGGGCAGGTGGGATGAGTAACCGGCGCAAGGGAGAACCATTGCACCTAAGGGCGGTGAATTTCAATGCGTCCATGGGGTTCGCTTTAAAAGGGGTGCTTACGCGTATTCGACGCCTCCGACCAGGGCGCGGCTAGACAGGGGTGACTGCGCGTTCGGCATCCCATATCGGTAGTCGACGCCGGCGTCCACACGGCTCCGATTTGTCAACCGGCATCCCAAACTGTTTACGGAATCCTTAGCCAAACTATCCGATGACTGCAGAGCGTCGTCAATTGCGGGAAGCAACTCGCGCTTCGACCCGTTGACGACTGCAGATCCGACGTCCTGCAAAACGTGACAGCAAAGTAAAGCGGAAAAATAAACATATTCGATTTCACATCATATACAACCTGGGAGCACTGACAGGTCGTATGCAAGCCCGCTAACCACCGGCAACACGACTTGAAGGTGCGACTCCACGATAGCGTTTTAGTTCATTCAAGCAATTCAACGTATCCTGGTATTACTTCATGGCCCGTTGCCCATCATGTCTCAGCACGCTGTCCGTCGCAGCGTGGCGCCGTCTGTCCCACCTGCGGAACCTCAGTCGTCATTTCTCCATCGGCTCTGGGTATTGAAAAACACCCACACATGATGCAGCTTAGCGTCATCTTCCTCACGCCTGCTTACAAAACGGACCAAGCCAGGTCAGAAGGCTTCCTATAGTTCTGTGTAACACCCACCTACAACTCATTTTGTAAATAACTGTTCTCATGACTCACCGTCAAAGTGAAGACGAAGGAGAGCCGCAGGCGTCTAAATCGAGGCCTCGCCCGAAGCCGTTCGAGTTGGACTTACAACTTCATTTCCTGATACATTATGGTACCAGGGTAGTAAATTGAAATCATGTTCTTTTACAAATTGCATCAAAAAGGTTATTGACGGGGACTGAGTTGTTGGGTTGCGGCTCTGGGCACGGTGGTTAGGCGGCTCCGAAGCCTTATAAAATTCCGAGTCACACCGTTCAACGGGCAATTGGCTCTGGGCATTGTATCCATTCATGATGCAAATGAGCCTCTTCTTCTACAAGACGGGCCAAACCAATGCTTCCTACAGTTCTGTTGTAACGGCCACCCACAATTTCTACAAGCTCGATTACGAGATAGGCCAAACGAGTGATTCCTACAGTTCTGTCGTAACGGCCACCCACAATTCCTTTCTGAATAAAATGCCCCTATGAATCACCATCAAACTGATGACGGAGAAAGGCGCAGGTCTCTAAACCGATGCCTGGACTCACAAACCTCAACTTTGATAAAGTTTGTAACACAAACAATGATGTGAATACGCGACGAAGATGTAGGGTTAATTCTTTGTGCACTGTTAGGTGGCTCCGGAGCCACAAAAAGCCGAGTGACACTACTGTGCAGCACGTTGCATTTGGTGACTTAATTACACTGTCCAATTTGTAGACTTTCTTATCCACGTTTCTGTTGGCGTTGCCAATCGGCCCAGTGTTACCGGTCAGAGGTGGGGCCATGTCGGAAAACGGCGATGGCCGTCCTGGCTCGGGCGATGTTGTAGCACGTAAAATTAGATTGCATAAGGTGATGCGGCCTCTTGATGAGAATGCCGACAGCAGGTCCCAGGACGATTTCAGCCGGCACCTGGATCGCAGGATCGCTGAGATCCTGCCATCAATTGCCGATCTTCCAATACCTATTCAGAAATCCATGCCAAGCCTTCCGTCGGATGCGCTTGCCGTGGAGCAGCGGCGGCTGCTGAACACCAAGCAGGAGCTGGCGCTCACTGAGGCGCAGGAACTGGCGACGTTGTTTGATATGTCGAAACCACATCCCTTGGACAATGCGCCGCCGTCGACGCCGTGGACCGGAGCCTTGCGCCCTGTGCCTCGCAAAATTGTGCTGAGCCCTTACCAGTACGAGATGATCAACTACCAGCGCATGCTCTTACGCAAAAACATTTGGTATTACCGCGATCGCATGAACGTGCCGCGCGGGCCGTGCCCGCTGCACGTTCTGAAGGAGGCCTGGGTCACCGGCATCGTGGACGAGAACACCCTGATGTGGGGCCACGGCCTGTACGACTGGCTCCCGGCCAAAAACATTAAGCTGCTGCTTCCCATGATCCGGACCCCGGAGGGTGAGCCGTGGGTGCAAAGTGGGCGAGCGGGCGGGTGCTGGGAGGGTCCACTCATCGAGGCCCGGCCAGTGGGCACTGGGAGGGGAAGTTCAAGAACCCCTGCAGCACTTTCAAACCCCTGCTGCCCTTGCCTCTTGATGCGGCGAGCTGGGAACACCGTGAAGGCTTTGCGCGGTCCAGGCCACCTCATGAAGTCATACCTTACCTAGGTACAGCATGTCAACCCAATTTTGTGTACCTCCTACAGCACCCTGCCGTAATCCCTATCCGATAGCAAGTCACGAACTGCACCGTCGTAGCTGAACTCCCCACACGCCCACAGCCATTGTGCTTCAATGGCTCGGGCAGGGGCGTTATCGGGCTCAACTATACCCTATGCATGTCACGCCCTCCTTGCCTTGCCTGCCTACGAACACACCCAGGGCCACCCCGCACCGCACTGCACACCGTTGCCTCTTCCTCCCCGCACACACCTTCACGGGCCCCCCTTCCAACGGCTCTTAACCCTCCTCCTCCCTCCCAACCCCATCCCACCCCGACATGACGGCCCGCCCACAGTGCGCTTCGCCACGTGGATCAAGCGCACCTTCTCGCTCAAACCCAGCCTCAACCGCATTCGGGAGCAGCGCAAGGACTATCGAGACCCGGAGGAGCAGTCGCTGCAAGTGGAGCTCATGAGGTAGTGGAGCGGAGGCAGCAGCAGAGCAGCACAGGAGGCGCAGCAGCAGCAGCAGCAGCTGGCGGTGGCAAGCGCACGGGAAATGCGGGACGGCGTTGGAAGCTTCAGCAGCAGCAGTAACAGCATGCCGTCGGTGCGTTGTGGCTGTGGTCGTTGGGGCGGCTTGAACACCGGCACGCCTGCGAGGCAGGCGCGGAGCCTGGCTGGCTTGCCGCGGGGGCGCGTCAGCTTACTTTCTGCTTTATAGCTAGGGGCGGGTCAGGGCGGCTTGGGCCGCAGCTGCGCGGCTCTGTCGCAAGCTTGGCCGCACAGCATCTCGTTGAGCGGCGGCGCGGTCGGAGGAGCAGCAGGCGGACAGGAGGAGCCAGGGAGGCCTGTGTGGAGGGGCCGGACGAGCCCCGCGTGGTTGAGGCTTGAGGGCCAGCTCACGCGGCTCTTGACCATAAAGCGTCGCGGAGGGGCCGGCTGGGAAGCTGTCAAAGAGCAGCAGCTCAGCACGCGCAGCAGAGTCGGCATGCGGGCTGCTGTGCGTTTGATGAGCCCCGGGTATGCATATTCCTACTGGCAGCGTCGATGCCAGCAAGTGTGGACATACCGTTCGCAAGCCGCCGTGCCACGTTACGTCTCTGACCGGTTCTGATGAGTGGCATGACGCTGCGGTCCTGAAGTGCTGGCTTGGACGCTGGGGAAATTGGTACGTCCTCGGCGCTTCTTGCGAGGTGGCCCAATGCAAGGGTGTTGCCACGGTCTGCACGTTGGAGGGCCCCTGGATGGGATGGGATGGGATGGGATGGGATAAGCGGTATTGAGAGCCTGTTATCGTCGGGGGGGTTCCGGTCGTATCACCGGCGGTGACACGGCGGGGGTTGGAACGGGAGGGGAGGGGCGGTCATCTAGTGTGTATCGTGTATGCAAATTGGTAGGGGGAAGGGGTGGTGGTGGGGTTTGGTGGTGGGTTGACTCTTAAGGTTTGTGTAGGGCTAAGAGTAGGACAATGTCGATGTGCTGCTCGACCGGACGCTTCCTCGAATCACAGCAAGTCGCGGCCTCGAAACCTGCACGTGCAGCGGCCATTTCTCCCCGGGGTCCCCCCCGGGTGCAGAAGCACAGCTGGGGGACTGTGTGAGCGTGGGGCCCCCCAGTCCTCCTGTCGTACCTTGGGAGGGAGCTCCCCGATGTGCACCCCTGCGCCGATGCAGTCGCGACCGGTGCGCATTTCGCGGCTCCACGTTGTGATGGGTTATGGCGATTTTGCTGACCCCAGCTTTGCCGCGACGCTGCGTACGAGGACGCGGACATGGAACGTGGGCCATGCGATGTCGGCTGTTGCCGTTTCCGCCCCCGCGCCCTCGCGCACCCGGGGGGTTGGCTCCCGGATGGTTCACATTTGGGCGCAGCTTCGAGTCGGGGCTCATTTGGCGGTGGCCGTCTGACCCGGGAGCTGTCCTTCGCGCCCGATGAGGCCCGGGGGCCTGCGATGCAACTGGATTTCGATGCGGCGGCAAGATTCCTAAGCGGACGGGTGGTGAGGTTCGCGCCTGCTGGGGCGCAGCTGCATCATCAGGGAGTCGCTGCGCAAGTGCGATTTTGGCAGGGGGCGGCGGGTTTGCTGTCTTTTGATTTGGCATTGAGGCAGAGGCGGCACCGGCGGCGTTACGGGGGGACCCCAACGAGGGGTGAGCCCCCTCCCTGCCCCTTTTGTCGCCCTGCCGCTGCGATTTCTTAGATCCTCGAGGGCTGCTGTCTGTGCGGACCGGACACGCTGCACTGTCACGCGGACGTGGGGCTGATGCGGGTGCTCCTGGGCGCGCCCCCGCTTGAGGCAGAGGCGGTTTGATCCCCGCGGGCGACTGTAGGGTTCTGTTTAGCCCTCGTGGGGCGCGCTGCGGAGGGGCAGTTCGCGGACGTGCAGCAGCGTGTAACGCAGGGCAGTGCGAGGTCTCTCGCCGTTGGAGCGGCGGGGGCAGGGAGGGTTCAAACAGCGTTGGGCGGTTGGGGGGGGGGACGTCCGCCACCCACTGACTGGCCCCGGAACCAGAACCTGGCCTGAGGCCTCGCCCTCGCCGGCCCCTCTCAAAGTACCCCCGCGCAGACGGGACAGCCCGGCCGACGCGGTCTCGTGAAGCCAAGTGGGGCGGGTAACCTGGTCAGGTCCAGCTATCATTCGTCCACGGTCTGGTTAATGGTGGTGGTGGTGGTGGCAGGGGGGTGGCCTCCGCTGCCGCAGCTGCGGCCGCCGGCCCCCCTGGAGGTGTGCCCCCTGCCGCAACCGGCCCTCAGCAGCCCCTCCTCCGTCCTCCGACAACCCACCAGGAAACAACAAATCCAGTAACCCACGCACTGCGAATTCCACTACCTACGGTATCCCTTGTTCTGTGTCCTCCAACGAGCCGCACCGCCCTGCCAGAGTGGGTGGGTTGTGTCTCGAGACGCGTCTGGTCCTCGTCCTTGTCGTCGTCCTAGTCCTGCCAGTCGGGGCGCGGCTGCGGTTTGGGCGGCTTGCCGGGTTTCGCGACAGCAGCAGCGGGCTGCGCTGAAGTCGTCGACGGCGGCCGGCGTGCCGGTGGCAAGCCGGCGTTACCGCCGCCGCGCGCGGCAGCGCCGCCGCCACCTCCCACGCCCCCAGCGCTGCCGGCCCCTCGGTCGTCGTCCGCCCAGTCGTCCCCCTCCTCGTCGTCCGAATACTGATCCCCTTGGGAGGGCGCCGCGGCGGCGCCGCCCGCGGTGCCGCCGACTGCCACCCCATCCAGATGCCGGCGCTTGTGCGCGTCCAGCCGGCCGACCGCCTTCCTGCGGCGCACACCCACACGCGGGACCCAACCCACCATCCCGAAATCACGGAACCAACAAAATTCCGTCATACTATCCGTCCGGGCGTGCGTGACTCGTAACAGACTGAGTGGGCGCATCCAACGGCACCTAACCCTGCAATGCGGCGGCCGGCTTTCGCCCTTTTGTGTTTAGATAAGAGACCCGATAAGAGACCCGTTGTGTGTGTGTGTGTGAGAGAGAGAGTATGTAAGAAACGTGAGCAGAGTGAGAAACGAGACGTCCAGCCGAGGACAGCCGATGCAGGCAGTGCGTGAGACTCCCGCGATGTGTACCGGTACTCCCGCGCCCGGCCGGCAGTGCGTTCACCGCCCGCTAGATACCTACCGCGTGCGGGGCTAGGTGTTTAGGAAA
Source organism: Eudorina sp. 2006-703-Eu-15 (assembly GCA_003117195.1). Taxonomy (NCBI): domain Eukaryota; kingdom Viridiplantae; phylum Chlorophyta; class Chlorophyceae; order Chlamydomonadales; family Volvocaceae; genus Eudorina; species Eudorina sp. 2006-703-Eu-15. The sequence goes on along the minus strand of BDSI01000004.1, from coordinate 70,866 downwards.
GACGTAAACCCGGGGCTGGGTTGGGCCGCAAGGGCGGGGGGCCCTGAAGGGGTCGCGACGATGAGTGTCCCACCCGTCGTACAAGAAATATCGACATCGGGGAGCCGGTCGTCCGGGCGGCACCCAGATCCCAAGCCAGCCCTGCGAGGTCGGTCGGGGGTCTAGGGTGCAACTGTGTGGCACAGTACCACCCCGCCCCTTTTAGTGGGGCTCTCGGACTGCACTCACTTGAAGCCCTGGTGCAGCTCCTCCACCTTGGCCAGCAGACGGCCCTGCAGCGGGACAACCGACCCGCGGGACAGCCGACCCGTGGGACAACCGACCCGTGGGCATCCCGACATGCGACCGTGATGACGCGTGCGCCAGTCCGTTGCAGCTGAGCCTGCAGCTGCACCGCCGCGGGTCGCTCCGTTCCGCGGCCCAGCAGCCTAGCACCCAAACAGAGCACATGTTGTGTCCCCGAGTTCGTTTCTGGGTTTGGAGTTTCTCCTAATAAACCCTGCACCCGGCACGCCATCTACCCGTCCGAACCGCAGTCCGCCGAACCACCCCGCCCATCCCTCCCAGCGCCCAGCGCCCAGCACCCACCTCCACGTCCGCGGCGGGGGCGTTCACGAGCAGCTCCGGAACCGAGGCCAGCGTGTCCCGGTGCACCCGGATGACGTCAACCAGCGCCTGAGGTGGGGGCGAGGGAGCACCCCGGGGGAAGGGGGGGAGCAGGCGGGCGAGGGAGCCACGGGGCCGACCACCGCCCCAAACTGTTTTCGTGTACCACTGAGTGCGTTCTGCCGGGTATACACTCTAGGATGTGCGCCAGTTCACTGGGATAGATCCTCGGGGGCCGGGCGGGGCGGGGCGGGGCTGTGGGGGGAGGCCGCCGTTCCAGACTTGCCGTACCAGGGGGTCGCGAGGGCGGCGCGGCGCGGGGTCGGACCCGGGCTGGCGTTGGTATGGGGCATGGCTCATACACCGTGGGTGAAGTGCAAGAGCGCGTATAAGAAAATTTGAGCCGCGAGAAACGAGTGCGCGAGGCTGTTTCTGCGAGGGGAAGGAGAACCCCCGCCAAGGCTCCAGTCGGTCCAACCCCTCGTGCGCAAAAAAAACGGTCCGATGCGCGCCTTCCTCCTTGCCAGCGCCCACGGGGCCAACCACTGTACTGCCGTACCGCCGTACCTTGAGGCAGGTCTCGCAGGGATGGAGCTCCAGGGCATCCGCCGCCTCCAGGACCTGCCGTACAGCTGCAGCGGCGTTGAAGTACGACTTGATCGCTGCGGCGTCCTTGGCGCCTTGGGACGCAGTGAGAGGGGAGGGGGGCGGGGGACACGGCGACGAGGCGGAGGGCGGCTCAGAGGTGGCGGCTCATCACCATCTCGCAGCAGTGCGCGAGCGGTGGGATACTGAAAGTGTCACAAGAAGATACACCTGCGGTGCGAATTACGGAGCAATTTTGCGGTGGGATACAGTCCCCTTGTCCTGCGCATCATGTCGCCCAATAATACGGTAGGTAGTTTAAACACAACAGGGCCGGGCAGCAGGCGCCATCTGTGCTGGGCGGGCGCGGGGCGCGGGCGCGGGGCGCGCATGCCGGTTGTGACACAAACTATTGCCGGTGTCGTTCTTGTCGCAACCACCAGGCGCGCCCAGGCGTCATGCATGTGCGCGAGATGATCCGTGTGGTTAACAAAATTGTGGAGTAGGTGCTTGATTTTAGATCCGCGGCAAGAGCTCCAGGTTGGTGCAGGAAAACGGAGGGGAGGGCGCAGGTCGCGGTGAGCCGAGAGACTTTCGTGTGAGGCCGTCCGCCAGCGACGTGCGGGGAACGCCGACCGGGCAGCAGTGGGAGATGAAGCGCATACCACATCACACGGCGACGTTGGTGCTACGGACGCAGACGAAGACGAAGAAGGACGCGGCAAGGCAGGACTCGTACATCCTATGGGTGGTGGGCTAACCGATGGGCCTATCGACTGAAGGCCGTTTTGATTGCGAATCGAGGGACGCGCCTGCCCAAATAAACGCAACCCCTTAAAATCTAATAAAAGTTTTAATTATAAAGTGATGACTGGCATAATCCTTGAAGCTCCAGGCTTCGGCCCAGGTAAGGCAGAGTCCGACAGGGTCCGACATGGCAGTCGTAACTTTGCGTCGTTGTAGCCTTGACAACCGTTTCAATGTTTCGAGCTGCAGATACATCTTTTTTTAACACTGTAAATTTCATCCGGCGATCTACGGTAGCGAGCAACGCGATCGCGAACGTTTCGTCCCTCGTCCGCCCCGCCAGTATGACATTTGAAAAAACGCGCGCGCCGAAACTTTCGAATTGTGGATGGATGGATGGATGGATGGATGGATGGATGGATGGATGGATGGATGGATGGATGGATGGATGGATGGGTTCCCAAGCCCCTCAGCCCCGCTTCGGCCGCGGCCGGCCGCCGACGCGGTATATAGACAAAGCACGAGTACCTTTCAACATCGCAGTGAAATGATTTCTCGAATTTCCGCGTCCGAACGTTTCCAACGTTTCCCAAACGCGGCCAGGGAAACATGCGTGATAAGGTGTGTGCCGCGATGGGCCCGCTGTCTGACAGCGAATCGCACCCCGGAAGGGTCGCAAAGGGCCGGATGTGGTTTTTTCGTAGCCGGGGGGAGAAGGAGCTCGTGATATGCAAGGGGCGTAGCCAAGCCCGGAAGATGCCCGTATGTATACCACACGACTGCCCCGTCGGATGTGTATTCCAGTACACAAACCCGAGTGCGAACCCGTCCGCCCTCCCCTCCCCTCCCCTCCCCTCTCCTCATTGCCCTCTTCAGTCAGCGCGGGTGTACCGCATCTACCCGCCCACTCGCAGTTGCCCCGACGGGTTTCCCCGCCCTCCCCTAGCCGCTGTTATCACATCACGCACGCCTTGCCTTTGCCCGCCTACTAACACACATACACATACACATACACGCACACCCGCCCCGCTCACCCCGGCACTCCTCCAGCGCCAAGCCCACACTCAGCATCAGGTGCGAGACGTGCTCCGCGTGCAGCGCCGCGGCCCGCGCCGCGAACCTCAGCTCCGCCTCCAACACCGCGCGTTTCGCGGCTGCAGCCTGCGGACAGACCAGCAGCAGCGAGCAACCGCACCGCCACCACCACCGCCATCACCACCACCACCGCCATCAGCAGGAGCACCCCAACCAACCAACCAACCAACCAACCAACCCCAGGCGGAAAGCGGCGACGTCGGGGGGTCGGGAAAGACGGTACTGGTCTTCAACATCGTTGATCCTTTTGGGGTCCGCTGTAACGTTCATGAATTCATGAATTCATTCATCGGTCGTGCGGCCGCCGCCCGCTATCCCGAGACGCCCCGGAACCCGTCACCCGCTCGGAGGTCACTCGCAGCCCAGCCCCCGAAAGCCCAAGCCCCCCACCCGGGCCTCCCATACCGACACCGACCAGACACCCCACCCAGCCTCACCATGGACCTGGCCCGTACGGGCTCCAAGATGTCCGCCAGGGCCTTATTGCCGGTCTTGCGGTCTCGGAGCAGGGGGGCGATGGCGGCCTGGGGAAGAGGCGGGAGGGTGGGGCGGGAGGGTGGGGCGGGGGGTTGCGGTCCACACGGGGGCGCGGGGAGGGGGGGGCTGCACTCCGGCAGCCGCAGCAGCTGGTCAGCGGGGAGTACCGGACGCGGACACAGACCGCGCCCCGACCAACCGACCAACTGACCAAACTCACCACAACCGCCAACCCCATAATCTACATAACCCGCACCGCCACACCCGCCGCCACCACCACCACACCCGCACCTGCAGCCGGGGCACGCTGACGACTCCCTCCTCGTTGACCGCCGGCGAGGGCGGCTCCGGCGCATCCACCAGCTCCGGACTGCCGTACAGCCAGCTGTCACGACCTGCACAGCGGCGCGGCCACGCCGCGGGGGGAGAGGACGGGACGTCGGGGGCGGCACTGAACGGCTGCTGACACGTCACGACGACATGACACATCCCGGGGGGCCACGGACGGGCCGCTGGTGCTCCGTCGCGTCCCCTGCTGGAGAGGAAGCGCAGGCGGCCGCCCCGGCCCGATCGACACGTCCAACCGCACACAAACACAAACACAAACACAAACACAAACACAAACACAAACACAAATACAAACACAAATACAAACACAAACACGGGACGACGGGACCGCCCACACCACTCTGCCCCCCGGGATGGTGAACGATGGTGAACGTTCAACCCCCGCTTCCACTGCCCATCGCCCCAACGGTCCGCCTGTCCACGCGCCACCCGCCACCCGCCACCCATTCACCCGCCACCCGCCACCTACCCGCCTCCACCTCCGCCGCCCGCCTCTTGGGCTCCTGCGACACGGGCCCCTCCCCGAACATCGCCGCACCGGCCGGCAGCAAGCTGCACAGCTGCACCAGCGCCTCCACCGACTGCGCCACGCCCTCCGCCGCCTCGCCCACCTCCGCCTGCGGAACGACCGCAAAGCGGCAGGCAAGGGGGGCAATTGTGTCCCGCACGTGATAGCACGTGACAGCACGTGACCACATGCCTTGCCAACACGAGTAGTGGACACACCCGTGCAATAAAATAAGTGGGCTCTCAGCCTCTCACGGTGTAGGGTTCTGTGGTTTCTGTGGTTTGGGGTCCTCGTCCGTCATACCCCGGCGGCCCCTTGCCTCCGTACCAGCACCAGGACTGGACCACTTCAGAGACATTGCTTTATGTACTTCAAGAGTCCTGTTATATTATGAAGATAATTTGAAAAAGACCTGTTATGTCATCAAGATAATCTGGGTGTTGTTAACATTGATAAGTAGACCCTGCCGACGGTGAGTCCCCCGGAGTGCCGGCAACTCCCCACCTGCAGTCGGTCCGCCGCCTCCAGCCCCAGCCACGGCATGGCCGGCAGCAGCTGCGTCTTCAGCAGCACCGCCAGCGACGTCATTTTGGGCGCCAGACCCGCCAGCTGCATCTCCAGCCGGTGAGCCAGCAGCGGATCCGCAAGCAGCGCCGCCTGGCCGCCGGCGACGGCGGCGACGGTGGTGCCGGCGGCCCCGGCGCCGGCGGTGCCGCCGCCGCCGCCGGCGGCGCCGGCGAGGTCGTCCGCCGCCGCGGCGGCGCCGCTGGTGCCCGCCGTCAGGAACCGATTGCCGCCCGCGGTGAGAAAGGGTACGGCCCACGTGGGAGCGCAGCTGGCGGCGTCGCCGCCGCCGGAGCCGCCGCCGCCGCCGCCGCGGTCGCTCCAGCGGTGGTGCGCCGAGGCCTCCGCACCCTCCCGCGTGAAGATCTTGGACGACTCGCACTTCTCGCTGTCGTCCGTGCGGGTGCGGTCGGGTTGAAAAGAAACAGCGGGTGGGTGTGGGTGGGCGAGTATGCACCGAACGATTGGCCGGCTGCGCCAAGCGGGTTATGGTAGATGTAGTACTAGGCGTGGCAGCGACGCAGGCGCATCCGGCCGGCCGGTCGGCCTGCGATCATGTCTGGCCGCTAGGGACTGACGACCTCCTTTGTGGCATGGAGCGAGTTGGGGGAACAGGAAATTGGCAGACAATTCAAACTGCGCCGCGAGTTGGGGGAAGCCACTCCAGGGTTGATAGAGGTGAGAATGGTGGTGACGGCCACGAGGTGTCGAGATGATGCGCGGTCGCCAACAGGCGCAGCCGGAAGCAACCCACCCCCTGTCCGGCGAATTAAGTACGGCAAAACCCCGCGGCCCCACCTCTTGAGCCGGCCCAACATCTGCTTGCTCCACTTGACCAGCTGCAGCAGCCGGTCACGGCTCAGGGCCTCGCCTCCGCCGCCGCCTCCGCCGCCGCCACCACCTAGGCCCGCCGCCGCTGCCTCCGCGGCGTCGCCTGGCAAGGCGGCGTCGCCGCTCGCAGCGCTGCTGCCGGCGGTCGCCAGCTCCTGGGGAACAGGACCGCGGGGCGGCGATGCAGGCGTCCGACTTTCCGGGAGCGCTACCCGCATCGACAAGGAGCCCGAACAGCCCCGACAGCAAGTGGGGAGCTGGACTGAAGGACATGCGCCCGCACCGGGACCACTGGAAGATCAGAAGAGGAGGAGATTCAAAAGATCCGAGAAAGATCCAAAAGATCCGAGAAAGATCCGAAAGAAGACCCCCCGAAAGCCACGTGCTTTTATCCTCTGTAACCCCCCTCTGAGGACGTCGTCACTTCGCTGGAGATCCTGGTACAGTCGAGTCTTTATCGGATATTCGCTCTGGCAGCAGCGCACTATAAATATGTCTACCAATTTCCTATACCCCTCGGAGGCACCCCCCAGACGCCCCGGCACACCACCGCCCCGCGACTGGCCCACGCGCACAGGACCTCGCTCCCCCTCCCGCGGATGTCGTCCGTGACGTCGGGGTCGGGGCACCTCGGGGCGCGGCGCGTGCAGGGGGCCACGGACGTGGGTTGCACCGCGACGACACACACACACACACACACACACACACACACACACGTCCACCGCTCTGCACGGAGCGTGTGTGTGTGTGTGTGTGCCACTCCGTGCCCGTGTCCGTACGGTGAAACCCCCAGGAGGGTTTCAACTTCACGCGCCTGCCCCCCAAATACGACAGTACGACAAGCGCAGGTTGCCGTTGCGCACTCACCGCCAGCTTGGCCGCCACCTCCAGCAGCGCCCCCTCAGCCTCGAAGCCCAGCCGGGATTTGGCCTGGCCGGAGTAGCAGGGCGGGCATCGCATAACACCACGTTGCATAGCATCACAGGGTCGGGACTAAGGGTCCACCTTGTAACGGTTACATTCAGCATCACCAGGCATACATTGCACCACGTTGCATCGCATAACATGGCATCCGACCCCAGACGGCCACGTCGTTCTGGTGCGGAAGGGGGAGGTGAGGGTCAGGGTGAGGTGGTGGGGTGCGGTAGGTTTAATAGACCCTATATCCGGTGGGTCTCAACAGGCGCCCCGAACCCCTGCTCGGCCATCTGGCGCATGTCGTACATCGTACGTTCGTACATCGTTCCCTCGTCAGGGACTGAGATACAACTGGCGGGCCGTCTATGGACACGCACACACACACACAAAACACGGTACCCAGTCGTACTGCACGGGCTTTCCCCCCGCCCTAGACCCCTGGTCCGCACCTCGATCTCCAACGACATAACCGCCACCTGCCGCTGCAGCTGGATGATCTGCGGGGATGGGGGAAGGGGGGGAAGGAAGGCAGTGGCAAGGGCAGCAGCCGAGACGTCAGCGGATGCCAGTGCATTGTAGCTCTAGGCTCAGCTCTGCCCGCACCAGCCCAGCTGAGGAGCCGACAAGGCGGCACGAGGAGGAGGAGGCTACGGTATCCGCACCTCCAAGGACATCAGTGCCTAGAGGCTGCAAACCATTTGGCGGTTCAGCGGCGATGCGATACGGAACCTCGTAACACATTCCGACACGCCAGCAGCCGACTCAGCCCCGCTGACCACACCCTCGGCCGCGAGGCGGCCCTCCCTAGACCCTCGCTGACCACACCACCGTTGCTCCCTCCCACCTGCGATTTGTACTGCTGTAGTACAACCCCGCCGGCGGCCGCCGCAGCGAAGCCCGGCGTCGACGCCTCCCCGACGCCCGCGCTCGACGGCCGTCCAACCGCGGTCGCCGGCCCCGCCCGCCTGCCGCGCCCGCCATCACCCGCCGCCGCAGACGACGGCGCAGCCGTCGCCAGCAGCCGCTCCAGATGCTGCACCTGGTCTCGGAGCCTCGCATTCTCCTCCTGCAAAGCCTGTGTGCGGTACGGCACGGTACGGCACCGTACAAGCAGAGTACGGCTCGGTCGCGTGGAGTTGAAGGCATCCATGAATGACCCCGGGGCGGTCGGGGCGCCGAAGGGGGCGCCGAAGGGGGCGGACAGCAGTGGGGAAGCGCGCGTGGGGTGTTACGTCCGTGGCGGTGCCGTACATCGCTTTGTTTCCCCCACTCCCAACCGAGCACGGCAGCCTTGCAGGAACCTTTGGGGCCATGCTCTGGAGGACCTTCCTACGGGGGGCGGTGACACCCCGTTTTGCCCAACCCGTGCGAAGCACCGGACCGCTGGACAGCGCGATCCGAAAGGCAGCACCACCACCACCGCCACTACCACCACCGCCGCGGCCACCACCACCACCACCGCCACGTAGGTGCGCGAAGGGCCACCTCAGGTGCCGGCGGCTCCTCCGCCGGCGGCCATTCGGTGTCCTCCTGCTGCCCGCGCCAGCTGTCCCGCCTGCCGGGTCTGATGCGACGCGGTGTCACACCCATCACCCATCACCCGTCGCCCGTCACTCCCACGCCACGCCACCCAAGGAAGAGGAACAAGGGAAAGCAACCTAGACAAGTCCTGTCCTAGGGGCCGACCCCGCCACCTCACCTGCACCTGCCTCGCGGACTCCAAATGGGGAGCCGTCGCGCCCGGCCGGCCGCTGCCGCGGCTACTGCCGCCAGCTGCCGACGACGCCGATGACACCCCGCCGCCGCCGCTGCCCTCCCCTACGCCCGCCGATGCGCCATGACCCAGTGACATCCCACCGGGCAGCACCGGCGCGGGCGCCGCCGCCGCCGCAGCGAACCCCGACGAGAATGTCACATCCAGGGCCCCCGGCTCCGCTGGCGACTGAGCGCGGGGCCGCCGCGGCAATGACGGCGGCGCCGCCGCCGCCGCCGGGGCCCCACGCCTCGGGCCCGCGTGTCCGCCCGGCGATGCGGCCCCGTCCGCGTCCTCATCGCCGCCGGCACCGTAATCCCCTCCATCTGCGCTGCGCCGCGCGGACATGGGCTGCTCGGAGTGCCGCCGCCGCTCCGGCCCCGGCCGTTGGTGGGGCGGTGGGTTTACCACATCCGGACCCCGCCCCGGCTCCGAAGCCCCCGCCTCCCCGCTGAACAACCAAGACCCTCGGTCGCCGCCATCCGGGTCAGAGTCCCATCGGGCGCTGCCGCCGCCGCCGCCGCCGCCGCCGCGTGCACCCCCGGCACCCCCGGCCCTGCGCTCCGCGGTCCCAACATCCACCCAGTCGTTTCGCACATTGTCGGTTATGGAGGTTGACCGTTTCGGCGGAGCGACGGGCCGCGGCTTGGGTGTTGATGACGATCGGGTCGCGACACGGGGCTCCGCTGCTGCTGCTGCTGCTGCTGCTGGGCCGCCTCGGGCGGGCGAGGCGGTGACTCGGGCGGCGGCGGCGGTGCCGCCGTTGCCGCGCACGGGCCCGGCAGCGCGGCGCGCCACCCCCGGGGCGGCGGTGACCCGGTCTCCTGCACCCAGGTCGCCCGGGGGCAGCCGGGCTGGCACGTCGCGACGCCCCGCGGGCCCCGACGCCGCAGCTGCCCCGGCCAGGGGCGTCGACTCCACGTGCTCTACGCGGGCATACAGACCGTCGACGCCGCGGCGCCCTTGCGAGGGGGTGGTGGAACCCGACGGTTGCTGCTGCTGCTGCTGCTGGTGATGTTGCTGCTGCTGCTGCTGACGGGTCCATAGGTCCAGCTGGTCGGCGGGCGCGGGTCCCCCGGCGGACAGAGGCCGGCCCGCAGCGGCTGCCTGGACAGGCGCCCGGAAGGCGACGGCGTGGGGGCCACGCTCAGGCTGTGAACCCCCGTGCTGACGCGCTGCTGATGGGGAACGGCCGGACGGGGGCCGCTGAGCGTGGGATGGCGGCGACTGCAGCGAGTCAGCTGCATCCAGCTCTGTCGCCCACGGCGGTCGCGACGCCGCGTTGCCGCGTGCCGAAGGAGTTGTCCTCAACTCAGCTGCGTTACACGTTTTGAGGATTATTTTATTACAGTATCGCCGTAACTTGGTGGTCAGGTCGCGGTTATGTCAGCTGTCGCGAAACATTTTAGGAACGGAATGTGACTTACCGGAACCCTGCGCCCCGGACACCGGCGCAAGAACATTTCCCACGACTGAGCGAGTTTCATATGCACCAGCCCGGCGCCGCGGCAGCTCCATCCCTTAGCTGGTGCCCAGTAAATTGTTTGCATTACTGTGCGACCTGGGTCGAATAGAAATTTGCTCACCCATTCCATTGATGCATTATTCCATTATGTGATTGCTTGGATAATCCTGCGAAAAGAGTTGATTGAAGGGCCGTGCAGCGCGGCACGTCGAGAATGTCGTACTGGAACCCCCGGCAATCGTGTCGCTGCAGAAGGCATGGCAAGGGCGGGTTATGGCTGCGCCTCCTGAACAATCCGAGGATGCCCCAAAAGTGCATTTGCCAAATGCGACCAGCCCACCACGCACCCGCGTTTCCTTAACGAGCGGAAATCCGTCGCGTCAAGCTGTCGAAGAAGCACTCTTGTTTGCAAGATACCCTGTTGAATGATACCCTGTGGAGGCAAGCAGCCCCGCAGGCGACCTTAAACGACGACAGACGCGCGGGTGCGCCAGTGCGGCAGCAGGCCTGCTCCACCCGCAGTTACGGTACCCCGTTCCACAGCAGGGATCGACTCAATCAGTCGGCCGGAGGACCGGAGCCCGTCGACTCAATCCGAGACCGGCTCCCGCCTTCATGTGCTGCTCTGCGAGCTTGCTGCTGCTGCTGCGGCGGCGGCAGCCCATCGCAGAGCTCGTCATCTTGCCTGATCGACGGCGGCCAGGCACCAAATCCAACACTCCATCCAACCCTCCCCGGCGCACATGCCACGTGCCGGCCGGGCCGATGCCGTGCTCCCGCGGCAACAGTCCTCCACCAACCACCATACGAAGTCACACGCAACAAGCATCCGCAGAAGGCGATACAACCGCCCCTTGTGGCGCCCACGACCAAGGACTTGTCGTAAGGATGGTAGCACTCCCGGAATCGCAGGCTAACACAGAATCACACCACTACCTGCCGCCCCCGCACTTTCACGTGATGCAGCTGACGCAGCCAGGCACCCCAGCGGCCACGCGTTTACGGACGCGATGGGGCGAGGGCCTCCATAACCATGAGTCCATGACTCGTTAATTCCCCCTAATCACTAGGAGCTAGAAGCTGAATAATAATGCCCCGTGCACGTGCGTTTTTTCGCGGCAAGTAAATCTGACGTAAGAACGCCTACGTCAAGACGTGGACGTCATCCGGCCACTTCGTCCGTGCACACGCTTGGCAACCGGACTTGGTGCAGCACGGCACAACAACATACGGATCGCGCTGCGTTGCGGTGGTACGGCACAGACACGACGGCACGCCGCGTCCGTTGCGACGCGCTCATAAAAAGAAAACACACATGGACACGGGGACACAAGTGGTCCGGCAATAAAACTGTGATGAAACACGCGCGATGTGTCCGCATGCAAGGCCTCCTCAGCACTCTTCTTCCACGCACGCCCCCGCGCTTTCTCAGTCCTCTCTCTCCCCTCTAGCATCTCCCGTCCCCCACCTTGCATCCAAATACACAATCCTTCTATCCTTCCATCCAAATACACAAACACATCGACGCGCGTACATCGGCTTGATTCTCTCTTCTCCCCTCACACTCGCACTCGCCCTTTACCTCCCCTCCTCTAGCAACACTACCAAGGCAACGGCAGGCGACGATCGATTGCTGCGTTCGCGGCCCATATTTGGCCTTGCCTTCTTACAGCTACCCAAAACTCCTATATCTCTTCCCCCGAACGTCAAGCAACCCCTCTAGCACCTGCTCCCACTGCCGACTTCGAGCTTTCTGAGTCCCCAGCTACAGATAAGTGACCGTCGCGCAGCGGCGCGGGTACAGAACAGTTCATTCCCAGTTCCCCACGTGTCGTGCTGCGGCGGGCATCATGGCCCCGCCGCTCCTCCGCCGCCCAGCTGCTCCCGCAGCCGTTGCGCCTCTGCTTCCAGAGCCTGCAGGCGTGCCCGCAGTGCAGCCCTGTGCGCCTCATCCCTTGCCTCGCCATCACCGGCAAGGGGTGCCTCAGCGGGTCCAACATCGGCTGCCCTCCCTCCCACGGCCGTGCGCGATACAGCCCCCGCAGCCGCAGCCGCAGCCGCAGCGATTGTATCCGCTGACTCCCGGACGTCCCCGACCGGCCGCAGAAACGGCTGGTCTGTGGACAGCCAAGTGATGTCTGTTTGAGTCCCAACGTCTTCCAGAACTCGCGCCACCGCCACAGCCGTAGGCCCACGGAAGCTGCCAGAGCCGGCGCCGCCGGGGCCGCGCACCTCGCCGGGTGTTGATGACCCGATCCCTATAGGGCCCCCCCGCGAACCCCAGAAGAAGCGCTGCAGCTGCGGTGGCGGGGACGGGGGAGCTGCCGGCAGGAGAGGCCGCTGCGGCCCTATGAACGGCGAGTTGCGCGGCGGCGCCGGCCCGGACGTGGCCCGCTGCAGCGCGCTGCCGCCAGCGGCAGCTGCAGCCGTCAGCCCGGACGCGCCTTCGTCACCCACACGGCCGCGCCAGGCCGCAAGACCGGAGAACGCTCGACTAAAGCCCGTTCCGTGCAGGTTGCTTTCCGGGGCTTGGCCCTTGCCGCCCCCACCGGCCATGCGTGCGTGCGCTGCCGCCGCCGCCGCCGCAGACCCATTCCCAGACCGGCCGCCCGCGAAACCACCACCCGCCGCCGCAGCGGCAGCAGCGTTGCTGGGCCGCTTGGCGCCCTCAGCGGTCTGCGGCCCATCGGGGCCTGGGGCGCCCCACAGCACGTCGAGGAAGGCCAGGAGCTGTCCGGCGCTGGGCCGGAGCTCCGGCCGGGCGCGCAGGCAGGCCTCAGCGAGTTTGGCCTCGCCGGGGTAGGTCCGCAGGAACGAGGCGGGCAGGCGGCCCTGCCGCGCCTCACGCATGGCGTTGGCGCGTTCCATGGCTGCGGCCACACCGAGGTCCGTGGGGCGGGTGAGGCACGACGTGGTGGTACGTATCAGTAAGAGGCTACTGCGCCATGGGTGCGGGAATGGACGGGAGATGTATGCAGGGCTCACGGACTTTCCGGCATACGAGCCGTCCGGTTGAAGAGCGAGAGCACCCAGATAGCCAGATTCAAGACGCGCCAGGGCGAGGGCATCCAGCGGACTCCGCGCCGCCCACCGGGACGCGCCTGTGTCGATCAAGACAGCGGCCACCAACAGCTCGATCGGAATGGTGCGCACCTGTTGTGTGGATACAGAACAGCTCCATGAGGATCAGGCCCAGCGGGTAGATGTCCACCTCCGGCCCGTAGTGCGACACACCGGCGGACTGCTCCCGCAGCTGCTCGGGGGCGCTGTACGACGCCGTACCCACGCCTGACGTGTGCGCTGACGTGGAGCTGCTCTCGAGCCGCCGCAGACCGCTGTCGCCCTGGATGCCGCCGAAGAGGGCGGCGGCGGCGGACCGCCGCGGCCGCGCGGCGGCGCCCGCGGGGCCCCCGCTGGCGAATCCCGAGTCAGCGTCGTGGCCAGTCATGGCCATGCTGGGGCCCAGCTGGAGAGAGGACATCCGGCGGTAGGTCGCTGTGCCGCCGCCGGAGGTGGTGGTGGTGGTGACTGTTGCGGCGCTGAAGGCGCCGCCGGAGGATGACGAGGAGGAGGGGAGGCGCGGCCCGGCGGGGCTGGCGGCGTCCTCATGAGTGACTGATGCATCCTGTCAAACGGCCAGATGCGCAGGGCAGGAACAGGCAGGAACAGGTAGGAGGGTACATCTTCGCTGCGGTCTTGTCACCCTGCCGCTGCGATCACGAACCCAAAGCTATCGACAGGTCCAGGCGTGAAGGGATACGCACGGAGCCGACTTCTACCTGTCGATTCCCCGGCAATTTGCCAGCCGTCCTGCGATACGTCCCGATGCCCAGGATGCCCACCCACCTCGTGCGCCACCGCCAGCCCAAAGTCCCCTATCTTGACCAGGTAGCACTCCGCGCTGGCGCCCCCGCCACCGCCCACCGCCTTCGCCGCCGCCGCAGCAGCAGCAACAGTAGGGGTCCCTGCGACGGCCTCCCAACCTGTCGCATCCGCCGCGCCCGGCTTCGCCACCACCGGAACCAGGAAGATGTTGGCCGGCTTCAGGTCGCGGTGGATGATGCCCGCGGCGTGGACGTAGGACAAGCCCGTCAAGATCTGTAGTGTGGCAAAAAGCCCATGTAACGTTCACTAATGCCATCCATGTGGACCAAGATGACCCAGGGGGCCGATTTAGTTCAGGGCGGAGTTTAGGCTGGGCCCACCATACCGTGTATGCCACTAACAGCTTGGCGCGCGGAGACGAAGCGCAACATTCGGAGGCTGCCTTGTTCACCTACATTTGGACGCTTGCTCGGTGTGACCCATGCAACGTCCATTCAGTCTCAAGGATGCACCCGGGCATTCGTTCCACGCATGGGACGAGGAGGCAAGCGTCGCGGGTAGCCCACCCGTACTCCGTACACCCGCCGCGCTGTGTTGAGGACGCGTAGCTGAGACGATGGGTTCCAGAGCATAAGGGCCCGTACGGCAGATCACTTGGCGGATCGTACGGCAGGTCGCACAGAATCCACAGACTCCAGACCGCGCTGATCCACTTCCCCCCCACACGGGAAGACACAGGGCAACCCATGACACACCCAATCCTAGGTGGGGAGGGTATATTCGGACCCGATGCCCCCACCTGGCGGAAGATGCTCCGCTCCAGGGCGGCGGGCTCCGGCGGGTTCTCAGGCAGGGGGGCCCCATGGCTGCGGCTGCTCAGCCGTTCCGCCCGCCGCTGCAGCCACGTGGTCAACGTAGGGCCCGGCGCGAGCTCCATGCTGATGTACAACGTGTACGGCCACCGCCGTATGCCTGCCAGTGCGGCAAGGTCCAGGCCCGTCGCCGCTGCTGCCGCGAGCGACCCGTCGACGCAGTCGGATGCGCCCTCGGCCAGTGTCGGTAGGGGCTGGTGGCGGCGATGCCGCGGCCGCGGGCCGCGCCGGCGGAGGGGACCGCCGTCTGCCTCCTCCACCGGGCTGGTGATGATGGGAGGAGGGGCCGATCTGCGGCGCTGGTGACGTGGTGCCGGAAGGGGCCCCTGCGTGGGTGGGATGAGGACGCCAAGGCTGCTGCGAGACGACGCGCGGCGCCTGCCCCTGTCAATGGCGCCCTCGCTTGCGCGTCCGGTCTCGGTAATACTCCCGCTCTCACTCCCGCTTTCACTCCAGCTCCCGCTGCCGCTGTCGTCGCTACCGCTTCTGCTGTTGCTGTAGCTACTGCTATCGCTGTCGCTACCGCTACCGCTACCGCTACCGCTGACACTTCTGCTGTCATCGCCGCCGCTGCCATGACGGCGGCAACCCCAGCCCGCGCGTGTGCGCCGCTCGGATGCGCTTGTGGCGCCCTCAAGCGGACCAAAGATGCCCTCGCTGCCGCCGCCGCTGTCCCTCCTGCCGCGCGCGCCCCGGCCACCGCCGGCTCGGACGGCGTCCTTGCCGCGGCGGCCTTTGCGCGACCTGCGTTCCGAAGCCGTCCCACCTCTCCCGCCGCCTCGCTCGCCGATCCGGGCGGCGGCGGAGCCGAAGGCCCCCCGCCGCGGCCCAGCTGCAGCAGCGACGGACTCGTCGACCTCGTCGCCGCGGTCGAACGTCCAGCTGTACTCGCTGTTGGCGTCCGCGACGGCCGTACGCCCGAGGGTAGGCCCAGTCGCCGTGCCGGCGGTCATCGTGGTTTCGGAGGAGGAGGAGGACGTGGTTTCGGAGGAGCGCATGGACGAGGAGCTCGACTCGGCGCCGCTGCTGCTGTCGTTTCGTGAGCGGGTTGCGGTCCTGTCCGCCGGTCGGGGGCTGCCTTCGAAGGCCGAGCTGCGGTGCCCGGGCGGCGGCACCTGGTGCTGCCGCACCCAGCCGCTGCTTCCATCGTCACCGCCGCAGCCGCCAACGTCGCCATGGTTCGTGTTGCCCAATACCGTATCCTTTAGCAACCCCCGTCGGTCGCTCGCGCCGCCGGAGCTGCGACGTCCGCCGCCGTCGCTGGAGCCGGGAGTGACGACGGTTGGACTTCGGTTGCGGTGCCCGTACGCGGGGCTGATCGCCATCCGAGCGCCGGGGGGCACGCGGATCGACTCGACGGAGCTGGACAGGACCGACCCAAGGGTCGGCGTGGCGCCCGTGGGGGCCTCAGGGCTGGTGCTGACGCTGATGACCAGCGGCTGCGACGAGTACACGTGAAGCGGCGGCGGGTGCTGATTCCGCCACCCAGTGTGCGGCGGTAGCTTCCACCAATGTGAAAGCGGACTCGACCCCCCCTCGGGTGTACTCGCAAGGGATACGATGGGCGAGGGCGACGGCAGCACAGCGGCCGCGGCGGCGATACCGGTGCTGCCGTCGGTCAACGCGCCGACAGCCATGCCGCCTCGGCCGCCGCCGATGGCGAAGCCGCGGCTGCTGTCCGATGTGGCATCGTCGTCGACATCATCAAAGCTCCGCCGCCGCGTAGGCTCCGAGCTGCTGGGCGGGAGGGTCACGATCGGCTCATCCGGGCTGCGAGCCTCCTCCGTCGCCGCCACCGCCTCTGCTACCGCCGCTGCCAGCGCAACAGCATCTGGAGCCGCCTGGGAGGTCAGCGCCGCCAGCAACGGCTCGGCGGCCGCCGCAGCCGCGGCTGCGGTCGCCCGACCCATGCTGGTCGCGTGGGCCAGCCTGTGCTGCCGTCCCTGGCCGGGCGTCACAGGTTGCGCCCTGCCGCCAAGACCGGGAGCCGCCTCGCTGTCCGCGCCACCAATTTCGTTCGGGCTGGGCCCACTCGCGCCGTCGCCGTCGCTGGCGCTGCTGCCATCGCTGAGCTCCTGGATCCTACAAGACTGCGCGCCGCTGCCGCCACAGCCCTCGCCGCCGCCGCGGCCGCTTTCGTTGCTGCCAATCCGCGCGAGCATGGGGAGGATGTGGTTGGGAAGGTGCGCAAGGGGCTGCGGCTTCTTAGGAGATGCCACGGCCGCCGGCGCGGGTTCCTCGCGCAAGCCGGCTTGGGTTGCAAGGTTGACCGCTCGAAGCCGGCGGCCTGCAGACGGCGGTGACGCGAGGACGACAGCGGCGGCCAAAGAGCCCGAGACCAGGGGACTGAGGGGCCGTCGCATAATCGGTAGGTGGCTGGAGTTTGACCCTGTCAAAGAAGACCACCTCAAAGCATGCTCGTTCAATGCCACACTAGGTCTGTGCGTCGTCGAGCAGCTCGTGAATTGGGATGACTGAGCGCCATCAAGAGGAGCGAATGCATGGGTTGCCGGAACTGGGAGGCATGGATCAAACACATCATTGCGTGGTGTCGTACATGCAAAGAGTTCGCAAAATGGCGCCGCTATGTACCTGCCGCGGTCGTCGGCGGAGCCTTCATGTTCGGAACCGTTGCGGACAGTGCCTGATGATAAGTCGCCTGCCCCTGGCCCTGCAGACCCGGCGGTGGGACGACCAACAACGTCATGAGTCAAGGACGAGGCACCTCGGCGGCAATGCCCGACAAACGATGGCCATTGCTCTCCCCTTCTGGCTTGTGCTCAAACCTCCGGGCCACGTCAAGCGTAGAATTCAAGCACAGGTACTTCCTAAGTCGGGAACCATCGAGGCGGAATTCTGATCGTGACATCGGAAACTCAGTGTGCATGTGTAGCCAAAGCACCACGCCGCGCCGAGCCACGCCACCCGTCTCCCTCGGTCGACGCACGGCGCAATCAAAGCAACGCGCGGGAGGGGCGCGCACCTGCGCCTGTCGCGCGGGCCCGCGTCTCTGCCCTGGCCCTGCGCTCCGCTGTATCTGCTGGCCCAGCTTCTCCCAGGCCGGCTCGATCCAGGCGCTGTAGTAACGGACCACGTGCGGGCTGCCGTCCAGACCCGCCAACGCCTGAACCTGCAAGGCGCAACGGTGAACGCTTAGCTCGGCAAAGGCTTAGCTCGGGACGCAAAGCATCTGGGTCAGCACAAACGAACATACCGCTGACACGGGGTACTACCGTATACGAGGCGGTTTGCGGTACAATGTACACCCGGTCGGTCACCGTTGACAGACACAAAGTGTAGTCCAGGGGCCTCCGATCGCCTCCGAGCTCACAGATGTGACACGGAAGCCCCACACCAGGCCACTTCATAACAAGCAACCACGTCGCTCAGACCTGCGGAGCTACGACCCCGTGGTCAGAAGCAACACCCGGCCAACGGACCTCTCGCAGCAGTTTGGCCTGCTGCCGCTCCAATTGCTCCTGGGGCGCCCATGGCGGCAGATCGGAGCGGAAGGAAACCGTCTTGAGCGCCATCACGCGGTGGTCCAGGCGGCTGGTGCGCAGACAGATAGGGTGGAGAGGTGCGGCGGAGGCGTTGGGGTTGGCGTCAGCGAATGTACCAAGTGGGCTGCGCTGGGCCTACCGTAACCGCGCAAACAGCACTGTAACATCATCATTAAAGCACCTCTCTCGCGGGCTCTCTCTGACCTGCGGACCGCCACGACGTTTCCGAAACCGCCGCGTCCCAGCGGCCGCAGCTGCTCCAAGCTCGCCCTGTTATGTACGTGTGGGCGCAGCAGGGGTGGCGAGTTCATTGGAATCACTGACGGCAGGACGCACATTGCCTGAGCAGGGTTGCGCAGGCGCTCGAGACCACAGGTGATGTGGGTTGCCTGCAGGTGATGTGGGTCACCACACGCGATGTGGGTCACCACAGAGATATCGGCCATGACAGCGGATGTGGCATGCGGGTCACCGGAAATCAGCACCGGGGAGACGCGATCCCATCTGGGTCGCAGGAGATTCGTGTCGACCGCTGCGTCTCAAGATCCCCCTCGTCAGTCCATACCCAACCCTACACGTGCCGAGCGACCGGCCGGCAGCCGGCAGCCCCTCTCCCGCCAAAACCAATGTTTTGTCCTGCACCTGTACGGCGAGACGACGCGCAGCAGCGCAGCTGGCAGCCCGCCCTCGGCAGTTGACGCCATAGCCACGGACAGCGTGAAGCCCGCCGCCGAGCAGCGGCCCTCCGCAACCCCTAGACGCGGGGGGCACCAGATGTTTGGAATGGCGGTGACGTCAGCACTGTGGGAACTGAGGAGCCAACCCGCTCCCCTCACCATCCCCCTTCCAAACGCAAGGTCAACCGACCCAGAAACCCTCGCAGGCATCTCCCGCCGGGCAGAGGTTCTCTGGCACTAGCGGCTGCTTTGCTCCTTCCATCGCTCGACGCGACGAACGCTTACCGAACACCAGAATGTTCCAAACAAAATAAGTTTATGTGCTTCATCCCAATGCCCCATTGTCCACCAGCGCCCAGGGGTCTCACCCGCCAGGTGCCCGGGAATGCCTCCCAGGGTCGCGAGTGCCAGCTGAATCGTCTGCGCCCCCAAATATGGGATGCCGCCAGCGCCCCCTCCGCCAGCTCCCTCTCCCGCGAAGTCAGCGCCGCTGCGTCTTTGGCGGCGGCCCGAACTACCGCCAGGTTCAAATTCGGGTGCGGAATCTGCGTCACTCTCCTCCTGTCCGGTTGCTCTCCCAGGAGTCCAGGCATCGGAGCCGACCTGAATGCAAACAAGATGATGGCGTGCAGGGCCGTGCACAACACGATGCAAAAGGTCAAGTTTCAAGGTTGTCATGGGACGCCAGCGCAGATGGCCACTGGGACGACTATGATCACGAGACCCAAATCTCTCGTGTGCTTGGAAGAATCCTGACAACCGTTGAATGCCGCATTCCCATGGCAGGGAGAATGGTCAGCCTCGTAGAAACCAGTGGACAGCGCGAACAGGAGGCAGCGGGTCGCCAACACAGACGCGCTGAAAAGAGGCCAACCTAGGCCCTCTGCACCAGTGGCTTTGCCTGGGGTCGTTGTCCAACAAATCTGCGGCATTTGCCTAGCTCCAGACCTTGCGGTGCTGAGGACGACCAGCTTGGTGAGCACCTCCTAATGCTCCGCCTTCATCGGCTGCGTTGGGCGCCGCGCTGGCCCTTATCGCGGCTTGGCGCAGGACTGCGGCAACTGTCTCGCTCCACGGCAGTGTCTCAGCCAGAATTTGTAGCCAGCGGGCCTGAAGCAACGCAGAAGTTTCGACGTTGGCAACAGTAGGCAGCAGGCGACCCGACAACTCTGCGTCTTGCACGATCGGCCAGCCCATAACGGCAAGAAAGTCCATGCTGTAACTAATATTTACCTCGGCATGTTGAGGCCGTCGATATTGCACAAGGGCAAGCTCCCCAACAGCTGTCTCTGCATCGGCGTGTATCCGACGTTCGCTGACGCCGGGGAACATTAACCAGGTTTTGACGAGTGAATCAATATGTCATTCAAAAATAATGCAGAGCAAGCCACACTGGATCGCGTCGGTCTGGATATTATCCTTCTGATTTTTGCGAAGTGGATGGATGCTGAGGTTGTACATACGTTTGGGAGCAAATGGTTGCAAGTTTATTGTAAAAAAATTTGATTTTGATAGGCTCCTGGAAATTTTGGAACAATTCGCATGGTTTCGGAATCATAACGAAATCTGAACTTAGACTACCTTGCAAACACGCCATACGCTGATTGCTTTGCCGAGCAGGAAACGACAGTCAAAATGCGACAACGTCCTGTCGATGTCAACCAGACCACATTGTTCGTCGACACACAGCCTCGCCCAGTCACACGGGGCGGGTCACCAAGACGATTACCCAACAGGGTAAATATTTATCCAAATATAACCCCACATGTTAACCTGCTAGGTCATAAGAAAGAAGTCGTAGGGACGTCGGCAGCTTCTCTCAAGGGCACGGGACAGACTGGCTGCAGGCCTCTGCCAAAACACAGTACCCGATGCAACTACCTGGCCTCCTGGCTGTGAATTGTGACTAGCCTCCAAACCCACTTGACTCCCTGAAAATCCCCTGCTCCAGGCGTTAGGTGTCAGATGGCAGGACAGCGGCGGCGGAGACCAAATGACGGAGACCACAGCCTGGGCCCTCTTCGCGACCTCCCTGGTGCTGCTCCTCGGGGGCGTCTACCTGGTTCGGGGGAACCACTACGCGCACCTACATCGCCGGATCCAGGATGCCTACTACGAACGTGCGTGGACGCCATGTCACCCCCAGCTGATTCCGTGAGGGAGGGAGGGGTACGGTCCAGGGGCTGTACATGCCTGCCCGAGCCACGGGTCTACAAGCAGCGGTGCCTCTCACGCCGCCGCTTGGCTGCCGGCGCTAAAGCAGCGCTGTTGCATCGGACTACACACAGGATAACTGGCCGGGGCGGGTCCGTGACGCAGTCTGAACTCCTCCTCAACGCATGACCGGCGCTTGAGATGGGATAACCTCATGGCCGCCCACACCCGCTACCGTTTCCTTACCACGACACCGCCCACTGCCAATGCCTCTGCCGCCGCTGTGTGTCCCACTAGCCCTTCACGGCCCGATTGCGCTGCTCCATCCTCACCCCCACTTACCCCATCCCGCCCCTCAGACCTCCAGGCCTGGAAGCGTGGCCTCGGGGAGGACTTCGCAGCCACCAGCTGGGAGCTGCTCGTGCAGGGCCGCGAGCAGCCGCTGCCGCTGCAGCCGGACTCCCGGCCCTCCAAACGCATCCGCTCGCGTCCGGATTCGGCGAGCTCTACCCCCGACAACACCACCCTTACCGCCGCTGCCTCCGAACCCGTCCAGGAAGAACAACAACCGAAATTGCAGCAGCGGCAGCGGCAGAAAGCAAAGCGACGGCGGGGCACCAGCCAGGCCGCGCTGCTTGAGTTCCGGGTTGAGGGGCTGATGCAGACGCTCCATCCCGCGCGTGTGCCGCTGATGGACCAGCACCACGCATCGCACAGTCGGTTGTGGCGCCCGGTGGTTCCGGAGCTGCGGCACCCGGTGGCGCTGTCGCTGCGGGGCACCGACTCCCGCACAGGCGCTGTGTCGGTGGTGGATTTGGGTCAGGTGGCGTTTACGCGGGAGCGCACGGTACCGGCAGGTAAGTTGGCTTTGGGGTTTCGGCGCACTTCAAGGGGTGGGTACGGCAGGGCTTCGGAACGGCCGTACACGCGAAGATCCGGTGATGCAGGCATCCGAGGGCAGGAAGCGCGGGAGCCGCGTGAATTGACACACACGTGATGCACAAAAACGAGCCATGCGGAGTTAGCACGGGCTTCACAGGGACTGGGCAGCAAATGCTCGTCGTGCATGAAGCGGACCGTTTTTGTGGGGGGTGCACGCTCGGTTCGCCACGGTTGCGCCCTCAGCGCGCGTTCCAATTTATCTTGACACGTGAACTGTCGAACCGGCTGCACTGGGCAGCTGGCATCATCCCTTCATCCGTCTTTCCCGGAGGGTCCAGACCGGCCCGGATGTCTCGCCTCCCTTGAACCAACCACCTTGGGCATCGATCGCCATCATGTGTCGCAGCGGGCGAGGGACGCTGCGTGTATGAGGAGAAGGGCGTCTGGCAGCCGGACGAGACGTGCTCCGTGTCCGAGTACCTGTGGGGGCTGTGTGTCAAGGTGGCCCGTGATGACGCCAGTGGCGCCTACACCGCCGACAGTGCCACGGGCGGCGGACCCGGCTGCGGGCCGGAGTGGGGCTGGGAGGTGGGCCAGTGGAGGCGTCTGGACGAGCGGAACAACCGCATTAACGGCCGGGTGTACCTGCCGCTGTTCGCCCGCAATTGCACCATCGTAACCGTCAGGTAAGCGAGGTTGGGGTCGGGTGTGTGGCGGTAACGCGGTATCGGTCGGGCCGGTCAGACCTGCTCAACCCTTCTAGTACTTGCCTGGCTGTGCATGGCATGGCGTGCAAACCCTGCTGGGCTGTGCGCCGGTCACAAACGAGTCTTGGCCCCCCCAACCCTCATCCCTCGGCGGCACGGAGCCCCGCATCGCACGTCGCGTCCTGCGGCGGGCGGGGATCCGGCTTCCATTTTTTCGATCTTGAATCCATTCCCGGTGTCCCGCCGTACCGCCTCTCCTGTGATGCCGTACTTCTGTGCGGACGCACAGACACGGCCGCGATCCCGACCTCCTGGAGAGTGACCTGGTGGCGCGGCTGGCGCCAAACGTGGAGCAGCAGATCCTCTTCCACGCCGTCGGTGCGTGGCGGGGGTAGCTTGCATGAGCGCATTTGGAGGCCGGGGACATGGGATCAAGGGACGGTTTGGTCTGCGGTTACAAAGCATGTATGGCTGTGAAGTGCTGTGGTTTCAGGTCTTCCCTTCGACGTTGTTGCCGTCGCGGCCCCGCCCTCTGCATGCGCAGGTCTGGCCATGTGCTTCCTTGGGCTGGTGCTGCTGCTGTCGGTCGGGGTGTTCGCTGCACCGGCATTGGCGCGACGAGTGCGGGCAGCGTGGTCATTGCTTTGCAGCCGGCGGCGCCGCAGGCTGGGTGTCGCCGCGGGTTCGGACGGGGGGGAGCGCTGAGAAGCTCACGGATGGCGAGCAGTAGAATGGCATTGAAATGCCGCCGTGGCCACAACCATGCATCTTTTGTGTGCATATGGGACACGGCCCAGCTACAGCAGCAGCGGCACGCAGTACTCCCGCGGCACTCTGCGCCTCCGTGAAGGCGCCCTCCGGGCCCTCGACACACTCCGCAATCAGCAGGGCGGGGCCGGGCGCAGGGGCGGGGCCGCTTACCGCAGGCGCGGACGGGCCGCCGCCGATGACGAGGTCATCCGCCTGGGCCTCCGGGCCTCAGCATCTCCCACCCACCCTCCCCCGGGCCACCTGCCACGTCTGCACCTGCCCGGCCCCGCTCCGAGGGGCACTTCAGTTGCTGCTGCACTAGTCCACGCCAATCCGAGCGTGTCCCTGACCGACAGGAAGGGCGTGGCCGCGGCCGGCCTGGCGGCGGCTGTGGCGTTGCCGTTGGCTGCGGTGACGCCGGCGGAGCTGCTTTTGCATCAGCAGCTTGGGAGATTTGGCGAGCTTTGACGTTGGGGGTTGGGTTCAGGACAAGGTTCGGACCAGCGGGCGGGAGATAGGAGGCCCGTTTGTGCCGGTGTGTGTATCAGTTCGCCGCTGGACATTGGCTGCGGTTGGCCGTCAGCAGCAGCAGATGCATCGGGCGATGCCGGGGCGGGTGCCGGGGCGGCTGATGAGGCGCGTGCCAAATCACAGCGTCCGTGTGTTCGTGAAGGCGCATGCCGGTGACTCCCACCCACCGGTCCGCGGCCCATCGGTTAAGCTTTACCAGTCAGGCCGGGTTAGGTGGAGGAATCAAGGGAGCGAGTTCACACACGTCTGCACTAGCCCATGCGCAAATTCTGTCCGCCAGGTTGGACGACATCCAGGCAGGACAACATGGCCACTATATCTTGCATGTTCGGAGCATGGTGCATTTTCGACTAGGTCAAGTGCTGAAAACCCAGTTCTGAGTAGCGAGGAGTCGCGGCTGCGCCCACTCCGTGGAGCTGATATCCAGTCTAAACGACTTGGCTAATCGTTGCGCCTTGACCCGGAAGGAGGTGGCCAAGTTTTATTCGCTACCATGAACATGGGTTTACACATATATAATACTGCAAATTGTGTCGGGCAATGTGCGGCGTCACCGTGACGGTGACGCCGCCCCACATGACAGCTGAAGCTGCCCGCGGCGGCAGTGGTCATGCTCCGCATCGCTGCGGCTGAAGCAGCACTCCAGAGGTATCCCCGTCCGCGCTCCACGGGTCGGGTGCCCAGGGCATGCCTCTTGTCGCCAACCTCCCGCATATCATGTTGTCCAGGAGAGCAAAGCGCAGTAACAGGCTGCCTGTTCTGAAGCCACTGTCGCACGCCGCCTTTCGCAGCCAAACTCTGGGCCTCACCATATCCTAGAAAGCAGTTCACGAGTCACAAGCGCTGGAGACGACACCCTGATTTCCTTTCCCGGCAAGACTCAAGAAGAAACTCATGACGCGGGCGACGCTACACAACGCATTGTTGGTTTAAAAGGCCGCGCAAGACCTGTGCAATGACAGTGCAGAGCATGCGCCTTGGGGTACACCACTACAGAGCATGCGCCTTGGGGTGCACCACATCCAACCGGCCGACGTACTCCACCACCTAGCTAAACGCCAGTGCGCGACGCGCGCGAGTGACTCGGCGCAACACTGTTGGTTGCAGCGCCCGCCGCTCTGAGCACTTCATTCACGGCCGCGGCGCAGCGCTCCCACCCTTCGCCAGCCAGTCCCGCACGCACACGCACTCGGCCTTCGCCGCGCGACGGGCCTCGTCGCTTAGACCTTGGCGGCAGTGGAGCGGAACTCCGTGCG
Source organism: Eudorina sp. 2006-703-Eu-15 (assembly GCA_003117195.1). Classification (NCBI taxonomy): domain Eukaryota; kingdom Viridiplantae; phylum Chlorophyta; class Chlorophyceae; order Chlamydomonadales; family Volvocaceae; genus Eudorina; species Eudorina sp. 2006-703-Eu-15. Next base: position 45,812 of record BDSI01000004.1, on the reverse strand, counting down.
GGCGGCACCAGCACCGACACCGACGGAGCTGTTCTCGCCACCGACCGAGATGTCGACCGACGGGCGCATGCTCGAGCAGGTCTCCAGGGCGCTGCGTGGTGCGGCGAATACACAGGGTGCAGCGCCAAGGCAGACGTCGGGGTCAGCGCATTGCTTTTGCGCGAGAGCCACACAATAATGCAATGCGGCAGGAAGCAACGATGCGACCTGGCCGGATGCGATGTAGCCGGAGGGTGCGCGTTCGAGGACTCACCCTTGCATTACCGACGCTGACGGCATGGCGTGTGAGCCGTCGGGTAGTCAACCGACTGCTCCCAAACATCCCATCCCAAGCCCACCGCTGTTCCTGACCCTGAAATCCCGTCACAACATCGCTTCTTGTGCCCAACAAACACCGCCCTTCCCCAACTGTGCCGCACACTCGGGATGCCCTCTGTCCCTCTGAACCCTAACCCTCTGAACCCTAAACCCTCTGAACCCAAAACCCATAAACCCTAGTGCCCCAGAAACCCCCCGCGCGCGCGACGCTCACCGGTGCACCGGGTGCGCGAGGAACTCCGCCATGACCTCCGCGTCCGTCGGGGTGCCGGCGTCCACGGCCACGAAAGCCTGCTGCTCGATGATGTAGTCGAAGCGCGGGGCCCACTTGCGGGAGCCCAGGCGGGCAGTGTACGAGCAGTTGTCCACCATGAAGGCGACGCCGCGCGCGTGCATGTACGGGTTCAGCGAGTCCACGGCCTCGATGATGGACTCGTTGCAGATCTCGCTGAACGGGTGGCCCTTCTCGCGCAGGGTCTGCAAACAGCCGGCGCGGTCAGGTACATGGACAGTGAGTCAAGGTCGATCAGTTAAGGTTCTAAGACATCTCAATGTTCTGAGACATCTCGCAGCGAGCCTTTCGTTGTATGCCGCGCGGGTGACGTCGGGACTGCCCGGTTAAAATCCGACGTGGTGTGAAGTTACTCGCTAAGATGAGAAAGCGCGCGCGGCCGGGTCCACGGCAAAATATTGACACCGACCGACATGGACCGACACCGACACCGACATGGACCGACATGGACCTCTTGCTTCCCGACGGTATTTGCACGCTGCACCCAGACATCCCGCGACGGCGCATTCTCGTCTTTCCCCCCAACTGAATCACTACCACACACACATCGACACACCAGCCGTTGGCCCCACCTCGACGGTCGCCATCATGGTGGCCACGTAGACACCCGCGGTGAAGGGGTTCAGCGGGATCTTGGACTCGTCACGCTGGGCGCGGACGCGCTGGCCCACCTGTGCAACACACGTCGCGACACGTCACACGCAAGTCGTCAGCCCGCTGGATGTCCAATGTCAATCAAGAGGTATAAGAAGCGGTCCGTCCATTTCACACGTCATGTCAGCAGGCCCCCGACTGCCCCGACGCCTGCTTCAGGCAGGTCCTGAGGGCGCCTGATGTCCTTGTCACGTCATGGGCAGCAACGTTTTTAGTGACCCGACATGATGGACAGCACGTCCCCAGTAAGTGCTTTGGGGTGTCGCACTTCCGACCGGCATGTCCGGACCGACGAGACGGGACAGTCGTACCTTCCACATGTAGGTCTGGTCAATCTTGCCCATCGGGAAGCGGTCAAAGCGGCTGACGGCCTGGACCACCGAGCGGATCTCGTTGCCGCTGGCCACGTCCTCGTAGATCTCGAAGCAGATGTCCAAGGCGGGCTTGTAGGACAGGCTGTAGGCCTGCAAGCCCCGGCAACGTCGAGCAGCGCCGACATTCATCAACGGTGCATCACTGGTGCCTGGACACGGAAATGACTTCCGCCCAGCCCTGCCCGCTTTTGGAAGCGAGCCCATCTGGGATACGGCCCGATGGCCGAGCTCCTTGGTCCCGAGAGACCCCGGGTTGCCTTCTGCAGTTGCGTGTTCTCCTGTTGATCTGGGGGCAGCGCCCATCCCCCCTGTTGTTGAGAGCCATTCTCAAGATCTCAACCCGACCGGACCTCTTGCCGCAACAAGTGCAGTTCGCTTCAATCTCTTAGCAGACCGGCCGATCGGCAGATGCGCCTCACTCACCTGCTCGAAGATCTTCTTGTCCTCGGCGTTGAACGACTCGTACACGGCCAGCATGCCCTTGGTGGAGATGGTCCGGGAGACCGGGCCGGTGATGCACTCCACGCTCTGCTTGAAGGCCTCCTCGTCGCTGCCCAGGGGGAAGGGGTGCGCGCGGCAAGGATGACGGTTAGGGGTCGGCGCATTCGGCGCGTGAGCTGGTCGCAAGGCCGGGATCCTTCGCTCGCGCAGGCGTCCCAGGAATCGATTAAGCATGCGCAGGCGTCCCAGGAATCGAATAAGCATCCTTTTATCTGTATGTCCTAGCACATGCCCCATGGTAATGTACGTGTGTAATGGTACGTGTGGAGCACTGTTGTGCCTCTGCGCGCCTGACCAACACGCCTTCGTCCCTCTAGGATCAGGCCATGACTAGAAAGGCGTCTGCCCCCAACGTACGGCATCTGTCCGCGCCATGTACAGCGAAGTTCAACGGCCCAGCGCAGTAACCAGCAGTAACCGGAATAACAATCACCACGAACGTGAACAATTGAGCGCACTGCCGTACCCTGGACCGTTTCCTTCCGGTCTCGGCTGCAGCATCAGAGGTCTACCCATGCCAAAGCACACTTGTAGACATCAAATCACAACTGAACGATAGGGCAGGTCAACGACCCCTGGGACGGGCTCACGCACGCAGCTGCACTCAGGAAAGCGCTGCATGATCACGCCGCCATCTCCCAACGAAAATCTGCAAACCGCCTGTGTCCTGAGCAGCAGCCGTGCCCGAGGACAAGCCATATCCCATTATGCATGCTCCCGCTGAGCCAAAGGATTTGCCCAACACCTGACTTGATTGCTGAGTGCCGTACAACAGTTCTCCGTTCGCCACAGCGTCATAATCTGGCTTCGCCGGACCGCCCATCCATACCACGCTGGATCGGCGCACGGCCCCAGAAAACAACCACCGATACAACGCGTGTACATGACTCCAGAGCCCCACGGCTCCAACCCTCCCTCACCCATACCAACCAGAGACCCACTGGAATGAATGCAGCTCGTGGGCGTCGACTTGCCCACCCCACATGGACATCCACTGACAACCGAAAGCGCTGCTTGCTTTCCCACCCCCACCCCCCCACGCCTCTCGGGAACCAGCTTGGCATTCGCTCACAGTTCCACATGTTGGAAAACGCTCCGGCTGGCTCCCAACTTGCAACGCGCTGACCGCAGTCCCAGGGAGGGACCGATGGCTGTCACAGGAGGCGGCGGTAACGCAGGATCGAAATGAGTGGCACGCCCCAGCCATGCCGCGCAGCAAACTCCCAGGCGCCCCGTCTGTTTACCCGGCTGCTGCTCCTCCTGCTAATGTTATTACTGCTGCGGCTGCTGCTACTGCCATCGCCGATGGCTTCCCTGCTGCTACAGCTCGAGCTCCCTCGCTCCAGCTGCTGCCTCTCCTGGCACACACTGCCACATACAGCAACTTCCGCAAGGCCACTCCGCAGCCTCCACAATGCGCGGTCCAAGCGGCTGAGCAGCTCATGAGGGCGCCAACGCCCCGTGGAGGACCGCCACCGGCCGCTGCTGAAAAGCTGCTGCGCTGACCCAGATCAACATCGCTGCTCCACTGCTCGTCTCCTGATAATCGCCGCCCAGCCGGCATATCCTTTTCTATCCTCCGCGCGGACATGCAAATGACGCTCTTGCTCAGCGAATGCCGCTCATCACGGTCCGCCTCCACGCCCGGCAGACGGTCAAACGCCCAGGCGGGCGCGATCCCGCTCCACGCCGCCATCAGGCCCCCGCCCCCGCACCCCATCAGAGCGGAGCCGTCCGTTGGACTGCTAGGTCCGCCGCCCAAACTGACCAGGGAAGCCCCCTTCGGGTTGCGGCTTGCCCACGACCCCATTCAGACTGCAGCTCACCAGGGAAGCCCGCCTCGGATTGCACTTCACCGGAAAAGCCCCCTTCCTGTTCCAGCTCAACAGCACTATTTTCATATTGTCAAGATGGACCTCGTGTTGCGAGGGTGGCAAACCTCACCTCATGCCCTGGCGGGTGTAGCGGCGGAAAAGCGCCTCCACGATGCCGTGCACGGCGCCCAGCAGCACGCAGCGCTCGCCGTAGATGTCCGACTTGTACTCGCTCTCCAGGGTGGTCGCTGCGGTGGTGGGAATCGGGATGCAAAAAAGGTCAAGTCAGGGCTTGCAAACTCCCCAAAGGGGCGCACGGTCACATGCAAGGCCGGCGCTTCATCCAACAGGGCATATCGACGCTTGGCTGCGGGTACCCAGGAGGAGGCAGCCAGGGCGTTAAAAGATCGCCCTGCCCCATGCCAGCTCCGCGTAGGAATACAAATACGCGTGGGCCCGTCTCTGGGGGACTCACGGAAGGCGAACGGGGCGCCGACGGCGACGGCCCAGCCAATCGCGATGTCAGCGGCCTGGCCGGTAGCATCCTGGTGAATGGCGAACGAGCAGTTGATGCCGGCGCCGTTGACCGACTTGCCCTGCTCGTACAGGCGGCGCACCGACGGGCCCATACCCTGCGCGTACGGCACCACACGCGCTGGTAAAACTCTGGGGTTCTATAAATATCCGATACTGCAGCTACCTTGTGTAACACAGGCTGCGCGTACCTTGGGGGCCACCAGCACGACGTTAATGTCCTTCCTGAAGTCCACGCCGTCATTGCGCATGACGCCCAGCAGGAAACCGTGGCTCAACCCCAAAGTGGCACCCGGCTTCATGGCCGCCAGGATGCGCGGGTACAGCTTCGCCTGCAAGGATGCATTTAAGAGAATGGAAATTTCAGGCGGGCGTAGAAGAGCGACCGGGTGACAGGTCAATGCTTGGCGGAAAGACAGCCCGGACCCCGACATATATCAAGTGCAAAGTATTCACCTGCGCGCCGTCCGAGATAAGGAGGACGACCAGGTCAGAGCTGGAAATCACATCGAACACCTCCCCGAGCGTGCCGTCCGCCTTGGTGAAGTTGCATGCCTCGGCCTCCGCCCAAGACGGAGAGTCGGGACGCAGGCCAATCGCGACCTTGATATCCAGACCAGCCTCAGCAATGGAATCGCGCAGGTTCTGCGCCTGCGCGGGAGCCTGGGAACCCCAGCCAATAACGCCAATCTTCTTGATGCCCTTGAAGGCGTCCTTCAGCAGCGGGTACTTATCGCGTCCACCGCGCACAATGTACTCCTCAGTATCGGCAAACTTGGCCAACTCCTTGTTGAACACCTTAGTGTCGAAGTCAAGCGCGACAGCGGCTGAGACCCGGACGGCAGAGCGACGGCTGGGCTGGGCCACGCGGACAGCCTTCACGGCCGTCTGCTGGCGGGCAGTGCCCACAGAGCCGGTGCGCTTGTTGAGGAGCTGCATCTTTACACTGCAAAAATGCGAAAAGGGAATTCAATGTTTGCGTGAGGGGGTAAATTAACCTCGGCGGCTGACGCCCCGAAACCACTTGAACATTTTCTGTGAAATTACCGTTCCGATTCTCATACGCTTGTCTTCGGATCTTTTGTGTCTTAATATGACTTAGTCTTTGCCCAATTTGATCTACTTGTAATGGTCTGCCCCACTTGGTTGCCAGAGGCGTTCCTAGAGCCAAAGAACTCATGCACAGAGTATCACGTAAGCATAGAGCCAGGTAGCTGGGCAAGATCCTTAAGACGTGCATTGCAAAGTTTCAGAAAAGTTGGGTTCGAGGATGACAGATGCTGGGACTCGGTAGGGGGTAGAAGCATTCGTTGTGAGAGGCCCTGTAATAGGAACGAATTGACGATGCGGTTGATAGAGATGCGCGTGACTGATAACTCTGCTTCTTATCATGTCCATTGCCTTAATACGCTTCAACCCAGTTTACCCGAACAACACCTGCGACTGGGAGCAGCAGCGACGTACGCAGCGCAGCATCGACGAAATTGCTTACGACGCGTTGACTTACTTCAAAGAGATAGATATGTCGTCATCCTCAGTCATCTCGGCTTCGTACCGCAACAGGCATGGATTCAAACGTGGGATTCAATATTCAAGCTGTCCTAGCTGCCTGCCAGCGCGCAAGCCCGAAATGCCCGGACCACCATGGTAGGCTGTGCAGGGCAAGGGAGACGTATAGCTGAATCAGCGTTGACCAGTGATGCTGAAAGACTATCGCAATGACTGTGTAAGTGTCCACTGTCGTACAGGGTCGCACATCCAATCAGACAGATGCCTGAAAATAGGGGACCCCTGTATATAGGTTTTCCGCTAATGCAGTTGCATTCCAGCTGTCTGAGCTGGAGGGAGTTTTAGGGAAATTCAGGGGCGGGCCACACTGGGCCACAAGGGGTCACAGCAGTCACAGGTGGTCACCAACCCGGGCCCCAGCGCAACACAGACACCTAGCCTGCCCAGCCAGACAGCAGCCTCCGCTGAGCGATGTAAGCCGCCAGTGTTAGTGTTGCACGTGTGCGCTGGCATAAATAAAGAGTGTCCGCTGCACTTTTCTTTGAAGCCTAGCTTCCGCACCGCCCATGACGGCTCGTTACCAATCTTGGGCCATCACGTCCATAACTCTTACAAATCAGGCAGATGATGACCATGAAAGTCGCGAAGATGCCGTGCTCCCAGTTTGGGCGAAGGAATGAAACAAACACGAACAAACTTGCAATACTACTACCGCAGAGCAATTAATATACTGAATTTATATGCTGATCTTGCGTAACGTGCAAACCAGCAAGAGGGATGTTTCGAGCAGTGGTAGTAGTCATAGCAATCGACCCGTTAGCCAACATAGCCAGAATCGTATGCAAATTAAACATATTTTTTATTTTTTTTGTCATTCCTTACTTGTTTAAGCTTGAATCAATCATGATCTGTCCCCCCCTATGCCATGACCGACAAAAGGCGCATTCCTGTGTGAAGACGATGACGACTCGCTCTGTACTATGTTGTATGAGTGTTGCCAAGTCGTAAATGTGTTCGTTTGGTCAACGAGGCGCTGACACGCGTCCCAGGCATGGGTAGCAATCTAGAGCCCACCTGGCGACTCGTGGCGATGAGTTAAGCAATCACGGTTGTCGTACAGGGTCGTGCGCTTCAGAGCAAAAGAAGGTCTGAACAACGCACAGCAATGCACCGCGTGGGTGCCAAGCACACGGAGTGTAGGGGGATTGAGGGCTGCACAGCTGGGCCAAGCCCCTGCCAGTCCTGCCCGTCCTGCCCAGCCCAGCTGTGCTGCCCGGCGTCCATTAGAACATGTGGCATCGCACGTAAGCCGTCAAGAGTGGTTCTTGGGGCTTGTGCATGTTTCAGTTAAACTTTGAACGGCTTAAAACGTCCGGCTTTCCTGCTTAACTAACGCAGAAATGCACGGACTTGTCGGATGGTAAGTAGGGATAAGGTTGCAGGGCCACAGGACCACGCTTTGTGCGGCACGTTGGGACAGCCCTGGACAGCCGGGGAGAGCGGGCGGCTGCAGACAGCCGGCACAGCGCGGCGAGATCCAGTTGAGACCTACCCTGCTCGACGAAACGGGCTTACTGGGGTCAGGTATATGGTGTATCAAATTGTCAGCAGTATTTTATCGGGATATACTTCCTCACCGAATAATATATGCAAACTCTCTCTGTCATTGCTTTCCTAGCTCGAAACCGACGAACTGTACTGTACCGTACTGTTTCGCACTCTCCGCAGCGGGCTAGAGGCGCGCAGGCGACGTGGTTCTGACCCTGTCGGACAGCGCGTGCTGTATCAGCCGCGAACAGCGGCCTGGCCAGTCTGGCGAGGGATATCTGTGTGGCGAAACGGGCAATGCGCTGGCAATCGTGTACACCCACCGCGGGAGCTTCGGGAGCCTCCTCACGATGTCGCGTTGTTCCTGGTAGATTGTGCTGGATTGTGTCATAGGGCAGGTAACAGAATAACCAATTCACAGCAATTCAGACAAATAGGCAAACGTCAGCTGGTTTGTGGCCCTGTCAGGCATGAAAACTGAAATCAGATGCACATCGTAATTGCGGCATCGTGTCCTTATGTCCACCTGACCCGATGAGTTCAGCTTCCATTCGCACGCTTCTAAGACAGGATGATTCCAACATGGTAATCCGTGTCCGGTCCCAGTGAGCTTGCGTGCGGTCCTTAAATCGGTTGACCTTCGTCTTCAACAAGCCTTTGAGCCTGCAATCGAAACCAGTATTGTCTTGCTCATCTGGCAAGCGTTGCGCTGCGATTTTCGTGCTCGGTTGTGTGGTGGTTCAGTTCTTTTGTCCATCAATTTTCTTCTGAGGATGCGATGTAGCACAGGATGTTGCAAGCTGGTATCTGGTTTAGGTTTTGTTGTAAATCATCTGAAATAAAAACATGCCACAAGCAGGCAACGCTGCTGCATTCACATTCCAGCAGCGTTAGCGGAAAAATGCCATGGACTCTAGCAAAGCTTGTTAATTATTTTATAAAATGAATTTTCAAGTCCGGAGCTGCATAGATGTTCCCATATGACGCTTCGCAAGCATCGGCTTTGAGTAGTTATCGTTTCGACGACGCAAATCGCGGGAACGAAAGGTGTAAGGCATGGATTCATCAAATATGTTGATTTCCTTGGAAAAAATATTTTGCGTATGGAATGTAAGTACCTGTTGCTGGCGGTAAGCGTTTGAGGAGACGCCCCGTGGCGTCACGCAGAACATGTCCGTACCCCGACCCCGATGAGGCTGCAAAGTTACTCAAAGCAGCTGTGCTTTACCAATTTGTGCACATGTCAAGGACGATATCGATAAACATTTCCAAAATTATTTGTTGTGGCCCCGTCGTAGATTTACATTTCAATAGCCGTTGTCACTCTTGAACAACTTCCGCAGTGTCATAATCGTGGGATACGAGAATTGACTTTCATCCTCCAAGCTCCATGGATTGTTAGGTGCACGACCAGCAGCACCTGGAAAGGCTCATCCAGGGGCCCACAGCCACGAGCTGTTCTGGGATGCGGCTGAGCAAGATTTCCATCCACAGGTGATGACCAGCAATATGCTTTGACACGGCTTGAAGCCACATAGTCTCGGAGAAATGGAGACGGGGCCCCCGATCCTCATCGTCGGACCCCCACCGCGTCAATAAGCACCCTGCCCTTTTTCACCAGGGCTTACAGGTCCTAACCAAATTTCATTTACCAAGCAATCAACATTCGGCAAAGGCAACCCGTTTGTTCGACGGGTAAGTTGAATTGCTGCTTCCTGCACTTACAGTGTACTTCTGGCCTCCGTAATCTGGATATGTATACCGTATTTATGTCTGAAATTTTTGGTGTGATTCCAGGTCGGTTTGTGACTGTTTGCCAGTGCTGCTTCTGAACCTTGACCGCACCTTGTGCAGCGTGGCCAACTGCGAACAAGTTATTTGCGCATGGACATTGTACTAAAACGCCAAAGCCCACCAACGAAGCAGCCGGCGCAGCGGGGCCGCGCGCATACAACAGCAGTGACCGAGCCGTCGACCCGCTCGGCCGAGGCGGCTCTGGAACCAGACGCCAGTCCACACGGCATGGCCCATGACGGCGAGGCCGTTCATCAAGATAAGGAACCGCAGTCTCAGGACCTGCTGTTCGGTTCTGGCGACGTGCCGGGGACGCACAGCAAGCAGCGACCCCCGTCTGGCGATCCCAAGCAGGGGCCTGCGAGCACCGCGCGCGACGGTGCAGCCCCCATGCGTCCAGATCAACAGCGCCAAGGAATGTACCTGTCTGACCCAGTGGACGGCGAGGACTGCCCCCTCGCAGCACGGCTAGCGGACGGCAAAGGCATTGATTGGCTGTCCCGCCACTGGAGCCACCTGCAGCACGAGCTCCTGCTCCAACAGCAGCAGAACCAGCGGATCCGAAATGGCGGCGGCGGGGAGCAGAGCAGCGGGCCCCATGCCGATGTAGATGCGGCAGAACCACAGTCTGAGGCCGCACCGTCCCCGGATGAACCTGCGGGCCTAGCAAGTGTGCAGCAGCCGCAGCGGCGGCAGTGGCCAGACGCGGCTGACGCACATGAGTCAGGTCGCAGCCGAGGTGGCAGTGGTGCGGGGGACAAGCCGCCAACACCCTCGCAAACAGCAGGACCGTCTTCAGCCCAGGTGGCAGGCGCGCTCGAGCACCCAGCGGACTCCCGCAAGCCGGTGGTGGGTTCGCCGAAGCCGCAGGGGGCCGCACGGCAGGACCCGCAGCCGAAGCAGGTGCTGCTGAGGCAGGTACGGGCTGTACGGACCCCGTCACAGTCCGACGCGCGCCGTGGCGCCGCCGGCGCCGCGGCACGAGACCAGCCGCCGCAGCTCCCGCCGCCGCAGCAGCAGCGGCGTCAACAGGGCCAGCCCGCTGGTCAGCAGGCTGGCGGCGAAACAGCCTCTGGCCGGGCGGCAGGTGGCGGCGGCAGGTCGCGATCTGCGGGCCGGGAACGGGGTAGGAGCGGGGCAAACGCTACCGGCGCGGCCGCCGGGGGCGGTGGCGCTGGTGGCGGCGGCTGGCCTGCCGCGGAGGACGATCTATTCCTGGCGGCGGGTGCGCTGAAGCTGCTGATGAACAGCGGGCCCGGCGCGGCCGCGCCGGATGCAGGCGAGGCAGGTGGCACATCCGCGGGAGCCGCTCGGGGGCCCCAGGCCGGTGCAGCTGCGGGGCCCAGCGGAGCAGGTGCGAGAGGGGGCGTTCTGCCGACGACGGCTCGGGGTAGGGGTGCGGGTTAGACCGGACGTCTAACAAGGGATCGTCGGGGGCAGGGATGGGGGGTTGACCAGGGTGGGGGTCTGGGCGCCGTGCGCCTGGGAAGGCAGGCAACCCATCTCAGCCTCAGCCAGGCGGAGAGCCGGGCAGCCCTGTGTATGTGTGTGTAAGAGATAACGGAGCCGCGAGAAGCGAAGTCCAGTGGGGGGCCGGCAGGCGAATACTTGTGGTGCGGCCAGGTGTGAATGCCATTGGAGTTGGATGCTCCTGGGGCGGCTTTGTGGGCCGCGTCAGCTTTGGCGTACAGGCCCATGTACCCTCGTGTTTTAGGACGGTAGCGCAAGTGGGATTGGATGGCGATGTGGGTCGGGAGATCCTTGTGGCAGCACAAGGGGTCCTGGGGAGCTGCCCTGGGGCCGCCCACACACCCGCGGCTTGCCGGAGGCCCGGGCGGCATGCAAGTGGGTGTGGTGCAGTTTCGTCCGGTTGATGCGGGTGGGTGTGGTGGCCCTTTGACTGTGCCCCTTTGGCAGGCCCCAGCAACGGTACCGCGCGGGCCGCCATCCCCGGGCGGGCACTCGCACCACTGGCAGCAGCGCGCGGCGAGCCGTCCGCTTCGGGGCGGACAGCGGGCGGGAGGGGCGGACAGCGGGCAGGCGCCAGTGGCGGCATGGCTGGCGGCGGCAGCGGCGGCGGCGGGTCCGGTGCCGCCGCTGCCGGCGGCGCCAGCGGGCGCCGCGGCGGCGCTGGTCGGGGCACGCGCGCGGGCGGCACGGGCCCTCGAATCATTCGAGGCTCGATGCCGGAACCTGATTACGATGACGAGGACGTACCCGCAGCGAGCTACGGTGGAAGCATGGACGTCCGCGGCGGCGGTGCCGGTGCGGCGAGGCTGGGTATGGGCGAGAGCCCCAGCCTCGGGAGACCCATGGGTCGGTACGGTCCCCAAGGCGATGAAGGCGGCGGCGGTGGCGGCTCAGACTTGGATGGCGAGCCCGGGTCGCGGGGCCGCCGCAACGGGATGTACGGCGCGCGGGGCGAGCTGGGCCCGTACGGAGATTTCGAGGCGTACGACGAGGGGCTGCCGGACGACGAGGCGCTGTTCGGGCTGGTGCCGCGCCGCCCTCGCACGTCGGTGTACTGCGCGCCGCTGCTGTACGACGAGATCATGACCGCGGACGCGCCGTACCAGTCGGTCAAGGTGCTGGCGTTGACCGTCGCGCAGCTGGCGCGCATGGTGGAGCGCCAGCGGGAGTCGCGGCAGCTGCTGCAGCAGCTGCAGGCGCGCGGCGGCGATGGGACCCTTCCGGGAGCGGGCGGCTTGGGGCTGCACCCCCTGGCGCCGCCGCGCGGCGGCGCTCAGGCCCTGCACTTCGACGCCTCTCGTGGACCGCAGCTCCAGCAGCAGCAGCAGCACCCGCACGCCCAGCAACCGCAACACCTGGCGCTGCCCATGCGGCTGCTCCACGCTGGCCTGTCCGCGGCCGCGGGCGGCTACAACACCCACGCGCACAACCAGGACCTGCTGCGACGGGCGCTGCTCATCCAACAGCAGCAGCAGCAGATGCAGCAGCAGGGCCTTTCGATGGGGGACTGGGACTTGGCGGCGGCGGGGCCGACGCAGCAGCAGCAGCAGCAGCGCGGCGGTCCCGCGCTGCCGCTGGGCCGGCGGCCGGGCCCGGCCGCGTCGGTGGGGGCCATCTTCGGCGCGCCGCGACCGCCGCGGCAGCACGTCCCCGGGCTAGCGGGAGACTGGCCGGCGGAGGAGCCGGACATGCTGCAGGCCCAAGAAGCTGTGGATGGCTTTGATGCCATGCCCGGGGAGATGCCGCTGGCGCCGCGGCGCGGGCAGCCATTGCCGTACGGTCGATCGTACGAGGAGGCCTCCGCAGCGGCGTCGACGGGTGCCGTTGCGTTGCAGCCCCAGCCCTTCATCCGGATGGGGAGCTACGGCCGGGGCGGCGGCGGCGGCGCGCCGGCGGCTGGGCCGGGCGTGTCGTTCGGTGCAGCCGACGAGCCGGGACCTGGCGACGGCGGCGACGTGTTGGGCCGCAGCAGCGTCGGGGGCGGCGGCAGCCTGGGCGGGCCGCAGCCGCTGGCTTCGGTCCTGAACCCGGCGCCGTCGCCGCCGCTGCAGCGACCCCACCTGGGCCCAGGTCCAGGGGAGGACCTGCAGGAGGTCTCGGCCGCAGATGCACCGTCGGAGGTAAGTCCACCGGGGTAGGAGCAAGGGTCAGACAGCAATGCATTTTTTGCATTTGTGATGTCAGGTGGCAAGCAGGCCATGGGCACGCGGTATTACGATCAGTCTGGGAGTCCCATCACATGACCAAGGTGCAGCCAGGCAGTGTGTTGCTGCAGCAGGCGGCCCTGTGGCGCCCTGCCTCACCGTTGGGGGTCGTCGGAGGGTGGCGCGTATAAGTATGCGGACACCTGGCAGGACACGCGCGGGATGGGCCGCAAGGGCCCATCGTGCCGCAATATGGTAATGGGCCCTTGCGACCCATCCCGCGCGTCCTGCCCGCTGCTGCCGAACCTGCTCCCGCTCCCGCTGCACGGCCCGCCACACCGCCCAAACCCCCACTCCCGGGGTGTGTCTGGGCTGTTTTCCCGACGACACGTCACACCGCCCAACCCTAAACCCCACCGCAGCAGCAGGCCGCTGCTGCGCCCAAGCGCCGCGGCCGGCCCCCCAAGGCGAGGCCCCAGGCGCATCCCGACTTGCCGCAGCAGCACCCGCAGCATCCCTCCCTCAGCGCGTCCCAGCTGGGTGAAGCTGCCGCGGTCGCACTCGGGGCGGGCGCGAAGCGCGCGTGGTCGCCGCTGGACGGCCAGGGGCCAGCGGCGGGGCCCTTCAACGCAGGCGGCAGCGGCGGCGGGCGCGGCGGGCCGCCGCCACTGCAGTACAGCTACGAGGGCGGCGGCGTGGGCGCGGACCTGGACGACGAGGCGGCGTATGGCTGCTCCATCGACGAGGCGGCGATGGAGCAGCCATACGACGGGCTGCCGCCGCTGCGGCGGGGGATGCGGGACGGCAGCGGCGAGGGCATCGTTTCCGGAGGTGCGGACCATGAGGGGTGTCGTACGGGGTACGGCATGTACCAGTTTCCTTGGCGCCTGGGGACACAGGCCTGTTCGTGGCCCCGTCACGGGCCGTGGTGAAACCCTGGCAAAGAATCGGTGTTGGAAAGCATCGACCGCCGTGTTTGTCGTCGTCTCCCATGTCCCACCATTCCATCGTGATGTGTACGGTGCTGTACGCTGATGCGCTGCAACTGCGGCTGCGGCTGCTGCTGTTGCGGCTGCTTGCAGGTCGAACGCCGGGCGGCCGTTTCTCGGGCGGTGGAGCGGGCGCCGGTGGGGGCCCCGTCGGCGCGCCGCGGCCCCGCGGCAGCGGCATCTTCCAACAGGGGGGCCGGCCGTCGTTCAGCAACGCAGTAGCCAACAATGACGTCGAGGAGGCGCAGCTGCAGCCACCGCCGTCCGCGCGCGCCGCCCTCGCCGCCGCAGCCGCCGCCGGTTGGCGAACCTCCTCCGGCCGCGCGGCCGGCGGGCGGCAGAGCTGGACGGATCGAAGCATAGACAGCGCCGGCGACATGGATGGCGGTCCGTACGGCCCTTACGGCGATACCGGAGCCGCGTCTGCGGGCGGCGGTCCTGATCCGTACTACAGATCCGGATTCGATCGGCTGGAGGCGGCTTCCGCCGGCGCGGCGGCGCCGCCGAAGCGACAGCGACTGGTCGACGGGGCGGCGGTTAATGGGCGGGGGCCCGGCGGCGGCGGCGGCGGGGGGGGAGGAGGCCGCGGGCGCGGGCGTGGCAGCGGGGCGCGCGACAGCGCGGCCGTACCGGCCTCCGGCGGCGGCCCTGGGTCAGTGGTACTGCCGGCGCGGACCGGCGCGGGCGGCGGCGTGGGCAGCCCCGGGTCGGTGTCGGCGCAGGCGCAGCGGCAGCAGGTGCAGCAGAGCTACGACCCGGTGATGGAGGTGAGGGACGTGGTGGAGGAGGACGCCGGGAGGAAGCTTTCGCTGACGTTCCTGCACAGCACGCTGGGCACGTTCGGGGGCACGCTGGCGCTGATGGCGGCCGAGTAGCAGTCGCGGCAGTAGTAGGTAGGCGTTCCTTGGGGGGGGAGGGGTGCAGGAGTAGTAGTCCCGGTGAAGCGTGGCGAGGGGGCACGGGGGGTCATCGTAGAGGGGGGGAGGCCGGCAGTAGTGACGGTGTACGCGGCGCGGACAGCGATGTTTAATGAGGAGCCCACCCAGCACCGCCCAGGCCCGCGATGTTGGTCGTGACGGTGTACGAGGCGCGGACAGCGAGGTGTTGGCGGCGGGTGTGTCGGCGGTCGGTTCGGCCCATGGCACCCGTAAGAGGCAGCGGGGGCGGGAAAGGAGGAGCAAAGCAAGGACGACCGCAGGCCGGTTTGGCGCGGGGTACACTTCAAACCCAACCTGGCATGGAGGTAGGTGGGCAGCGGGGCGAGGGCGGACGGAGGAAGCGCGGTGGCCGGATGACCTCCCACGTGGTGGCCGGGTGACCTCCCACGTGGCGGCCGGATGACCTCCCACGCCCGCGCTCTGCCATGTGTGTGTGGGTGGGTCGGTCGTGGGTCGGCGCCTTGCGCGCGCCGTGCCGCCGTGCTTCGCCGTGAGCTGTGGTGGGGAGGCGGTGGGGAGGCGATGAGCTGTTCGACGGGTTACGACACCCCCGGAAGGATTTTGGGATATGCTTTTCTGGGGCTTCATGGGAGGCTGCACCCGAATGAAGGAACGATGGATGAACGAACGGACGGCTGTGCGCCCTGGTTGGGCCGCCCACCCAGCTCCGCCAGGCAAAAGCGGCGACAGGCTTTGCCGGGCCGCGGGGGGGCGGGCGCAGCAGCACCCTCGCACCGGCGGATGATGGCCGACCATCATCCGCAGCAGGTGAGGGTCGTACTGATTGCAGTACATAGGGCCCCCGGGGCACTCCTCTATTTCAACCTCCAGGGCACCCGGGGGCGTCGTGCTGGTGACGTGGGGGATGTGTCCAGGAGCCGGCTGCTGGGGCGGGGATCTTGCTCGGTCGTGTGAGCCCATCCCTGAAGGGCGGGGGGGAAGCACCGCGAGGGCAATGTGGAGGGGGGCGCATGTGACCTGGGGGAGGCGGCGCTCCTGCCTGCAGGGCGGGTGGTGTTTGGGCGTTGGGTCGGGTGGGTCCTCTGGCGGTCGAGGACAGCCCGACTGGGACGCAAGGAAGGCGGGTGCGGTGGCTGCATCTCACAGCGGGGTAAGGCAGGTGCGCCTGGGAGCGTAGCGCCAGCACCCCGGGCTGTGGACCTGCGCATGTGTGGGGTTTGTTTAGGAAAGAAACAGCCCAGACACACCCAGCCCGGCGACAAATGTGCCCAGCATGTGTGGGGTGTGTGTAGAAAAGAAACCCCGTATGTGTGGTGTGTGTGTGTGTGTGTGTGTGTGTGTTGGGGGGGGGCGTACCGTATGTGGACGATGACCATGATGGCCTGTGTGGGAATCGTACAGCCGGGTGTGAACGTGAGCGTGACACGTCATCTCCAAGGCGGATGCGGACTGCGGACACTTAACACCGGGTAGGGGGTAGGGGGCGGCCAGAGACGGCAGCTCAGGCCCCAGAGGAAGGGGCAGCAGCTGCGGTTTCGCTGTCTTGATGGACGCGAGGGAGGGAGGGGGCTGGGGGCCGCAGTGCGCCCTCCCGGGCGGGTGGCCGCATGCTAGCGCGCAGGGCAGCCGGCAGCCGGGCATGTGACGCTAAAGGGCATGTGACGCTAAAGGGCATGTGACGCTAAAGGGCATGTGACGCTAAAGGGCATGTGACGCTAAAGGGCATGTGACGCTAAAGGGCATGTGACGCTAAAGGTGTCACCGGGTGGACAAATAAAGGAGGACGGGCGGGCGTCAGGGTCTCGGTGCGGCGGCCGTGGTGTGCGGTGCGGTGGTGGCGGCTGTCTTTATTACACGCTTGGTTCGCTCGAGGGTTTTGATGTGGGTGCGCTTGTGGGTGCGCTTTCACGTCGCCCCGTCTGGAAACGCGCGGACCTCTCTCCTCCTTCCTCTTGACAGTGGCGCCATGGAACTAACTGCAAAGCTTGTTCTGTTTACTGTTGATTTCCAATGCTGTTCCCCTGCGAATTGACCTCTTGCTCTTGGACCTCTGGCGGCGCGCCAGCGGGCGCCGTGCCGCGCCGCACACTGTGGCGCTGCTGGTGGCGCTTGGTGAGCTGGGATGTCGGACGTGTGACTGCTGCGGCAGCGGGCCCTTGCTCGTCGACCTCATGACGGTGTCGGTAGCTGTGGCGCCCGCAGGCGGCGCAGAGGCGCGTCTTTTTCTTACACGCTCAATGTCTGACGCGTTACACGCATTTTGCTTACACCGCGGCGATGCCACGAGCGACGTTTTTGGAACCGTCGTTCGCTATGGGAGGCGGTGCTGCACCAGACCCCGACCCCGACGCAAGCGCGATAGGCGCAGCGAGCGGCTGCCTGCCCCTCGTCGTCGTGGGGCATTGCAACGGCCGCCTCAGAGAGCGCGGCGGAGAGAGAGGGATGGTGCTAATAAGGGAGGGCGCGCGTGCGCAAGACGCCAAGACCCCTTGAGCGTTAATTGCGGTATTCGACCCACACTGCGCATTTGACTGCGCGCCCCCTTCCTGACGTGCAGCCGACCGTGCAGCCAACCAGCCGGCCCGACAACCGACAGCGGCCGCTGTCATGATGTGTCCAGTCCGGCGCAACGTCCCGCGGCTCCGCCGCTACGACATCCTCTCCCAAGGCCTGTTGACGCCACATTCACATTCACTTCACTTTCACCCGCAGCGCCCCCGCCTGCGCCTGCGCCCGGGCCCCTGGTTGACAGCAGCTAGGCCACCGGCGCGCCCGATCCCGCCGGGGCCGCCGCGACGTCCGCGATGTCCGCGTCCACCGCCGCCACCGCCGCGTCCTGAGCCGCCAGCTGGTCGATCCGTTTGAACTGCCAGGGCCACCTGCGGTCATTAACCACCACCATAACCACCAACCAACCGGCCAACCGATAACCAACAGTACGTCAGAACTGAACTGAGCGCGTCAACGCGGGGTCCTTCCCCCACCGTGACGGTCTGTGTGGTGTGGGACAATCTAGGGACAACCCCTACAGGGCCCTGTTGTGTCTGGGCTGTTTGTCTTTTCAGCCCCCAGGGCCCTGGGCTCCTCTCCCAGCCCGGGGGGAACTACGGTGCTGCTCTGCGTGTATTTAGAAGCCCGGCTACGGCGCCACAAGCAGCACAAGGGGGGGATGCAGCAGCATGCCGGTCTGCGGGTCTGAGGATGTGTAAGCACTGGCGCGTGCCCAACTGCCGTACCCACAGGGGGCTGCTTGGTCGGTGGTCTGGATGATCCGTCGTGCACCGCATCACCCGAGAAAGGGCGGGAGGCAAGTGCGGTATGGCCTCCTCAACGCGCGAGGGACGATGGGTGGCATCGAGGAGGGCGTCTGTGTGTTTGTGTGTTTGTAGAGCACAAAGTGGCTGCGGCGCCGCAAGCAGTTCAGTGCGCGGCACGCCGGAGTAGGAGGAGGAGGGGGAGGAGGACGGGGCGGTACACGATGCCAGGCAGAACCTTACCGTACGTTGTACAGGAACTGCCTGTGGTCGTAGCGGTTGTCGTCCGGCGAGTACGACTCCATGTGGTACGACGGCGTCAGTACGGTGGCTTTGTGGCGGTTCATCGAGTAGAACCGGAAAAAGTCCTTCACCTGGGGGGATGGTTGTGGTCGCGGAGGGAGCGATGTCGACGCGCGGCGCTACCCAGACCCTGACTCCCGTTCGGCCATGGGCTGCCCAGAATTCCAGATGCGCCGTCTCCCCCCCCGCCGGGAAGCCGCCATGTTCCCGCCCAACGGTGGGTGTTGAGACGGCAAGAGGTGCCTCTTGACGGCGGCGCACCCATATCGGCGGTTGCTGCCGGTCGGATGCTCCTCCGAACCCACACACGCGCGAAGCAGCCTCCCCTACTACCCCTCTGGAGCCCCCTCACCACCCTCACCGCTCTCACCTCCCTCACCGCCCTCGTCACCCTCACACCTTAGGCGGATGTCTTTCTCTTTTCCTTTTAATCACCACCCACCCACCCACCTTGGTGGCGATCGCCGCCGGCGCCAGGCGGCCCCTCCACATGGCCGCACACGCGTTGTACATCGCCACCGGCCCCGCACGAGCCACCTTGCGCAGCCTGCCGTACAGTGACAGCTCAGCGTACGTCATCCCCATGTCCACCTCGTCCAGCTGCGGAGGGCAGCAGCCGGGTAGGTCAGCCCAGCCGGTCGGCCAGCCGGAGGCGCGGGGAGGGGGGGACAGGTGTTTGACAGTCGTCGGGTCGGTCCCGTGCCGTACGGCAGAAGCGGGGCAAAGAGGCAGGCAAGGCGAATAAAAACCGACAACGAGTCTCGAGCGGGATGCCGTACCCGTGGGTCAGCGCGGAGGGCGACGTCAGCTGCGCAAAACCGGCGAGGGTCACGCCACCCGTCAGTGCTGACCCACGGGTCGTGGTGTTCCTAGGCTCGGGGACTGCATCCTGATCCGACACGATCACGATCTGCCTTGTTGTGCGAGGTCAGATCTCAGATCTCAGATTGGTGTCACCAGACGGTTGGTGTCCTCCCAACCGAAGGGTGGCTACGGTCAAGCCGTGCACGTCAAGGCGCAGGCTCGAAGGGCAGAGGTAGCCTTCCACGCAGTCCTCCAGACCCATGTCTGCCGTACCTGCGGCTGCTGTCCCTCCACCAGCGGCTCCAGCTCCGCAGTGGGCGGGGCCGCCTCCACCTGCTCCGAAACGACACATCGACATATGGGAAGCACCACGGGGGTTTCCAGGGCGTCGATCACCAGGGGCCGAGGGTTAGGACCGGATAACCCGTGTCGTACTACCGCGTGTGGGTGCCGTGCAAGATCGTAGTACAGCCGCAGGCAGTGCACCGCCCCGCCCCAGAGGGATTATTGCTGGTGGCATAATGAAAAATCGTTCGTACGATACACGAAGTCCACTGTACGACTCAGGATGTCCGCTGTACGGCGGGCCCGTACCTCCGCCAGCACTGGGTATCCCAGGTGGGTGGCGGCCCACTGCAGGAAGGCGCGAAGGTCCTGAGGAGGGGAGGGCCCGGGCCGGAAGGGGGGTCCAGCCAACTGATCGATACATCGATTACACTGCCCGCGCTTGCCGGAACGGCGGAGCGTAGTATTAGCACTGAATGAGGACGGAGCGGATGCAGATGACGGCGTGCCTTGGTGCAAGGGCGTGTCGTGATCCCCTGACCCTCACGGCTGTTTAGACGTGCGTTTAGCCACCAAAAACAACCGCACGCTTTGACGCGCGCGTGCATCTTGCGCGAAGGCTGCAGCGCGTGGACGACCCTAACCCCCTGCGCCGCAGTGGCCCCCCGCAGCGTCCCACTCCCCTCGCCCCCCCCCCCCGCCTCCACATGCAAGCCCCCCAAACACCCGATCTCTACAACACCCCCTCAACCCACCCCCCCCACACACACGCCCCGCTCCCCACCGTCTTGCTGATGGAGCCGATGGGGTTGATATCCGCGGACGAGCAGTCGTACTTGGTCAGGTACCCTACATGTGCCGTACAGCCGGTGGTCAGTTGCGAGTGCGTTACCTCACTCCGCCCCTGTAGCTCCTCCTGGACCCACCCTGGACCCACCCTGGAGGCACTCGTCCCTTACGGCCCTCCCACCGCCCCTCCCACCGCCCCTCCCACCGCCCCTCCCACCGCCCCTCCCACCGCCCCTCCCACCGCCCCTCCCACCGCCCCTCCCACCGCCCCTCACCCCTGAGGCACTCGTCCACATTGGCGGACCCCAGCACCAGCAGCCAGCCAGCCCCGCTGCGGTGCGGCACTCCCCGGGCCCAGGGCAGCAGCTGGGCCAGCAGGAAGGCCAGGACCATGCGCAGACGGGCTTGGATGTTCTGTGGGGTGTGTATGTGTATGGGGGAAGGGGGGGGGCGGCGGCGGCGGCGAGGATCAAGGGAGGGAGAGAAGACGAAATGGTGTATGGAGGGTGGCTGGAGGAGGGCAGGACAGGGGAGTGCCCGGGGATCGGTGGCGGCGTGGCGGGGTGGCGGGGTGGCGGGTGGCGGCGTGGCGGGGTGGCGGCGTGGCGGGGTGGCGGGGTGGCGGCGTGGCGGGGTGGCGGCGTGGCGGCGTGGCGGGGTGGCGGCGTGGCGGCGTGGCGGCGTGGCGGCGTGGCGGCGTGGCGGCGTGGCGGCGTGGCGGCGTGGCGGCGTGGCGGCGTGGCGGCGTGGCGGCGTGGCGGCGTGGCGGCGTGGCGGCGTGGCGGCGTGGCGGCGTGGCGGCGTGGCGGCGTGGCGGCGTGGCGGCGTGGCGGCGTGGCGGCGTGGCGGCGTGGCGGCGTGGCGGCGTGGCGGCGTGGCGGCGTGGCGGCGTGGCGGCGTGGCGGCGTGGCGGCGTGGCGGCGTGGCGGCGTGGCGGTGGCTGTATCCAGAATTCCCGGTGTGGGTGGTGGAGGGTCTGGTCGGGTGAGGGCGCACCCGTCGGGATGCAGCCCGTGCGGCGGCGTCCCTGTGCTGCCTCCCCTCCCGGTGTTCATTGAGAACCCGACCCGAACCACCCAGGGTCCCAGGCACAAGGTGCTCCCTGTGTGCCTGTCCGTCCCCCCCTTCCGTCCCTCCGTCCCTCCCCCCCCCCGCACCTGCAGCGCCAGATTCTCGGTGGTGGTCCCGCCGTGCGCCCTGAACGCGGGCCGCCGACCGCCCGTCACCGCCGCCGCGAACAGCCCCACCACCGCCTCCACCACACTGTCGATGGTGAGGGACAGGTGGTGGCCGCCCACCTGCTCGCACAGCAGCCGGGCGCTGCAGCACAGCACAGCACAGCACAGCACAGCACGGGATGATCACCGCACTACCCTGCCGTCCACATGTACGGCTGCCATGCGGGGCCCCCCCAATCACGTTCATACCGTATGACGTCACAACGCATCACGTGATGTTAGGTACGACACACCACGTCACAAGTTCACGACGCGCGTGCCTCTTCCTTGGCTGGGGGTGTCCAGGGTATCTAACCCTCCCCGGCACTCTCAGGGTGTACGGCACTGACTCACCGCTCCCGGGTCTCCCTGGAGCTGTTGACGGTGCCCATGTAGACGCAACTGAGCAGCCGACCCGCCAGCTCCCGCGCGTCGGCGGGCAGCTGGTCGGGGCCGTAACCCGCCACGCGCCGCACGTCGGCGATGACCCGTGGGTCACCCGCCTTCACGGACGCCACCACCAGCTGTGAGCGCAGCACAGTGGCGGAGGCAGCGGTGCGGGTGGAGGAGGACAGAGGGGCGGTGCGGGTGGAGGAGGACAGAGGGGCGGTGCGGGTGGAGGAGGACAGAGGGGCGGTGCGGGTGGAGGAGGACAGAGGGGCGGTGCGGGTGGAGGAGGACAGAGGGCGGTGCGGGTGGAGGAGGACAGAGGGGCGGTGCGGGTGGAGGAGGACAGAGGGGCGGTGCGGGTGGAGGAGGACAGAGGGGCGGTGCGGGTGGAGGAGGACAGAGGGGCGGTGCGGGTGGAGGAGGACAGAGGGGCGGTGCGGGTGGAGGAGGACAGAGGGGCGGTGCGGGTGGAGGAGGACAGAGGGGCGGTGCGGGTGGAGGAGGACAGAGGGGCGGTGCGGCACCAGTTCTGGGGATGAAGAGAGCACGAGGCGCTCTCGTGCGAGGCCGGGAGAGAGGTGACGCGCGGGAGGCGCAGGACCCCACGAGGCGCCACACCCGCACACCTCACCGGCGTGCCTGTAGCGGCTGTAGTCGTGTACGGGTGGCCGCGAGGATCCCTATGCGCCACACACCCCCTCCCTGGAGCTTCTCTCCTACTCAAGGTAGAATTAAATACCGTAAGGCCCTCCCCACGTCCGCGCCCGCGCCCGCCACATCACGGCGCCCCAAGTCCCCGGCCCCATCTCCCCCGCCCCGCCTCCCACCCTCCGCATCTCCCCCGCCCCGCCCCGACCCGACCCCACCTGGCACATGGCCCCCACGATGGCGGTGACTGAGGAGGAGTCCGCCCCCCCGGACAGCGGGATCAGGAAGCCGCAGGCGCCGCTGCGGCGGAGGTAGTCCCACAGCCAGCAGGCGGGGCCGTACGCGATCTCCTCCTCGGGCAGCAGAACCTGCGGGGGGCAGCCCATGGGTCGGCACCCGCCAGTCCCCGCGCGAAGGACGTACGGCAGGGTGTGCAGCGGGGCGTGTGCGGCATGCCGCGGAGGGCGAGCAGGCGGGTCACTGCTCCTCAGGAAATGAGAGGTGTGCAAGCACCAGTCCACCGGCACGACTGGGTGGAAGAGGAGCAGGAGTGGGAGCGAAGGGTTCGCCCGGGGAGGGGCCGGACACTGAGTGGGGGCCGGCTGTTCACCGGAGGGGTTAGGGGCAGCAACGGGTGGGCACACCGCGGAATGCGGGACAGGAGCGCCGCTGTCGCGGGCGGGGAAAACATGTTTCGAGGATCTGGATCGGCGCCCGCCCGGCAAAGTACGGATCTGGATCGAATCCGGATCTGTACCGTATCGTACCTTGGGTGTGATTGGCCGGGTGGGGTACGACGGCCGTGACCGAGCCGCCGCCGGCGCCGCCACTGCCACATCTGCCCCGCCCGCCGGACCGTCCACCGTCGAAGCCGCCGCCGACGGCGGCGACACGCCCGCGCCGCCACCGCCGCCGCCGCACAGCCTGAAGTCCACCTCCACCATCGGGGGCGAGGCCGTGCTGCTGGCCTGCTCCCTCAGGCTAGAGATGGAGCACCTGAGGGGCCGGGGAACCAAACGCATCGGGACGACCCCAACAACGAACCCAACGAAACCCAACGGTCATTAACTACCGCTGGGGGACCGGTTGAACGACACACGACGGAGAAGAACAGGCAGGTGCCGGGCCTACTAGTCGCGGGAGCACCGATGGGCTGTGCCGGGAGAGGTATGTGAGAGAGGTCCTTGATCAACACTGAAGCGCAGTAGACCCATGGGCCCATGGACCCATGGGTCCATGGACCCATGGGCCCAAGCGGGTCAATGTGGTGGTGATCTTGATCGGATCCGACCCGTGGGTCCCTGAGGACGCGGCGGTTCAGGGACCGCCGCGGCGCCGGTGGGCGGGCCGGCCGGCCGGCCCGCCTGTTGAGATGATGTCGTACACACATACACACCTGTACGACACCACCTCGTCCAGATCCACCGTGGCCGTGACCACCTCCACGTCCTCCAGCCCGAACTGTCCGCCCTGCGCCACCAGGGCGCCGTTCACCGCCACACACGCGCAGCCGTCGAAGTACAGCCGGCCTCCGTCGCAGCCGCGCTGGTTGGCGTACAAGTACACCCCACCCGCCTGCGAGGGGGGCCGAGGGGAGGGGAGTGAGGGAAGGCGCGGCAGGGGGGGACGTGCGGGCGGAGGTAGTTATGGCGGTGGTGGTGGTGGTGGTGGCACCCGCTGCCGCATCAGCCACCGTTTTGAGCCACACCACACTGCAGGCCCTCAGTACCTGTTGCAGCACGCTACAACAGTCCCTGTCGGCCGCTCCCCGCCACCGTCCATCTGACCATCCCCCGGTCCCCCCCGGGTCCGCTGGTGGCCTCGCCGCCCTAAACCCTCGCAGGTGCGAATCTTAAACACCAACTAGCCAACCACCCAAGCCAACCTAACCACCCAACTAGCCAACCACCCAGGCCAACCTAACCACCCAACTAGCCAACCACCCAGGCCAACCTAACCACCCAACTAGCCAACCACCCAGGCTCACCTTGGCCGTCGCCCCCTTGATGAGGTCCAACCGCTGGTTGAGCTTCCGCAGCTGGTGGTGGCTGCCGGAGCCGTTGCTGATCACCTCCACACCCGCCAGCGCCAGAGAGATGTGCGGGGCCTGAGGCGTGAACAGCTCCTCACACGTCTCGGCTGTGTGAGGGGAGGGGGGAGGTGGACCAGGGGGAGCCGAGGAGAGCAGGAGCGGGGGGAGGGAGGCGACGGGAGGGGAGCTCGGGACGCAAGACGGCGGGGCAGGGAGGGGATTGGGTGGCCGGTCGGGAGGCTCGAGACAGGCTGTGGAGGAAGGGGGAGCTGACAGCCTGCGATCATTGGGACCGGGCTGTATGCCTCGGCCTGGCAGAGGCCCATCCAAGCTGCCTCTCCTTATGACATAACGTTTCTTACCACGCAGTCCCGCAGCCACCCACCTGCGAGAAGCGCGTCCCTCAGTTTGAGCACCGCGTCCCCGAACGGCACATCCACCGACGGGACACCGTCTTCGCCGCCGGCGCCGGCGCCGCCGCCAGCGGCGGCCGCCGGCGCCGGCGTCCTCCTTGCCACCGCCCTGGCCACCACATCTGGCAGGCGGTGCGTCTCCACCTGGCCCTGGAGCTTCCAGGTCGCGAAGTAGCTGCGCAGGAGGGTTTTAGGGCCAGGGATCTCGGGGTCGGGGGTCGGGTCGGGTCGGGGGAAGCGACCCGTGGGTCACACCACGGCAGCAGGACGACCGAGCGGGGTGCGGCAGTGCACGGGCAGGGAAGGGCTGCGGCCTCGCCCCGGAGGGCTCCCAACTGCCGCTCTTGCTGTGTTAGCAAGGAGAGCCGCTCTTGCTGTGTGTGTGTGTGTAAAAGATAACTGAGCCGCGAGAAGCGAAGTCCAGCGTCTTGCTGTGTGTGTGGGGGGGAAGGGGAAGAGAGCATGTGCCAGCCCGGACTCGTCAAGGTAACGTACACCTCCTACGGTAGAGCACAGCCCCTACGATAAGACGGACCACAATCAGTGTCAGATCTCCCAGGAGCACCCGGTGTGGTGGAGCAGTGGAGGGCCCCGGACCCACGGACCTTGACAGCCGCTTACTGACCAGGGGCTTACTGACCCGCTACAGCGGGAGGAGGAGCCGGGACGCAGTGCCTGCCGCCGCCCCGCCTGGCACACCTGCTGGCGAACACCCGTCATCAGTAGCAGCAGGTCTGCCTCACCGCCCCGACTCTCCGCCGCCCCAATACCTCCGCTGGGCCCGGAACCCCAAACCGAACCCCAACCACCATCCACCGGAACCCCAACCGCCACCCAATAGAACCTAAACTACCAACCGCCACCCACCGGGTCTCCCGGTAGTTGCCATCGTTGGCCAGGTGCAGCTTGGGCCTTATGAGCAGCACCCGCCCGTCCAGCAGGAACACGCGGCAGTTGTACATGACGCCTAGGGAATGGGCAGTTAGGCAGTTGCAGTTGACCGTTGGTCGTTAGGTGCAGCTGCGGGACACAGCGGCCAATGCTCTCCGAGCCACACGTGCTGGTGCACACTGCGGACTCACAGGTTTACCGCCTCTCACAGGCCTGAGCCGTTGTCCGTGTTCGTGCTGTGTCTGTGTCTGACCCACGGGTCGGTCGGAGGTGATGTGGTGCTCTCTTTCCTTCGCCTCGCTCCACCCCCCCACCCCCCGCCCCATTCCCCCGCGGAGCACCCTGCCGTACCCCTGTGTATGACGGGCATGCCGATGTCCACCAGCAGCCCCCGGGTGAGGTCCTCGGGGTCAGCCAATAGCTCCTGACACCAGAGGTGCAGGGCGGGAGGGATTGGGTGCGGGAGAGCGGGAAGAGTGGACTCGGTGGGGGGAGTGGGTGCACCCCTGGCAGTGCTGACTGGTGCCCGGGCACACGAGCTCTGCCACCCATTCGGTCTAGCGGCCCGCCCCGCAACCCCCCTCCGCCCCGCCCTCCGCCCCGCCCTCGACCCCCGCCCTCGACCCCCACCCTCCGTCCCGCCCCCCGCCCCGCCCTCCGCCTCCTCACCGCCACCGCCTCCCAGGAGTGCGTCACCGTGTCCAGCTCCAGAAAGTGGTCCTCGCAGCCGTACCCGGGCACCTCCAGCTCGGGTCCCACCTGCACGCCGTATCCGCATCACGCACTCGTACTGGGAGGCACATGCACCAGCGGGTACCGCGTGTACGGCCGTACAGGCTGACACGTCCACACACAACCGTCCTCATCTCCCCGACGTCCACATCTCCCCCCTCCTCCGCTCCCCAGCTCCTCACCCGGTAGGTGGCGCCCCGGTCCCGGGCCCGGCGGATGGAGTCCTTGATGCGCTCCAGGTTGCCCTCGAAGTCCATGGCCCATTGGTTGAGGTTGCAGGTGGCCAGGGTGGCCAGGCGGCGAACCATTGTGGGCTGGGGTGGGGTGGGGTGGGGTGGGCTGGGGTGGCTGCCCTGGGTCAGGGCAGGGGCAGGAGCAGGGCTGCGGGAGCCGGAGGGCTGAGACCGCCGCGAGGGGTTGGACTCGCGGCCGCGTCTGGGGTTGAGGGTCAAGCCGTCGACTCGGTCGACCCGTTACTGGGTATGCCTCCCTCGGCGATGAGCTGCAAGGCTTCGTGCGGCCGCAGCGTTATGGGACAGGGGTGGGGTGTCGGGGTGGAGTTGGGGGGTTTTGGGGAAGCAGAGAAGGTTGGATCGGGTTGTCTCTGTGGCTGTAGGGTGAAGTTGCAGCGAGGAGCCTCACCTGAGGGGTTTCGACAGGACGAAGCCCTGTGCCCGAGTCCGTGAGCTAGGTTACCAGCACAGAGGTAGGATTCCAGGTCACGTCCAGACCTCAGCCCGACTGGATTGAGGAATTGAGGTGTCGAGGTAGGCGACGTGAGTCGGTCGTCGACTCGCCGACAACAACCGAGACCGCAGCTTGAATCAACAAATTTTAGGAAGCATCTGCATGGACCAGATCAGATGGAAATCAAGTATGTAAGTGACTGTGGGTCACGGCACCCCAATCAATAGATGACACATATGGGTACTGCAAACATCATCGAGTCCGCACAATTCGCGCACCTACTTGGTAATCTATACCTCTGATCTTCAAAAATCAGTGAATTGATTTGGGAGTTCACACCTGTCTCGTCGAACCCTAACTTCAAACCAATGCTGGCTGCTCGGGCCAGCCGCTCCTTAGCGTCCGCCAGCAGTCGCCGCTTCGCAGCTGCTTGCACAGTAAACATTATGTCCAAACGTCAAAAGACGACCTCCGTGAGCATCCCTGCCACGGCCGAGGCCGCTGCAAGCACCGATGCAGCGATTGCGCTCCACAAGCGCGGCAAGGAGCACGCGGAGAAGCTGCTTTCCTTCATCAATTACGCTTGGACTCCCTTCCATGCCGTCGAGGAGGCTGCGCGCAGGCTGATCGCGGCGGGCTTCACGCCTATCTCCGAGCGCGAACCCTGGTACGGCGAGCGGTGGTTGGTGTGGCCCAGCGCGGATCTCGAAGGAGGAGGGGCCCGGCGACACCGTCCTGCCCCCTACCAACATCTGACGCGCTCCTCCTCCGTCACGCCGTTGCAACGCCGTGTCGTGTTGGGTTCGGTTCGCGCTTGCTGTACAGGTCCCCATCAGGTCCCCTCATCAGGCTGATCCGGCTGTTTGGCCGGCCCGAACCCCACAGTCCGATTCCCACCTTGCCACCCTACCTCCGATACCCACTCACCCAGGGGGGCATCACCGCCCCCCGGTCGCACCCTCGACAGCCCCTCCACCACCTCTCCACCACCTCTCCGCGGCCGCATCCGAGCGAACCCAGCCCTGCCATGGCACCCGAGCCCGGGAACCTCCTGAACCGCTCCGAAACCCCGCCTCAACCGCTCCGCAACCCCGCCTCAACCCCGCCTCAACCCCGCCTCAACCCCGCCGCAACCCCGCCTCAACCCCGCCTCAACCCCGCCTCAACCCCGCCTCAACCCCGCCTCAACCCCGCCTCAGCCCCGCCTCAACCCCGCCTCAGCCCCGCCTCAACCCCGCCTCAACCCCGCCTCAACCCCGCCTCAACCCCGCCTCAACCCCGCCTCAACCCCGCCTCAACCCCGCCTCAACCCCGCCTCAACCCCGCCTCAACCCCGCCTCAACCCCGCCTCAACCCCGCCTCAACCCCGCCTCAACCCCGCCTCAACCCCGCCTCAACCCCGCCTCAACCCCGCCTCAACCCCTCCCTCCCTTCCTGGACCGCACCCAGGTCCGTCCAGCCGGGCGGGCGGTACTTCTTCACCCGGAACATGTCCACCATCGTGGCCTTCGCCGTGGGAGCCAAGTTCCAACCCGGTGGGGGGGGGGCGGAGTAGGGGTGTGGACACAGGAGAGGGAAGACAGGCCCCAGGGGTTGGGCATGAAACACCTTCGCTGTGTATGCATGCCTCCCCCTCTCCCCCTCTCCACACCTCCACACCTCCACACCTCCACACCTCTCCCCACCTCTTCCCCTTTCCCCCTCTCCACCTCTTCCGCCCCGTTCCCCCAGGCAACGGCTTCTACATGGTGGGTGCGCACACCGACTCGCCCTGCCTCAAACTCAAACCCGTCAGCGCCTCCAACAAGAGCGGCTATAACATGGTACGGCACCGTACGACCTGCCACTCTCACGGCGACGTTGGTTGTACATCCCGCGTCTTCTTCGCTCGGCCTGTTCTCACTTCTCACTTCTATCGCTGTTCCGGGTCCCCTCGTAATCTATTGTCGTATGTCGTCACAGATCAACGTGGAGACGTACGGCGGCGGCCTGTGGTACACGTGGTACGACAGGGACCTGGGCCTGGCGGGCCGTGTGCTGGTCCGTGAGGACGCGGGCGGCGGTCTGAAGCAGCGGCTGGTGAAGCTGGACCGACCGCTGCTGCGGATCCCCATGCTGGTGGGTCGGATACCTGGGCCTGAGGCCTGAGGGGGCCTGAGGCTGGCTGAGGCTGGGGGGCCTGAGGCTGGGGGGCCTGAGGCTGGGGGGCCTGAGGCTGGGGGCCCTGAGGCTAGGCGGAGGGGCCTGAGGCTGGGGGCCTGAAGCTGGGGGGCCTGAGGCTGGGGGGCCTGAGGCTGGGGGGCCTGAGGCTGGGGGCCCTGAGGCTAGGCGGAGGGGCCTGAGGCTGGGGGCCTGAGGCTGGGGGGCCTGAGGCTGGGGGGCCTGAGGCTGGGGGGCCTGAGGCTAGGCGGAGGGGCCTGAGGCTGGGGGGCCTGAGGCTGGGGGGCCTGAGGCTGGGGGGCCTGAGGCTGGGGGGCCTGAGGCTGGGGGGCCTGAGGCTGGGGGGCCTGAAGCTGGGGGGCCTGAAGCTGGGGGCCTGAAGCTGGGCCTGAACCTGGGCCTGAAGCTGGGCCTGAACCTGGGCCTGAAGCTGCTGCTGCCTGCCCCATTAGAGACATACCCTGACCTGGCCGCCCTTGGGGGCGAGGGAGGCTAGGCAGGCGGAGCCCAGAACGACGAGGGAAGGAGGGGGAGGAGGGGCAGGGCGGGGCAGGGCTGCAGTGCGGAGGATGATGTCCGCTGAACCACCCACCCGAAGCGGCGGCGGCGGCGGCGGCCCCCCTCGCCACGCCTCCGCTCTGCCAGGCCCCACCGAGGGCCGCACCCCGCCCCCCCCCGCCCCCCCCCGCCCCCGGCCCCCCGCCCCCCACCCCCCGGCCCCCCCGCCCCCGGCCCCCCGCCCCCCGCCCCCACCCCCCCGGCGCCCCCGCCCCCGGCCCCCCTTCTCCCCCGCAGGCCATCCACCTGCAGCGGGACATCCACACCGCCGGCTTCAAGCCCAACCTGCAGACCAACTTCGCCCCCCTGGTCGCCACCGCCGTTAAGACCCAGCTGCTCACCGACGCCACGCCGCCGGCTGCCGCCGCCGCCGCGGCCGCGGGCGGCGGTCGCCACTCGCCGCTGCTGCTGTCCCTGCTCGCCACCGAGCTGGGCTGCCCCCCGAGGCCATCGTGGACTTTGAGCTGCACCTGGTGGACACACAGCCCGGGGTGCTCGGCGGCGCCCACGGGGAATTCGTGTTCGCGGGCCGGCTGGACAACCTGGCCATGTCGTACGTGGCGCTGCAGGTACCGTACGGCACCGTGTGTGCGATGTCGTACACCATGGTTGCTGGGTGTCCCTGGGGGGCCCCCTGGTTTAGGGTATATGTGCCGGCCCGCCCAGCGCCCTCCCGGGACCTCGCACGTTGCCCGTTCCAGTTCCATTCCGCCGTCGGGTCCCGGCCCCTCGGGTTTGCTGCTGGACTGGTCACGTGCTCACCCCAACCTTGTCCTCCCCTGCCCCTCTCCTGCCCCTCCCCCCTCCCCCTCCCCCTACCCTCCCCCTGCCCCTCCCCTCCCCCTCCCCTGACCCTCCCCTGACCCTCCCCCCATCAGGCCCTGGTGGACGCCTGCCCCGACGCCGCCTCCCTGGAGCAGGAGACCGGGGTGCGGGCCATCGCCCTGTTCGACCACGAGGAGGTCGGCAGCGAGAGCGCGCAGGTGTGGGGCGGGGTGGGGTGGGCGGGTGTGGGGCGGGGTGGGGGTGGGCGGGTGTGATGGGGGGCGGTTGGCGGGTGGCCGAGAGGGGTCTGGGTTAGGGAGGGATTTGTCGGGGTGTCGGGGAGCCGGTGACTAAAACACGTCCTGACACCTGCCTGCCTGCCTGCCTGCCTGCCTGCCTGCCTGCCTGCCAGGTCCCCTCACCAACCTTTCACCCCTGCTAACCCTGCCACCCCCCACCCCCCCACCCCCCCACCCCCCCACCCCCCACCCCACCCCCCAGGGTGCCGGGGGTCCGGTGATGAGGGACACCATCACGCGAGTGGCGGCCGCACTGGCGGGGGGCCAGGAGGTGGGCACGGGGCGGGTGGGGGTGGGGGTGGGGGGGTGGGGGGAGGTGGGGCGGGGCGGGGGGGGCCTCATAGAGATCAGTGGGCGGAGAGGGGGAGCTGAGGCAGGGCCTCCCTCTCCTCTCTCAGCGGCGGAGCCGAGGGCTGTCCTCCGGATCACGCGAGGGGAGGAGGAGGGGGGGAAGGAGGGGCAAGGGGGAGGAGGAGGAGGGGCAAGGAGGAGGAGGAGGCAGGCCGCCGGGACCTGGCACCTCAGGGCCCCGGGGTGTGGGTGTGTGTGTCAAAGGGGGGAGCCAACTGCGCTGGGACCGGCGGTAGGTTCGCACGTGACCGACGCACCGACCCGTGGGACTCCTGTGCGCGCCCTCGGCACTCGCTGCCGTACCGTCCGCTGGCGCCGCTCTGCGGAACGGGTCCCTGCACGTCCCGTCCGCCCCACCCTCTCCCCGCCCGCACCCCCGCCCGCACCCTCGCCTGCACGCTTTGGCAGCGGCGCAGTAAAAATATGTCTACCAATGTCCAATATCCCCCGCCCGCACCACGCCCCGCCCCCGCCCCCGCCCCCGCCCCCGCCCCTCAGGGCGCAGTGGAGCGCACGCTGCGCAACTCGTTCCTGGTCAGTGCGGACATGGCGCACGCGCTCCATCCCAACTACTCGGACAAGGTGGGGCGGCACAGCACAGCACAGCACAGCACAGCACAGCACAGCACGACGCAGCACGACGCAGCACACAGGGGGCCCAGGGGTGGTTGGTGGTTGGCTGTTGGGGCAGATGACTGGTCGCGGACGGGGTGGTTCGGGAGGGTGGCTGCAGGGGCCGAAGGGATGCATCTGGACGAGCTGCACCGCGGGGGGGGGGGGGATAAACTGAAAAAGCAATAAACCCAAAAAACAGGCCCAGACACACCCAGAAAAAACATACTTACGTGGCGAGGCACCTGCATAGCAACAGAAACACAGAGACCACGCGCGGGCGCGTGGCGGCGCGGCCGCGCCGCCGCCGGTGCAACAGCAAGCAAAGTGCGGACCCGACCCAACCCAAAAAAGAAAGGATACATTACCGACCTGTGGTGGTGGAAGGGGGAGCCGCGCCGCGAGCGACGTCCGAGGTCATGGCGATGCACAGAGGGAAGCCGAGGAACGGAGTGAGCGGGCGCGGTGGGGGAAGGTTGCAGCGGGGGGCGTGGGGAGGGGGGGCGGAGGGGCCAGGGCGACTCAGTGCCAGCTGGAGGGGTTGGGCGCATCTCGCTGTTGCGGTATGTTGCCGCAAGTGGGCTCCAGGGTGGACTCCCTTCGACTCCCTTCGAACTGGACTCCCTTCGACTCCCTTCGAACAATTCCTGGAGCCCCTCACACCGCCCCTGTCCCGCCCCGGGCCCTAGCTTGCCCAACAGCACACATCCCCCTCCACCTCATCCCTCACTGCTACACCTCATACCTCACCCCACCCCTCGCACCTCCTCGCCCACCTACTCGCCCTCGCCCTCCTCCCCCTCCTCCTCCCCCTCCCCTGCTGCGCAGCACGACCCCGACCACCAGCCCCGGATGCACGGCGGCCTGGTGCTCAAACACAACCACAACCAGCGCTACGCCACCAACGCCGTCAGCGCGACGCTCTTCAGGTGGGGCGGGCTGGGATGGGGTGGGATGGGGTGGGGTGGGGTGGGGTGGGGTGGGGTGGGGTGGGTGGGGTGGGGTGGGGTGGGGGGGGTGGGGTGGGGTGGGGTGGGGTGGGGTGGGGTGGGGTGGGGTGGGGTGGGGTGGGGTGGGGTGGGGGTGGGGTGGGGTGGGGTGGGGTAACGATGGGAAGTGCCCAGGCACACCCAGCCCGGTCGAGACCCACCCCACCCCAGCCCGGGGTGGGGTGTGCAACGGGGGGCGGAGGGGGGGGCGGAACGGGGGACCTCGCGGCGCGCGGGGGTACCTTAGCGCTGCCTCCTTCCCCAAGATTTCTCAAGCGCTCCCCGCCATTCCTTTTGGGTTCCCCGCAGCTGCTGTACCGTACTTTCCCCCACGTTGCCCAACCCCAACCCCAACCTCCAACTCCCAACCCACACCGCCCCAGGGAGGTGGCTCGCCGCCACGGCATCCCCTGTCAGGAGTTCTCGGTGCGCAACGACATGCCGTGCGGCTCCACCATAGGGCCCATCCTGTCGTCCAACCTGGGATGTCGTACAGTGGACTGCGGCATAGCGCAGCTCTCCATGCACAGCATCAGGAGCAGGTGGGGCCGGCGGGGGGGAGGCCGCGGGGGGGGGAGGCCGCGGGGGGGGGGGGGCCGGGGGGGGGGGGGGCGGGGGGGGGAGGCCGCGGGGGGGGGAGGCCGCGGGGGGGGGAGGCCGCGGGGGGGGGGGAGGCCGCGGGGGGGGGGGAGGCCGGGGGGGGGGAGGCGCGGGGGGGGGAGGCCGCGGGGGGGGAGGCGCGGGGGGGGGAGGCCGCGGGGGGGGGAGGCCGCGGGGGGGGGGAGGCCGCGGGGGGGGGGAGCCGCGGGGGGGGGGGGGGGGAGGCCGCGGGGGGGAGGCCGCGGGGGGGGGAGGCCGCGGGGGGGGGAGGCCGCGGGGGGGGGGAGGCCGCGGGGGGGGGAGGCCGCGGGGGGGGGGAGGCCGCGGGGGGGGGGGGGGGGGGGGGGGGGGGGGGCGCGGGGGGGGGGGAGGCCGCGGGGGGGGGGAGGCCGCGGGGGGGGGGAGGCCGCGGGGGGGGGGAGGCCGCGGGGGGGGGAGGCCGCGGGGGGGGGGAGGCGCGGGGGGGGGGGGGGGGGGGGGAGGCCGCGGGGGGGGGGAGGCCGCGGGGGGGGGGGGGAGCCGCGGGGGGGGGGAGGCCGCGGGGGGGGGGGGGAGGCCGCGGGGGGGGGGAGGCCGCGGGGGGGGGGGAGGCCGCGGGGGGGGGGAGGCCGCGGGGGGGGGGAGGCCGCGGGGGGGGGAGGCCGCGGGGGGGGGAGGCCGCGGGGGGGGAGGCCGCGGGGGGGGGGGGGGGGGGGGGGGGGGGGAGGCCGCGGGGGGAGGCCGCGGGGGGGGAGGCCGCGGGGGGTCCCGGGGGGGCGCGCGTGGAGATGGGGGGAAGCACCGGAGGGCAGTTGGCAAGAACCCTAGTGCCGTACTGCTGGCCCTGGTGGGAATCCTGTTATCATTGTTGCTGTTGTGTTGCTGCTGCTGCTGCTACTGCTAACGCAAATCATGACGAAATCGTTGTAATGCAGTGTGGTACGGATGACGTGGCGCTGGCGTACGACCACTTCCTTACCTTTTTCCGGGAGGTACGAATTTCGTAGTACGACGCCAAACTGTCGAGCGATGGCTTTTGCCGTACGCGCATGTGTCAAATTCGGCCCGTCGGCTGCGATGCATCCGTGTCCGTGTCCGTGTTCGTGGCTCCGTGCCCATGTCTTGTCCTGTCGCGACGTGCCGTTCGCGCCCTCGAGAGCTGCAACAGCGATTTGGCGCCTCCTGCGCCGCGTGCGCGTACGACGGCTCCTCCGGCAGCTGCCCGCGACTCGGCGGGGCCACCTAGTCGCGCCGCGCCGCCGTCGCCCCGCCAACCCTGGTCGGGCACCCCTACCTGGTGCGCGGAAGACCTCTCAACCGGATCAGTAACCCAGATGTGTAGGACTGTAGGTCTGTGAGGGTGAATGTCATCACGCCTCCGCCCTGGGCCCATCCTCGCATCCCGATCGCGCCTCCGCCCTTGGTTTTTTCGTTCAAAACCCGGTCGGTCCTCTTGCCCCCTGCCCCTGTCCCCGGTGCCGCTGCCGCTGCCGTCCCTTTCTTCCTCCCGCCTCTCTCCCGCCCTCCCTCCCGGCCCCTTCCATGCGCAGTTCTCCGCCCTGGACGCCAGCCTGGATGTGGATGCGCTGCCCCCGCCCGCCATCCAGGGCACCATCGCGGACACGCCCTGCTGCAACACACACTCGCACTGACCCACGGGTCCGCACGTTGCGACCCGCACTGACCCACGGGTCCGCACGTTGCGACCCGCACTGACCCACGGGTCCGCACGTTGCGACCTGCACTGACCCACGGGTCCGCACGGGAAGGGGGGGGGCGAGGCGAGGAGCAAGTGCGCCCGGAGGTAGTGGTGGTGGTGCTGTGTCCTGTGTGGGGGTCCCTTGCCGGGTGGTCCAGCTGTCGGTGATATGATGCCGCGGCAAGGGAGGTACGGCAAGGTTGGTACGGGTTGGGGGCAAGGCACTACGCGGGGCGCGGCGGCGCAGGACAGGTCCCAGGTGGCAGGTGGCGGAGGGCGGGGGGCGGGGGATGTCGGGCAGCAGGTCACGGGCAAGAGGTTCCGAGTTGGATTTGCCCGCGGCCGCGTCCTGGGCGTTGCCCCCGCCGCTGCGGTCCAGCCTGAACTTGAATCGAGTCGGCTTGGGGCCTGTCCACGGAGCTTGCAGACTTGCGTCCGTCTACACACATATCGTATGTACACATACACGACAACAAGTACGGCTCGTACGACAGACCGTGTGTGAACACCGTACCCCGTGCAGCTTGGTTTTTCTTTTTAACCCTCGTGCGGCTTCCCCTCCGGGGCTTCCGCGCCGGGGCTTCCCCTCAGGGGCGTCCCCGAGCCAGCCCTGCTCCCCCGGGGCAGGTGCGGGGTGTTCGGGAGGGAGGGGTCCAGGGGGCGATTGAGCGACATGTGAGTGAGTGTGCGAGTGTGTGAGCGTGTGAGTGAGCGATCGATCGACGCCGGGGGGCTGTGTGACGGGTGTACCGGTAATGGGGCAGCCGAACCCGGGGCAGAAGAACGGAGGTGGTGATGCGGTGGTGGGGGTGCGAGGCGGCGCGGCTGGTGCTGCCACATACAGCCGTCTGTGTGTGACACGCTTTCCCTCTCTCGTGAGACGACGACGAGCAGCGCTGCGAGCGGGGTGGCGTGGGGGGCGATACAAGGAGGCTTGAGATGGCGTACTTGCGTCTCCGGAAAGCGGGGAGAGATAGGAGTATTGCATGTATGGATACATGCAGCCGTTGCAAGGTGGGTCCATTTGTGGTGTGGAGGCTGGAGGGCAAACAGGACCTTGTCAGATACCGCACCCGGACGACAGAGCTCCGCCCTGTGGCGCGGGGGCGCGCGAGGAAGGGGTACCTGCGGGGTGGTGGTGCTGGTGCGGGTCCATCGCCTTGTCCAGTGGCCCCCGGTTGGATACGATACGATACGATACGATACGGTAGACGGTGCGTCTGGCGACCCGGGGTAGGCCTACGGACTATCTTCCTTCCGTCATTGCTTCCTTCCTTTCTTCCTTCCCTCCCCGCGGGCGAATGTTGGGGGGCTGGAGGGGAGGCCAGTCTTGGCTGACGTCAGGAGGGGCCGTGGGGGGCTGGCTGGCTGGCGGGGGGGGCCGCTCAGCAGTCCGGTCGTGGAGGGGCCATCAGCCGTCCGTCACGGGCGGCCCTGGGCGGCCCTGGGCGGCACACCCAGTACTGACTTCCCAGTGCGCATGGCGTGCCTGCTGGGCATGTTCGGCTCTGGCAGTACACGGGGTCCCGGGTCTTCCGCGTGGGCGCGTCCCTCCGGAGATGGGGCAGAGGGCCGGCCACCGACATGTCCCATCGGTCGCAAACCGACCGCGCACCTGGGGTGCATCAAGCCGGGGGTGCCTCAAGCCGGGGTGCCGCATAAGCTGGGATGCTTCAGGCTGGGCCATCTACCCCCTGGACGGTGAAGGTTACAAACCGACGATCGCTTCGAAAGCGAGTCCGCCTGTGCAACAGCTTCCATCGTGTTGCATGCGACGACAAGTTCACATGTCCTAGGCATACGGGTACCGTATAAATGAATGAATGAACGTTACAGCGGACCCCAACGTTACCGTATGTCAGCGCCCGACCGACCGTCAGCGCAGTCGCCGCATTCGCACCGACGGCGGGGCCCTGGAAGGAACCCAGCCACAGCAACACGACGAGACGCCACACGCGCACACAACTCGGTCGCGCGGGTCTCTT
This sequence comes from Eudorina sp. 2006-703-Eu-15, assembly GCA_003117195.1. Lineage (NCBI taxonomy): Eukaryota > Viridiplantae > Chlorophyta > Chlorophyceae > Chlamydomonadales > Volvocaceae > Eudorina > Eudorina sp. 2006-703-Eu-15. The sequence goes on along the minus strand of BDSI01000004.1, from coordinate 8,530 downwards.
TTCTGGACACACAACTCGCTCCTCGCGGCTCAGTCCTCTTGTGAACGCAATCATATCACGCAACGAAGGGGTCAATCCAACCTGCACGGCAGCGAGATCCAAAAATTTGCCGTGCTCCTGTACGGCAACATTATCTTGCGACGAGTGTGGTAGTTGAGAGTCCGCTGCACGGCCAGCAAACCGAATGCGTGACAGCGTTTGCGGTGCACCCATGAAAAGCATATGGGGGTGGAGTGCGGCTCGTGTGTCCCTTTCCAGGGAAGGACAACAAACAAGCCCCTGCTGGATAGCCCTCCTTTCAGAGAGGACCAATTCACCCACCCGCCCGCCCTCCGTGCAGCGATCTCTCCACGACCTCCTCCGATCAGCCGTCAGCCATATCAGCTGTCCGGTACCGCCCGAGGCGGCCCCTCCGCTCACCATCCAGCCGACAGCCGCCTGACTGACGCGGGGTCCCTGTACCCGACCCTGGTGGCTGAGGCCAGATCCCTCTCTGAAACCCCAATGCCCCTCAGCCCTAAACCCTCGCACCACCCGCCCAGTCCCCCCCTGGCCCTGCCATGCCGGTGGGGGTGGCGGTGGCGGTGCTAGTGGTGGTGGCCGCTGCCCCGCCGTTGTCATTCCGCCCTACCCACCTCACACGGGGATCCCCTACGGTATAGCCCCCAACCCACCAGGCACACCGGCCCCTGCCCCGACATGACTGACTGCCCCGACCTGGCTCTGCCTCCTCGGGGCTCTCAGCCGTGCAACTTGCAGCCCGGGCAGGGGTTAGGCGGGTCCAGGCTGTCGTACAGGTCGCGCCGGCGATCGGGGCCCCGCGCGCGCACCTGCGGCGGCGGATGGTTCAATCCTCCCGGGCTGACATCAGCCCTCGGGATTCGAACCTCGTCAAACATCAAATTGGACCATGTCTATAGGCGATAGCAATGTCCGAAGATGATGATGCAGGCAGCTGCGCACCAGCCAGGGCAGGGGAGCGCCCCTGGACGCCCCTACGGTACGCGCAAGCCGTCCTACGCGCCCGCAGCAGCAGCGCTCCGGCGCTACACGATGACGCCGAACGACGCGCAGACGGCAGCCCTACACACCCCTACACACCCCTACATACCGGTACCCGTGCAGGCACAGAACATCAGAACAAACCGCGCTTTACAGGCGATGGCAGCTCAGCAGCCGGGGGCCAACCCCAACCTGGGGGCGACCCTTCACCCTTCACCCTACACCCTGCACCCTTGGTCCTGGGCCACTCCGCCCTGCCCCCCCGAGTCACCTTGAGGAAACCCACACAGCCCTTGTCCACTCGGAATATGGCGTGGTCCACCAGGGTGTAGTTGCCGGGGACGGGCAAGTGGAGGTCAACCACACAGGCGCCGCCTGACAGGATGGGGTCCGGGGTGGGGAGGAGAGGGAGGGCGCGGGGTGGCGGGGCGGCGGCTCGGATCTCGGGTGGGTTTGATACCGCGGCGGGGTACGCGATGCGGAGAAGAACTTGGTGCACGACACAAAACACACCCACCCGTACGATCGGGCTCGTTGATTACGTGCCTTTCGCTTTGCCGCACCCACTCCCACTCACCCACCTCCCCACCCACTCACCCACCTCCCCACCCACTCACTCACCTCCTCACCCTCCCACTCACCCACCTTCCCACCCACTCCCACCCACCCACCGCCCCACTCACTCACCCACCTGGGGGCACGCAAGTGGTTTGAACGTACTGAGCTGGCGGTGAGAGCAGGTCGCCCTCCCTGTAGAGCTGCCCGGTGACCAGTGCCCCACCCGGGGGGGAGGGGGGGAGGGGGACACGGGGGGGTTACAGACCGCCCGAGGTAGGTACACCACCGCCGACGGCAGCGGTCGACATGGGTACGGCTGGTACGACAGCATGGTGCGGGACGAAGCAAGGCGCGGTACGGCAGCGGGAAACCACCAAAGGCGGGAGAGGGGAAGGCGGGGGACATCCTCCGCCGGGCAACGGCCCGGGTCAGCCAGCAGCTCTGTACATAGTGCATATCCCTCTGAGACGTCTCTTCGTAATGCGGGTGGGTTATGAATCGCCAACACACGGCAGCTCGTGTGACTGTCCACCACCGTGTGCCCCACCTCACCTCACCCCACCCCACGACACCCTTTTTGAGGATCGACTGTTAAAGTTCCGTCCACACGAACCCGCCGGTGTACGGCGTGCTCACCCGTCGGAAGGTCGTACCGATGACGTGTAAGGCCGACACGAGGTTGGGCCCTATGTTGCCGAAGTAGATCCGCACGTTGTCGTCCTGGTCGGCCAGCAGCGGGCCCTTCTCCGTCAGCTCCCCCTGCGCGCCGTTGAGGACCACGTACAGGGGCGCCTCGGCCAGGCCCTGGAAGTAGCTGTGGTCCAGCAGGCCGGGGGTCTGGGGGAGGGAGGGGGCAGGCGGCGGCCCGGGGCGGGCGGGCGGGCGGGCAGGGTCGGGACCCCCGGTCGGACGAAGAACGGAGAGGGGGGGGGCACTTGAGGGCGGGCGGGGAAGCAGACAATGCTACCTGTCGTGAAAGCCCCACTCATCCACATCCACTGAATTATACCATCCTGTACTGTAGCATCATTACTAATACCCCACTCCCCACATGACCCCACATCAGCCCAGACCCAAACCCAAACCCACATCGGAACCCGACATTGGCACCCAAACCCAACATCCCGACCCCCACCCCACGCACGCACCTCGCTCTCCTCCGCGTACACCTCACTCTGCAGCACGTAGTACTCCCTGTCCACCGGGGGCAGTCCGCCCTCCGGCTCCACCAGGAACATCCCGTACCTGCACATGTGCCGTACACACAGGCGGGTTCCATTTCTAAACACACACACGTGGATGAGTCTGGGCAGAGCAGTGCGACCCCGTGCAGGTCATCCTCGCTGACAGCCGACGCCTCGCTCGAGCTGACCACCACACCCGGCGTTCCGGTGAGGACGCGATGTGACGACGGCGCAGCCCCCACCCCCCCCGGATAGCCGCACAGCTCGCACTCGGCGCCGGTCAGGTCCCTCCCGCCCTCCCTGGGGCCTCCTCGCGCCTTTCCCCCCCCCTTACACTCGGGACCCGTCGATATCCCTCCCCCTCTGGCCCCCGACCAGACGCATACACAGCTACACACGCACACACACACACACACGAACACACACGCGGGCTTCTTGTTAAACACACGCGCAGCACGGGCCTCCTGGCGCACATACATACATACATACATTCCGTTGGCGATGTGGGTCGGCAGCGGGGCAGCGGAGCAGTGGTAGACGAAGAGACCCGGGACCAGCAGCTTGAAGGTGGCCACCTGGTCGGGTGGGGGGTGGGTGGGTGGGTGGGTTGCGGGTGTGGGGGGCCGCGCGGGCGTGTTAAATGAGAACCAGCCAGGCCCGGATGTGCGTGGGTGGGTGTTATCGTGGCGGGGCGGCAGCATGCGGGGCATTCAAAGGTGGCGTCTCCGCCCGGGCAGTCCACGTGTGCTCATCGGGTGGAGCCGGCAGATGCATGAGCCGCCGCCGAAGAGCTGTGTCGTGTCGTGCCGCGCCGTGTCGCGGTTGGGTGGTGGTGGTGGGAGATGGGCACCCGGTCCGTCATCGCGGTGCAGGGGGCACCTGTTGACCCGGGGTGGGTGGGTGGGTGGGCGGTGTGGGGGCCGCACGGACCTTGGTCTCCCCCTCCTCGGCGTACAGCACGGGGGCGCCCCCGCCCGGTCCCTCCACCGCGTGGAAGTCGATGTTGTGGCCGATGCCGTCGGAGTCCTTGTTGGTGTAGCGAACCTGGGGTGGATGACGGTTGGCGGTTGGCGACGGTTTGGGGTGAGTTAAGAGGCCGGTCCGCGCCTCGCCCAGTCAACCAGCCCACAGCCCCACGCAAACCAGCAGCAAAACGTTATCCTGCCCCCCACCCACCCGCACTCGCCCTCCCGCGGCTCACCTCGAGCACGTCCCCCACCCGCCCTCGCATGAAGGGACCCGGCACCGTGCCATCGAAGGTCCAGAACGTGTACCTGCGGAAGGTACGGGTACGGGTACGGGTACGGGTACGGGTACAGGTACGGGTACGGGTACGGGTACGGGTACGGGTACGGGTACGGGTACGGGTACGGGTACGGGTACGGGTACGGGTACGGGTACGGGTACGGGTACGGGTACACGTACCTGACGTGCAGCGCAATCATTGACAAACGACAGTGCGTGGCTCACGAGCAGGCCAACCCCAAGATTCAGAGAAGGCAGCAGCATTAGGGCGCAATCCATCGCCCTTCCCGCCGATTCATCGCCCTTTCGACCGACCCACCGGCCCACCGACCCATCGACCTCCCACACGTACTCCGCAGGGGCGCCTTGTCCAGAAGACAGGCAACGCACCCACACAAACCCAAACCCACACACCCACACACCCGCACACCCACACACAACCCCGCGGCTCAGTTATCTTTTACACACAACCCCCACACATCCGGCCTCCCTCGCCCAACACACCCCAACACACCCACTTGTGCAGCGGGCTGACGCTGAGCTCCCGGGTGGTGGTGGTGAGCTCCAGAACCAGGTGGGCGGGGTGGGTGCGGCTGATGGGCGGCGGCACCCGGGGGGCGGTGGCCTTGGGGCACATCAGGATGGGCAGACCTGCACGGAGGGCAGCGGCGGCGGTGGAGGAGGCGGAGGAGGAGGCGGAGGGGGAGGAGGGGGAGGAGGAGGGGGAGGAGGGGGAGGGGAAAGCAGCTCAGCGACACGCTGCCTAACACCCAGGTGCAACTAGTGTGATAAGCTGCTGCTGCTCACAACCCGCAGGTAAAGATGGTGATGGATGCGGCACGTGGATGGCCGGATGCTACAGCGACCCCACCGGTGGCGATGACGAGGCATTGGGCCTGGCTTGTGATGAAGGGGTGGACTGATCATGGCCAGGCACAGGTAGGGTTTCGGAGCCCGGGGAGTACGGTGTTGTCTCGGGGGGCTTTGCATGCCCCGCATGAGTGTTGTAGGCTTGCAGCGGGTGGTCATGGGGGCGGGGCGTGTTTTACGCGGCGCGGTGGAACCCGCCCCCACTCCCATCACTCGGATGCCTTCATGACCGCAGCAGCCCGTACCCCGCAGCATCGCACCACGCATCGCCACTCCACCCCACCCCACCCCATCCCCCGCACCTTGCGCGTCCCTCATCTGATCCGGGTCTGGGTGGCTGTACGGATTCTGGTCGCCCGGGTCCCTCCGGTCGTACAGCAGGCTGCCGGTGTGGGTAGTGAGGCGGAGGAGAGCGGGAGAGCGGTGTGGTGGCAAGGACGGCACGGTGGGCAGCTAGCGTAGGGTATGAGGATGGGGGCGGGTATGAGGATGGGGGCGGGTATGAGGATGGGGGCGGGTATGAGGATGGGGGCGGGAGTGCCCCTGTCCCGCTGCCGCACCACCGGACAGACCCGGGGGCCGGGCGGCGCCTCTGCCGGCGAGCTCAGCCCGCTCGCCCGCCCGCCCGCCGGACAGCCGAGCGGCCACGAAGGCGGTGATGCCCACCGGCGTTACATGTTTACCCTACATTACATGTTTATTAAATGAAAGCCCGCGGACCCGTCCACCCCTCCACCCGTCCGTTGTGTGACCCCGGCTGTGGTGGCGGCTGTGAGGTGAGACCCCTCAGGCGTCTTCGGGTGGGAGTCCATCACGGGCGACCCACCATAAGGCCCTCCACCTCCCGGAGGACATACGGATATCCCCCTGAGCGGGGGGGAGGGGGCCCTGGAGGAAGATCTCCTGCGGGGGCCTGCGCACCTGGACGGGCCCTCTGCTTGCTCGGTCTCCTCGGCAGCGGCTGCAGCGCCGTCGGCGGAGGCCTGCGCGGCGGCAGCGGCAGCGGTGACGGCAGCGGCTGCAGCGGCAAGGCCGGTGGTGACCGCGGCCGTGGCGCCCAGCGCCCCCCGCAGGCTGCGGCCCCCTGCCGCCGCGGCGCTGGCCCCCGAGTGGGGTGAGCCGGCCCGCGTGCCGCCGCGCGACGCGCCGCCGCCTGTCCCTGCCGCCGCTGCTGCTGCTGCTGCTGCACCCGTTGCTGCACCTGGTGCTGTTGCTGCTGCGCCGCTGCTCGTCGTGCTTGGGGCTGCAGCGCCGGCGCGGTGCGCTGCTGATGTAGTGGTTTTGGAGCTGGACAGCTGCTGCTGTTGTTGTTTCGGCCCAGCAGAAGAGAACGCAGGGAGGGCCGTGGACGCAAGGGCTCCAGGGGGGAAGTATGTGGTGGTGGTGGGAGGGCGCCACTCCAGGTTGAGGAGGCCCTGGACGCAGCTGCCACAGCACCGCTTGCCTACGTGACGCAGCATGGCCATCACAACGTGGGTGCTCCGCCGCGTAACCACGCAACGTTAAAAAATTCTTGGTTTGTAATATTGTAAACCTTCGCTGAAGGATTTCTGGCTTGACTTCGATTGCCGAGTGAAGTTCGTATTCGGAAGGCCCGAGGGTCGCCTAGTCCACGAGGTGTTCATACGGCAAGTGACTCCACCAGCGACCCCGAGGAGACACACGTGAGCGGCATAGTAGTAGCAATACTGATTGTTCTCCTTATATTGCCGTCGTGAGGCCGTCAAGTTGTGAACAGTGACTCCACAGTTCTCTGGTCTGCACTCAGTGATCCAGTTTCTTTGCTTTTAGGGTGGCGGAATATTGAGAGTTCGAGACGCCGGGAAGCGACCAGTCTGGACGATGAGCGAGTGCGTCTGGATCGGAGGGAGAGGGAGGGAACGGTGGATGCATACCTGATGCCGCGGCCTGGCTGCGGCAGGGCCGCGCAGAGGTCGTCAACATGTGGTGGTCGGCCTGGTCGTCATCTTCAAAACACGTTGACCTCCCCAACCCCCTGCGCCCTATGCTTTTACCCTCCTTACGGCGTTGAGGCCCGGCAGGGACCAAGCCGCCCCCACGCCCCCCCCACGTACCCTCCCTCCTCCCTCCTCCCTCGGGGTGCGCCCCGACGCACCGCGAGCCCACCGCGTTTGCTCAGCCGTTCCCCCTCCCCTCCCCGCACCTCCCCTCCCCGCACCTCCCCCCTGTCCCCCTCCAGCTATGTTGAACTGTCATCGGCAGTACCCACTCCCCCACCACCTGCAGTGCAGTGCAGTACAGTGCAGTACAGTGCAGTACAGTGCAGTACAGTGCAGTACAGTGCAGTACAGTGCAGTGCAGTGCTGATCTCCACCCCGGTGGGGCCGTCGTGACGTAGCGGATCGTTCACCGACCACACACGGACACGGGCAGAACCGCGGAAATCAATCCTCGCCGTTGGGTTCAGGGCATGGGACCCACCGTACTGTACTGCCTGGTACCAGTAAACCGTACCGTACTGCAGTACGCGGTACAGTGCCTTGACAACCACACCGTGTTGGACGTCCGTCCGTCCGTCCGTCCGTCCGTCCGTCCCGCAACATCTGACATCGCTTCCGTACCTCGCCAACCTCGCTTCTGACATCGCTTCCGTACCTCGCCAACCTCGCTTCTGACATCGCTTCCGTACCTCGCCAACCTCGCCCTACCCCCTCTTCTCTTTTCGGTTCCGTACCTCGCCAACCTTCCCCTGAACCCCCTTTCTCTTTGCTCCCCCTACCCGTCCTCCAATTGCACCCGGGATCCGAACATCAGCGGAACATCAGCGGAACAACCCTGGAGCTTAGCAACCGGGCCCGCAGGGCTCCCCCCACGCCATGACTTCAACCTGACATTAGTCACGCCTCCGGACAGAAAACATCGCTAGGGATCAAGGTAAATAGCCGTTCACTTTGCAGCGCGACCCACAATCCACACAGACAGACGAACCTGTTGAACACTCGCTCCGTCAATCGCCGGCCCCACCCAGCCAATCGAAATCCCCTATTGTCCGCGAACCTACGCTGATCCCTGTCTCTATGCTACAAGGTCCCCTGTCCCACTTTAGCAGCCACAACATCACGGCCGCGGCAGCCCCGCACCCGCACCTGCGCCACCACCGCCGGTCGCCGCCGACGACGCCGCTTGGCTGATGGCCCGCGCCGCCGCTGCCCCGCCGCCGCCGGCTCTCCCCGACAGCTTCCGTACCAACGGCGCCGCCGCCCCCGTCCCTGCCCCTGCCCCCGCCCCCGCCCCAGCTCCGCCCCCCACACCCGCTCCTCCACCCCCAAACACACCACTTCCTCGCGCGTAGCCACCCCCACCCCCACCCCCACCCCCAACACCAAAACTAATCGCGGCGTGACCGCTGCCCGCGCCGTGCCCCTGCCCGTGCCCCTGACCGTGTCCGTGTCCTCCGGGCCCGTGTGCCGCGGCTGCGGCGCCCTCGGATCCCGCCTGCTGCAGCGCCCTCTGTATGGCCGCGAGCGCGCTGCGCTTGAGCTCATACTTGGCGCAGATGGCGTCCAGCGGCGCGTTGGCCACCGTGACCTCGGCGGGCGTGTCGGCTCCGCACTCGGTGCATAGCCCGTTGGCGGCGGCCAGGCACTTGCGGCAGAAAGTGTGACCGCAGGGGACCAGCGTCACGGGGGCCTGTGCGGGGGGGAGGGGGA